>OX438747.1:1882500-2472091 GCA_949316235.1 Oegoconia quadripuncta | reverse complement strand
TACAAAGCAGATCCTAACTTCTAATATCTCCAGAATTTCTCGAACATTTAGATTATACTCATACTCTAAAATCGTGCCATTTTTTCCAGGTCCGGCATTACAATGAGAGCCTTCTGCAGTCTGAACAACTCCCACATCCTGGTGTCGGCCCGATGGCGGACTCCGACGAGAAACTCTTTCACACCTACTACCAGTGGGTGCCGTTCGTTCTCTTCATCCAGTCCATCGCCTTCTACATGCCGCATTCTCTTTGGAAAAAGAAGGAAGGTAGATATCGTTGTATGTCGTTGTTGTGACAGCTATGACAGACCACTCATGAAGGACAGTCCGAAGTTTCTCAAAACATTCGACGTTAAACTCAGCTATGTTCAGCAGGATATTACCCGCATCCACACTCCTCCAACTGCAACACATCGTCAGGGTCCACAGTCTGTATGGGCGTCCCACAAGGCTCCATTCTCGGACCATTTTTGTTTTTGGTTTACATAAATGACTTGCCAAACCTTGTAAAGGATAAACATGAAATAGTATTGTTTGCAGATGATACCTCCGTATTATTTATAGTAAATAGACAAAAATTAAGCTATGACGATGTGAACAATGCTATTTCTGAAATAGTAGAATGGTAATACGGCAAATAATTTGTTTCTTAAAGAGAAAAAAACTAAATGTGTGAAATTTGTACTACCCAATGTCAGGGCGGTGCCCACTATTATAATGATAAAAAATGCCACTTTAGATCTCGTAGATTCTATTGTATTTTTGAGCATTACTTTAGACGCCAAAATGGAAAGGGGCCTCATATACATACATTGGCGAAAAGGCTCAGCTCTGCAGCGTACGCTGTCAAAAAAATAAGACAAATATCAGACGTAAATACTGCTAGATTGGTATATTTTAGTTATTTCTACAGCTTGATGTCATACAGTATCTTGCTGTGGGGAAATGCCGCGGATATAAATACAATATTTGTTTTACAAAAACGACCCGTTCGCGCAATTTAAGAGATAGGTTTAAAGTGTATAACATTTAAACCTATAACCTTTTCGTCACAGTACATTTTTGAAAATCGAATGTATGTCAAAAAATATTGCATCATTTAGGAAAAATAGTGATAAACATGATGTCAATACAAGACATAAAGATAAACTTGCAGGTCACATTTCAATAAGGTTCCAGTTGATATACAAAATCTTCCCCTCAATAAATATAAAACAGAAACTTATTAACAAGGCATATTATAAAATATCAGACTATTTAGATGATAATCATCCCTGGACATAATCAGATCGTTCGCATGCCAGGCTATTTCACAATTAATAATGAAATATAAAAACCTTTATGTAAAATCAAAGCCTGATTTTAAAAGAGCAACCCTTCGAGTTTCTTGCTTGTTCTTCTCAGGGGAAAATTGCATTTTGAACAAGCAGTAGCTTAAAAAATGTAACATTGACTATTTTTAATGTACTCTGTGTACCTACAAAATACAGCTTTTTTGACTTTGACTTTGTAAGCCAGGATCAACAGTGGGATTCTGCAAGGCGCCCAATGAAGGTAGATGGTACTCCACATGAGGAAAGAAGATTTCCGAAGTCAAAAAGAGCCATAGGGCCACATCTATGGGGAAGGCGATCGAGTGATGCCTGACCGCCATAACGCAGTAAGTGTTAAGATTCAGGAAGCAAATCTACCGCGAATAATAATGCCAAAATTATTAGTGCTGGAAATTTTACCCGAACTAATGGATATTTTACAACCTTGGAGTACAGGATATTTTACGACATTTTACTGGACATTCTGTGACCTGGACTTGGATACTGGACATTCTGCGACCTGGACTAGGCCCTGGACATTCTAAGGCTTGGAGTACATACTGAACATTTTAAGATGTGGACTAGTGGAAATCTTATCAACAAAGTCCCCTTTATATCATACCAAAAAGATGGTGGAGTCAAATCGGTAGGTGACAAAGATTAGATCATGTACCTTTTATCTGACACACATAACTCACGATAAAAGAGATCATGATAACAGTCGTTTCATCTACGTAAGATGAAAAGTACTATTATTTGCTACTTACCTACATTCACTATAGCATTTGTAGAGCTTGCACGGTGTTTTGTCACAGGGCAGGCAGATGATAAAAGTTGCTATTGATTGACAATGAATATAATAACTTAATGTTAAAGCAATCCTCGCAACTGTTTAGAAATATTTTTGTTCATATAAGTATGAATCAGCTGTCTGGACAATGCACTGGCAAGCTTACAATTTGCCCTGTGTGGAAGGTACAGTAGGTAAAAGTCTAGAAAACCTTTGATTGGCTATATTCGTAATCATTTAGATAAAATGTTGACTCATTTACGATCAGGCTCATATATTTTTTCAAAGTATGCTCTTGTATTATATGTATTTCACTTCTGCTGTAAACTAATTTAATACATTTATTTAGATTAACTATATTATCAAATCAAATCATTTATTGAATTGCTTATGTTTTGTTTTGATGACATTGTGGTGTACTGTATCAATAAGGACCTTGTAGAATAGAGAACTTGTAGAGTAGCATGCACTAATTTAAATAATTACATTAAATTCTTAATACATTATTTACCAGCTAGATATTTAACCTATTATATTATCATGTGTATTTTCACCATTGTATTCCAAGTATATTATTATTTTTCTTTTAAATTATTTATTAATATGATTTTATATAGCTATTTATATTGTATTATTATTTATTTATGAGATTTATTCATATTATATTTTTTATTTATCGTTGTGTTATGTTTCTTATTGTCGTACAATAAAGAATATTTTGTTTGTTTGTTTGTTTGTAAACGCTTTATCGTACAAAAAGGCAATACATTAATTTTGCATTGATTTATTTTATTTTATTGTTTTATTGTTTTATTTGTTTGTTATATTCTTATTTATTTATTTATGTCATTTATTTATATTATTTCATCTCTAAAACTTTTCATGTATTCATTTATTGTGTAATAGCATTTTTTAATTAATAGTTGTTTTAATAATTGTATGTATTTCTTATCTTTCGCTTAGTTTTTCATGTAATTAGGTAGCTTATTGAATATTCTAGATGACATTGACAGTGTGCCGGACGAATGCATTTTGAGGTTAGACTTTGGTGGAACCAATAGATTTTTTCGAGAGGGTCTTACTGAATATGGCATGTTCAGGTCTTCCCGTTTCGTGTATAGCTCGGGATGACTTCGTACAAATTTGCAAATCTCAAGCAAATGGATGCATGGCAGGGTGAACATATTTTTCTTTTTGAAGTGGGGTCTACATGTAACGCTATTTGATATATTGGGTCTTTACCTATGAAATTGGAGTTTTTTTCTTCGTTAATCATTATGTACCAATTCCTGCGATTTTCAAAGCTATTTCCAAATTTGTTTTTTATTTGGAAAATGGAATATTATTTCAAGGTTTCACATGAAATATTTGTTAATTTCTGGGCTAGATCATATAATAAAAAAAATTTGAACACAGCTCTTTTCATGACCGTGCCATAATCATTCCTTAGACTCGCTGAAACTTTTATAAAGCGATTACTTTTAAAAATTAACGCTGCCTATACTTAACTTAATGTTATCCGATAATACACACAAAGTTTAGCTAAATTTGGATTTGCCGTTTCCAAAAAAAAAATCAAAAATGTTTGTATGGAGAAAACAGTCTTAATTAAATTCTTCGTACAAAACGCCAATTTCATAGGTAAGGACCTAATATTAAACAAGATTCTTATATTAGTCTCTTTTGGACAATGAATAAAGTAGAGGTATCGACACTGTTACCCCATAGTATCACGCCGTAAATAAGCCATGAATATGCATACGCGTAGTACGTAATGGGCGCAGATTTTACATCTGTGGTTTCCTTTACTTCGTGTATTAAAAGACAGCTTCGAAACGACTTAACTAATTTCTAGTTCATATAAGATTCTATTTAGATTTAGAACATTGAGCTTGTTCAAAAAACATCTTAGGGCTCATTTAATACAAAAAAAAATTGGAATTCCAAAGCGTTACCTGTAGTGAAACTGCCTATGCACTTCTCTTTTTCCTTTTGTCACATCATTGTCATTAATTTAACTAGTTGTCATAATTACTACTCAACACTAGCTGTATCAACAACCGACACTTTTCACTCACGATTGACCACAAATGTACACGCAGACGGGAACATGCACGTACTTTTATGCACTCGTACTTGTAGGGGTTGTAACTGAAAACCAGTGTTTCGCTCTTTGAGTGATGAGCCACACTGAGTTATAACCCATTTGTGCTACTGCGGCACACACTCGCTCTTTGTATTTTCTAGTCTTTACGATTATTTGTATGTATATTTCTTTGTAATTTAAAAATTGTGTAGTTGTGTGAACGCAGTGGCGTAAATAAATGCTTTATCTATCTATCTATCTATCTAAGATCAAAATTTAAAACTCCTTCCACTCTTGCAGACACTTTCAATTATATGCTTTTGGTAATTTTTTACCCTACTAAGACAGGAAGGAAGGTTATGAATCTCACTATGTACACACACAACACAAGTGGTCAATATAAATATTTCGGACACTTACACCAATCAAGAAGATGACCATACATGGTAACATGGTAATAATTTTATCCTATGAAATAAAATATTTTGATTTGATTTGATTTGGTACAAGTAAAGGAATAACTATTTAAGTATTTCAAAACCAAAAAACCCGACAGAATATTTTGTATTTTTCGGGCGCCATGTTCAATTTTTATACCATAAAATGTATCCTTTTTTTTTTATTTTATCCACAACGGGTTAGCACTTGGCCTCAATCACCAAGCGGCTGATTTAGATAAGATGGTGGTAGCTAGCCAGGCGGACATTTAATATGCCCTACCACCAACCAAACCGAGTACTAAATATGTACCCCGCTGGAGATCGAACCCGCGACTTGCGAAACGTAAACCCAATGTTGTTTACATTAAGCCACGGATGCGGGTGAATTGATCCAATCATACTCTGGAGGTCAAGACGAATCTAACGATACCATGCACTTTAAAATCGGTCAAGCCCTTTAGGCTACAAGAGGTAACAGAAAAGTCTACTTAAAGTCCGTCCAGATTGACTTGTCTTATTTGGTAAACAAACCACACTCGTAACAAAAACACGACTTGCCGTATAAAGGTCTTAGCATACGTGACGGGTAATTTCTCGGACGGAACGGAGACGGGACAGGTATAGTTCCTAACGTGAAACTGGTTTTAAAACATACGTACAGGACGGTGTTCAACGATAGTCGTGCTAGTGCTGCAACCATATTTCAGCACAAAATGTTCGATTTTACTTTTGAAGAACTAGCAATGGTTGCCGTAGTATTAGATGAAGAAGATGCCATAACGATGTTTTTTCTATTGCCGTCCCGTTCCGCCCGTGTTTCTCGCCACGTGTATTTTATTGCTATGTTTTTAAATGCAACGATGTCAAAAAATCGTCCCGTTCCGTCCGGCACGAGAACAAACACGTCACGTATGCTAAGACCTTAAATCACGCCATGTACACTGTGTATAGATGTCTTGAATTATATAAGAAACACATGAATTTCAACGAAAACTGCTGCGAATTATCCTTAAAAATATTTATTTTCGCTGAAAATAGAAATTTCATAACCACATACTACCACAGGATAAAAAAAACATTGACATTACTGATGTTCGGAAATCTATTTTGGTTGTGATTTTTAGGGATGGGAAAAGTAATGTAATGTGATGAGCGAAAGAACTGAATCAATGAACTGAATTGACATCATCTATTTGGAAAATATTAATTTTTATAGGAATCCAAAACGTATTTAATTAGTTGTAAAGAAATTTTAGGCTCTCTTCACACTAGCGATTTCTTATTTTTGATTGATTTAATAAGCTTGTTAATATTTTTTTTATTTCGGTTATATATTGTTCTATCTGTGGAGGAGGCCTATGTCCAACAGTAGACTTCTGTGGGCTGAAATGACGATGATTAATCAAATTAAATGATTAATTGAATTAGATGATCAAGTTCACTTCATTTTCGTACTCATTCACCATCATTGGTTCGGTGATACCCCAACCCTATAAATTGTCTCTGGTTGCTAGTACGCCATATTTGTTTACCAAATAGGACAAGTCAATCTGGACGGACTGTACATACATACATCCGAAAACATTACCCTTCTTTTTGGGGTTGTCGGGTAAAAAGTAAATGCCGTGTCGTATCAGGAAGTCAAACAAAAGGCGGAATGTAGAGAAGTGTGGAAAGGACTCCACCGACAAGATCATAGCTCTTAAACCAACGTACACCAATCAAATCTAGTCCCAAACTAAGCAAATCATGTACTACGAATAACGGTTAGATATAATAAATGTTTCTATTCAACATACAAACATTTACCCCTCGCGGGATTCGAACCCGCAACCGTTGGTTTCGCTAACAGGGTCACTATCCACAACACCAATCGGTCGTCAATAGCATAGCCTAAATTACCGAACTGATGTCAACTACTGAGGTGTCATTGGATTCGTCTTGATTAATAGTGTCCTACCACGTCCTACCCTCTTATTCATAAATATTTACAAACGCTTTATATTTAGTTAAAGTATATTTTGTCACTTTCTTTCATTGCAACATTTCCTTATGAACGACAGAGACAAAATATACTTTAACTAAAAGAGGCTTATAAAAAGTTTGTAAATTTTTATTTATAAGAATATCAGCAAGAATATATTGGGTATTTACCTATGACATTGGAGTTTTTTTTCTTCGTTAATCATATGTACCAATTCCTGCGATTTTCAAAGCTATATCCAAATTTGTTTTTTATTTGGAAAATGGAAATTTCAGGGTTTCACATGAAATATTTTTTAATTTCTGGGCTAAATCACATAATAAAAAAAATTTGAACAGAGCTCTTTTCATGTACTTCCCATAATCATTTCTTAGATTCGCTGAAAGTTTTATAAAGCGGTTACTTTTAAAAATTAACGCTGCCTATACTTAACTTAATGTTATCCGATAATACACACAAAGTTTAGCTAAATTTGGATTTGCCGTTCCCAAAAAAAAAATCAAAAATGTTTGTATGGAGAAAACAGTCTTAATGAAATTCTTCATACAAAACGCCAATTTCATAGGTAAGGACCTAATATAACATAACAGAAAATCTTTCCTATAATGTTTTTACCCGACTGCCCAAGGAAGGATGGTAAAGTTTTTCGAGTGAAATAAAAGCTGTTTTTTCCATTGAAACCTGATATAACTAAGACGTATCTATTTTGTACCGTGGAGACTTTCATTTCTTTTTTTGAGTTGTCGCCCTGAAAACCTCTTTCTATGGTCTGACACAATATAAACAAACGATATACTTAACATTGTTAATGACTTTGTGATACGATCGTTTACTTTATTTTTAACCAACTGCCCCAAAAAGGAGGGTAATGTTTTTCGAGTGAATGTATGTAGATTTCTATGTTACCTCCTATAGCGTAAACGACTTGACCGATTTCGAAGTGCATGTTGTCGTTACATTCGTCTTGGTACTCGGAGTACTGGAGTGGTCACAGGACACATTTTATGGTGAAAAATCCAACATGGCGTCCGCGAAATATATGCTGTCGGGTTTATTGATTTATAATTTTATTGTTATTTATAATTAGATAGTCTCAGGTAGTTTTTCGTTGTTGACAAACTGATTTTTTGCAAAAATACTTGGATTAGACGCTCTACAATTTCATTCATCGTCATCAGGAGAACTCTCTCTTATCATTTGCGACCTGTTTGGTGTACCTAGTGGTTAGCAACTCTGACCGCTATACCAAAAGGTTGCGGGTTCGAATCCCGCTAGGGGCATATGTTTGTGTAATGAATACGGACATGTGTACCCGAGTTATGGTTGTTTTCATTTATAATAAGTATTTATTTACAAAAAAAATGTATTTATGTAGTATATCAACCATCTGGTATCCACAACACAAGCCTATAGTTGCTTAAAGTGGAACTAGATGGCGCTGTGTGTATGTCAAGGATATTTATTATTTATTATTATTATTATTATTTGCTCAACTGGACGCTATGGAACGAAGGATTCTCTACATTATGTAACAGTTTGTATTTTAAGTTGCTTTGAAAAAAATACAACCATATTAAAATGAATAAATTTATGAATGAATCATATTATGTGTGGTTTCGGTACTCAAATAGAACAGAACCAACCCGTCTCTTACCGTGGGTGACGTATGAGGCGACTAAGGAACTTTCCACCAAAAAACATCTACAGATTAGCACGTTTCAAAGGCGATGGACTAACCCCCTGTCACGTGTGCATTCCTGTATATTTCATAAGGTGGACTGTGGATGTTCTTTCAATCATTAAACTCTATGTTTGCAACACCCAAACACTATTGTTTGGGATATCTCTGACCATTTGGGATAAAGGTCGTGACATTATGACGTTATTTATAAAACATAAACAGGTGGTCGAATAAAGGCGTTGGTGGATGGCCTGAAATATGCCAGTTTAGCTCTCAGCGATGAAGACATGAAAATCAATAAAGATCTAACGGTGCCGGGCAAAAAGAGTCTCGACGAAAGACTCGAAATCATTAGAAAGGACATAGTACTCAGGTAACTTTGCTAAATTATAAATGGATGGAGTAGGACAGTGTGCTAGAATATTATGGATGTTTTTCATTTATGTATTTATTATTTATTTACAAAAAAAATATTGTAGATGTGTAGTTTATTAACCATCTGGTATCAATAATATAAGTCTAGTTGCTTAGCGTGGAACTATATGGCGCTGTGCGTATGTGCAAATATATGTGTATGTATGTTTTATTTGTCAGTTTAATTTATTAAACCTGAAAAGGTTTGTTTGTAGTGCGAATGAGATCACTGTCCCGCCGCATTATAAATGTGAAAAGAATACGTCCAGTGTACAGTCCAGTGTACAGTCCAGTGTACAGTCCAGAGACATCCGATCACACAGGAAGTCCATGGTTGAGCACACGAATTTGGCATTAAAGGCAGTATCCGATTGGGGTACCGCCAGCCTCGTCAAATTCAATGCTACCAAAACACAGACGTGTCTGTTCACCAGCAACCGGGTTCATTTCACCTGACTCCAACTTTCCGGGATGTATCCGTACCAATCTCTGACCATCTCAATCTTTTGGGTCTGGAGTTAACCTTCAAGCTAAATTTTGGGCGCTCCATAGAACGAAATGCTAAAACAGCAGCTAAGAAGCTTGGCATTCTCCTCAAGGTCAGGCGATATTTTACGCCGAATCAGCTTTTGGTACTTTACCAGGCTCAGGTTCGCTCGTGCATGGAATACTGCTGTCACCTTTGGGATGGTTCGGCCAAGTGCCAGCTGGCTGCACTCGATTCTGTGGAACGACGTGCCAATAGACTCATTATAAATAAATAAATAAATAAATAAAAGGCATTTATTCACCACAAAGTTAATTTAACATTGGTGACCATTCGATCACTGCTAAATTGCAGAGCCTCGAACACCATCGCAAGGTCGCCTGTCTCTCAGTCTTTTACAGGATGCACTTCGGTGAGTGTGCGTTGGAATTACACAATCTTATTTCGCCATTTCATCTTCGGACTACTAGGCGTGGGGAGGGATTCCACCCGTATGTAGTTAACATACCCAACATTCGCACTAAGCGGTTCGACTCTTCAGTCATGATGCGAACAGCCAAGGCGTGGAACTACCTTCCGGCGTCAGTCTTTCCTGAATCCTACAATCTTGGGATCTTCAAGAGCAGGGTGAATAGGCATCTGAGATCGCGTGCTCCATCTTCGGCCACATCGTCACTTCCCATCAGATGAGATTGTGTTCAAACGCGTATCCAGTTAACCAAAAAAAAAAATGTAACTTAAATATCTAGGGATACAGAATGTACGAAAGCAAGTAGACATGGTGTCTATTGAAATAAAATTTGTGGGAAAGGCAATTCCTATATAGACCCATCTTATTGATTTTCGTAGTCGGTGATCAAAACCGATGCAATGAAGATGCTAAAATTATAAAGACCATCGACTGCAGGAAAATCAATTTATATGGTACGAAATATCGTACCATTTCTCAAAACAATAGTTTGAGAAAACAAACACCTACTTTTTGCTAATCGATAAATAGGATATTAGACAGATAACAGGACTTATGTTTCTGGGTTCGGCAGATACCTAGATATACGATGCTTTTGTAATGACAGATTTAAAGATAAGCGTTATTAGCAGTTCTTCCATTTCGTTTTAAATATTTTTTTTAGTAGTAGGGTATTAGTTTTTCTTTCTTTGTAAATAACTACATATGAACACATCCATAATTCGTGTACACGCGTCTGTATTCATCATACAAACATATGCCTCTAGCGGGATTCGAACCCGCGACCTTTTGGTATAGTAGTCAGCGTTTCTAACTACTACACCAAACGGGACATATTTATTTTTTGTTTATTTATTTTCAAAAAATAATTACAAATAACAGCTCTAATTACTAAAGTACTTAAAAATTCTGATGCTTGGACTCTGATCTTCAAACTAGGTCAAACCTGTATCTTGAGGATCAGTTCCTTCCCTATGCTATGCACATAGGTAGTAGTAGTAGTACTACTACTGTAATAATCGTATAATATACATAGACTGTGTCGGTTTTACCATTTATAGAGTCACAATCTATGGCTTTGATTGATAAAGACGGACAACAATACAATTAACATTTGAATTACATATATGTAGTTAGTCTATACTGATACAGATAACAATACTTATTCTAGGTGAGTCGAACTATTCTTGGGAACATAAATTAAAAATGCTCTGTAGCGGTACCCTGTACCCAGTACCCAGCAGTGTTAACATTATGAAAATTTTAGCGACCGATTGGTGTAGTGGATAGTGACCCTATCAGCGAAACCAACGGTTGCGGGTTCGAATCCCGCGAGGGGCAAATGTTTGTGTGATGAATACGAACATTCATTCCCGAGTCTTGGATGTTTATATAAATATTTATGTATGTTTATCCGTTATCTAGTATCCATAGCACAAGCTTTGCTTAGTTTGGGACTAGGTGATTGGTGTAAGTGTCCTAAATATTTATTTATTTATAATTCAACATAAGACATCTTCATTTTTTTTTTAAATTGGGTTTAGAACAAGCAGTAAAAAATGTAAGCTCTGCCTATTTTAAGTGTATTGTACGAAGGTTACTGCCATAGCCCAGCGGATTAGCAAGTTGCAGTGGCAGTGGGTAGGACACATACCTCGGGGCGATGTAGTCGTCGGACGCGGCCCGGGAGAGGATGACACCGAGGGGGGGGGGGTGTCGTCGCATCGGTCCCTGCCGCGCTTCATAGCGCTCGCTGATCGCGGTGTGAGGCACGACAGCGCCCCCTACGGAGGGTGCGCTAGACGCGGGGCGGGGGGGACTGGAGCCGCCTATGCGTTTCCAGGTCCTCCCTACTGCCGAAGATGGACGCCGCTGGGTTTTAGTGGGTATCTCTCCCGTTAGGGAGGGGAGTCCTACATAACCTTCTCGCCGTCCCCCGGGCGAGAGGTACGAGTAAAGCATTGACAAGATGGCCTGATGACCTGACGCGGTTGCGCGAAGTCGCAAGATGCAGGCCGCTTCCAATAGGTCACTGTGTAAAGTTATTAATTTTTAATTAAATTAAATTAATTGCTGATATGATGATGATTGCTCCACTCTACCTCATATAATTTTATCTTATCTTAACTTCGAAGTCTCTTCACCAGGTTAAAGATAACCCGCACCTGGTCAGTTTGGCTGATACTGTTGGAGATTACGAACTTGCTTCACGTGATGTTTGAGATATGGATCATCAACGTCTTCCTGAATGGCTGGTTCATCGGACTCGGCCCGAGGGTGCTCAGCGTCAAAAACTGGGATAACATTGTCGACCCCCTGGAGACCGTGTTCCCTAAGGTACGATTACTTGTTCTCCTCCCATATTTACTACTGTTTTGTTAGAGTCCTCTGTTTCCTTTTCTTTATAAGATAACTATAGCTTTCCGCCCGCGGCTTCGCTTGCGTTGAATATTTTATTTTATTTGTTTATCCCACGGGAACTACTTAATTTATGGAGATAAAACGTATGTCTTAATCTAGGGTATATTCTACCTATGTACCAAATTTCATCCAATTCTTATTTGAGTAACCGAGTTCAGAGGGTTGATATCAGTGGTACATCGTCAGGGTCGACGTCTGTATGGGCGTCCCACAAGGCTCCATTCTCGGACCATTTTTGTTTTTGGTTTACCTAAATGACTTGCCAAACCTTGTAAAGGATAAACATGAAATAGTATTGTTTGCTGACGATACCTCTGTATTGTTTAAAGTAAATAGACTAAAATTAAATTATGACGACGTGAACAGCGCTATTTCTCAAATAGTAGAATGGTTTACGGCAAATAATTTGGTACTTAATGAGAAAAAAACTAAATGTATTAAATTTGTACTGCCTAATGTCAGGGAGGTGCCACAAATATAATGACAAAAAATGTCACTTTGGACCTTGTTGATTCGACTGTATTTTTGGGCATTACTTTGGACGCCAAATTACAATGGGGTCCTTATATCCATAAATTGGCGAAGAAGCTCAGCTCTGTAGCGTACGCAGTTAAAAAAATTAGATCCAGCGTATCCAGTCAAAAATTGGACGTAAATACTGCTAGATTAGTATATTTTAGTTATTACCATAGCCTGATGTCTTACGGTATCTTGCTGTGGGGAAATGCCGCGGATATAGATACAATCTTTGTTTAACAAAAACGAGCCGTTCGCGCAATTTATCGATTGAAACCTGCAGTGTCACTTAGAGATAGATTTAAAGAGTATAATATTCTAACCCTTTCGTCTCAGTACATTTTTGAAAATCTAATGTATGTAAAAAATATAGCATCATTTAGGAAAAATAGTGATAAACATGATGTCAATACAAGAAATAAAGACAAACTTGCAGGTCACATGAGACGCCTATGAAAAGTTTGTATAGTACGTTTTTTCAATAAGGTTCCTGTTGATATACAAAATCTTCCTTTCAATATATTTAAAGATACTATAAAACAGAAACTTATTAAGAAAACATATTATAAAATATCAGACTATTTAGATGATAAACATTCATGGACATAACCAGGTCGTTCGCATAACCAGGCTATTTCACAATTAATAATGAAATATATGCTTTTTGTAATATAAAACCTTTTTTTTTAAAGAGCAATCTCTCGAGTTTCTTGCTTGTTCTTCTCAGGGGAAAATTGCCTTTTGAAGAAGCAGTAGCTTTAAAAATATAAAATCTGAATATTTTAACTGTACCTACAAAATGAAGCATTTTTGATTTGATTCAAACAAAATATTATTTATTGCACAACAATAGGAAACATAACACAAAGATAAACAAAAAAGGGAACAGTACAATTTGGCGGCCTTATCTCTTCTAGGCCACCTTTGGATTAACTACACCTAAGACCATAAAACCCACGTGAAAGCAATTAATTGTTTGAAGATGAGAGGTTATAAGTAGTATGTACAACGTTGCAGTATACTTTCAGGTGACAAAGTGTATATTCCGCAAGTACGGTCCAAGCGGCTCGATCCAACAGCACGACGCTCTGTGTGTGATGGCCCTCAATATCATCCACGAGAAGATCTACACGGCGCTCTGGTTCTGGTTGTTGTTCCTCTTCATCGTATCCGTTCTTGGTGAGTTGGATATCCTTACTAAAAGGGAATGAAACGATTACTCAGAAATGATACATAGAACGAATTTCAACTATCCTGTTTATTGGAAAGATCATAGAATGCACTGTTACTGAACACGGGATGCGGAACAGGGATGCGGGCGGTGCCCGCGCCCCGCTCACATCCCTCTGGAGGACGATGCCGCGGAGAGCCGACGCAGGCCGATGGTTTCTCCCTCTTACAGTCAGCCATTCTGATGATGCTGCGCGCCCTGAGTAGCCTCTGGAGTAAGTGACGACCCTTGGGTTCATCTGTCAGTTCTCAAAATCGTAAATGTAATGAGGCACGCATTAATGCATCTATCAACAGTCAGGCTCTATAGGCACAGACACGACAGTTACTAATGTGACAGGTACTATCATATTGACGGTGAACACACTACCAGATGACGACCCACAAAAGATCTATCATTGTATGTGTAAAAATACTTTGGACAACACTTATCAAATTGTTTGTCAGACGACGACAATCGAGGTGCCTTAGTTTTTAAACTCTCGAATGTAAGGAGACACGTACTAATGCCTCTTAGGAACAGTCAGGTTCTATTGGCACAGACACGACACTTACTAATGTGCCATGCACTATTATATCGGCGGTGAACAATTACGAATATGACTACCAGATGACGACCCACACAGGATCTATCATTGTATGTGTCAAAACCAAAGTGTTTTTCAGATGACGACACTGGAGGTGCCTACATTTTATCCATTATCTGTAGATGACACTTTACCAATGTGTCTATCGGACGGTGATGACACAAATCTATATATCACCAGTCTGTACGGAAGCTTCCTTTTAAACGACGACACCCCAGTCGGTATCTGTCTTTCGGGTACTATTCATGAAGTAAGGGCTCAATTGTAACATTAGCCACAGGTAGAGGAGAATGGTAATGTGGTCCCCTGCAGGTATATTGGCCCCCCTCAATTTTTCCATGTTTCCAAAACGCCATCCATATTTTTTTACTGTTAGCCCTAGTCATATGGCCAATTTAATAGCTTCAACTATTACTAAATGGCGGTTACTCGCGGCGCGACACGAACCAGTCGACACCTATAACCGCGAAACTTTATTATGTGCCGTTGCTTTTATTTGGTAAAATTAGAAATATTCCATTTTCGATAGTGTGTGGCCCTAAATGTGGTGAAAAGGGGTTGTTCTTCAAGACAGTGAAGGTAATTATACAAATGTATATTTGATTTTTTTTGTTATTATTGTATAAAACCATGGAATTTTAATTTGGTACCATCTATGTGCATGTTTTATCGTCCCGGGGGCCATACCACATGTATGAGTATATTTTGCTTTAAACAAACCCTGTTTTTGTTTTCAGATTGTTCGCACAAGTGTCATAAGTCCTTCTACCGCTAACAATAGTCTTGGAATCCTGAGAAAATGAGATTGACGATCGAATCTGTAATAAACAAGGCGATGGGCTAATACAATTCTTATTTTAACTTTAGATTCAATTGTCCAGAAAGGTGACACTTTGAAACGCATAATGTTTATTGTCATTAGTTCAATTGACATACATCATATAAATGTCATACAAATTAATAAGTATAATAGTGTTTCGCAAATTTATTATTACGCATAAACATAATAACGCAGATTTGTTGAAGGGCATAATAATAAAAGCCATAATCATATATAGTATATTTCAATACAAGTGCGGAAGGCCTGTCATTGCAAGGAGTTCCGACAAATGTCACCCGAGCCGAGGCGCAGCCGAAGGTGAGGGTTGACAGTCGGAACGAGTTGCAATGACGGTTCCGCACGTGTACTGAACGACTATTTTTAATACAGTTGCGAAAAAATTAAGCAATTTAATAAAATAATAAAATTTTTGGAAAATGGCGCCAACCGTAAAAGAATACAAGCAGAGACTATGGCAGTATACGTAATACAGCCAACTTTTTTATATTTATAAATTTAATTTGGCCGATACTAATATTAATTTAATGTTTAAATTTCAATTAAAATTACTTTTAAATCTGATATTGAAACAAATTAGTAGCTTTTTTTAGAAATATTTGCATAAATCATAAAAAACTTCTATGAATTTTTTTAGTAAAAACTTCATGGTTGGTTTTTTCTTTTTAATAGACATTATTTTGACAGTTTGCAAAGAAAAAGCACTAGTTCGGGAAATCCCACTTCCCGCACGCTATACGTCCCTGCAATATGCCACTTTTTGAGCAACTGTATTAAAAAATCTATATTTTCATTTGCCATATTTTATAAGGCATACTTTGAAACGCAGATTTTAATTATGCATAAATTACCATGGCGCCCGCCATACCCTTCGTGTTAGGTTGACAAGTACCGACCTATGCTTTTTAAATATTATGTCTTTTGAATATTATGGTCAACTAAAATTATGCCTTTTATTACTTATGCTTATTAAAATTATACAGGTTTCGGCCATATGATATTATGTGTAATGAAGTTATGCTATAACTTTTTTTATTGCAAATGACTATTGTCAGTTTACGGTGAAAAACGTTATGCGTTTCAATAGGTAACCGTCCAGAAACCATTAGGTGGAAAACCTATATTTTCTCCTGAATTAGAGAAAAAGTTAGTTAATGACGTGGACGCGCGCATAGCAATGGCCGAGATAGCGGCGCTGGCAGGAGTAATGTTCGTCGACGACGTCAGGAATCTACGTCAGCAGTAGCTCTGATGATGCTTAAACTGAAAATGACGACGCATATTGATGCAGAGTTCTTATCAGATCAATTACCTGAAAATTCAGACATCTGTTGCTTATTTTGTATTGCCTATTATTCTGCGGACAGACTTGCTGATGAGGAGTGGATCCAACGCCAAAGTTGGAATCTTTGGGTGCATACAAACAAATTATAGAAGACAGAACCTTCTTCACCTTCAGCAACCGACAGGAAAGAGGCGAGGACGAGGAAGAAAGCTGAAAAATCATCGTTAGGGTTCCGCGCACGGACAAGCCGCGGACAAGAGCGATGACCATCATGGAGCGTTCCGGCAAAGCAGTTGGAGTCAGTGACGGATTAACCCTTAATCAAATTAAGCAATTGCCTAGGGCATCACGTCTGGGGGGGGGCACCAGAAGAAGCACAAAAAAATCCGTCCTTAGGGCATCACGTCTCACTCTCACCTCACCAAAAACCACACCAAAAAAAGTTTATAGGACTAATTTGAAAATTCGCGCGTTTTAAGTTAACATAAGAGCCGACCTAGAGTTACCCCGCTCTCCCGCTTGCGCCCACTCGCTGCCCGCTAGTCTAGTGCATTCGGCAATTCGAAAGCACCGGTATTGCGATCAGCCAATCACAAACCACCCCTTCCCCGCGGGCCCCCCGCCTGGCATTAAAGACCGATTCTAGTTGACATACGGATAGGGGGGCCCACAGGCGTGGATTGCTCCTAAGCAATCCACGCCTGTGGGCCCCCCTACTTGATGCCCTAGCATCAAGTAGTCTTAATCCGTCACTGGTTGGAGTCCGGTGTCCAGGGTTATCCCGGCCCACTTGAAGAGAGACAGCACCCAGCACACAGCACGTGTTCGCCGTGCTGGCAGCTGCTGCCGCCCGCAGCGCCGCCCGGAAACGCCGCTCCGATTACATCGCACGAACATCGACTTCACAACCTACCGCGTGCGATATAGCGCCTATTTTAAGGAACTACTGTATCCTCCGTGAGAACAGATTGGAGATTTTTTTTTTCTAAAATGGTATCTCAATTTATGCGAGATTAAAGGTACACCAAAGAGTGTAACCTAATGAGATGATAGAAGATTGTAGGGGTGCATAGAAGCACAGCCCTAAGTTAGTTATATTATTGATAATGGTCCACCGCTACGGTGTCTGTGAAATATATAGCAATTGAAGTTTATTAATGTGAATATAGAGATGATTATTGTGTGAGTAAAGCATGCGAAGATAAACAAATAGTGCCGATACCTCGATATAACGCAAATAAATAAACGCAAATTTAAAAAATAAATATATGATGTAGAAATGAAAAAATAAATATATGAGTAACGGTAAAATAGGAAATTAGAGATATAACGCAAATATTTAAAAGTAAATTATAACGTAAAACGAAAAATAATTATAAAATAAACAAAAATAAATAATTGAAACATCAATTAAAGTAAATAAAAATATAATAATAATAATACACTAATGACACTAGAGGAATCGATGAATTATTGTAAATTATTTTGTGCAATAAAGAATATTTGTATTGTACAGAAATGTGAATAATTTGATTCGATTTCTTTTATCTCTTTTCAAAGTTAAGAATAAAGTATTTAACAATGAGGAAACATATTATTACAAAATATTAAAAGTTTTGATAACATCATATAAATGACGTTCTCTCATCAAATATATAAGAAGAAATTCATATCGCAAATCCATTTTTTTTTGTTCTATGAGAAATTCGTTTTATATTTAAATTGTACACTGTATTCAAATTTTATTTTAAAGTAGTAAACTATATTATCAAAAATTGAAAACGAAGTGATATGCGTTTAAAATTTTCTTTAAGAACCCCGGTGGTGAGATGGACTTTTCGGGGGAGTTGTAGTATATTGACAACCTTGCCTTATTTCGGTGTTTAACCGTAGCGTTTACTGCAACATAAACGCATATCGCTTAGTCAGCGCCAATACCGATGTATTATATACGCTTGTTACTGATTAAAGGGCCTTGTTCGTGCAACATCACAATAGACAATTAGTCTTATTTACGGAACCCTCCGTCCCTCGACTAAATAAATCTTTAATACCACAATACAAACTATTAGCTGAAACATTGACTCTGTTTTTAACCAGAATCAAGAGTTGAGTCATTAGGATAATGTAAAAGTTTCAATTTGTCCCTGGCTAGGACGTTTTCATAGGACCGACCGCTAGTTTTTGCAGTACTTTTTATCAGGTAACGGTCGTGAGGTAATACTTTTTATCAGGTAACGCTCGTGAGGTAATACTTTTTATCAGGTAACGGTCGTGAGGTAATAATACTTTTTATCAGGTAACGGTCGTGTGGTAATAATACTTTTTATCAGGTAACGGCCGTGAGGTACTACTTTTTATCAGGTAACGCTCGTGAGGTAATACATTACGCATAATGTAAGGACCATCAAATCGCGGCATGAGTTTACCACTGCGTAACCCTTTACCAAATACCGACGGTCCGTGTAATATGATCTCGAGTTTGTTTAATAGATCAAGATCAGACGATCTCAATCTATTAAACAAGTAGTATAAGAGTAGGAGACCCTACTTTCCTCCTTGATGCTTACCACTCCCAGGGTGGGATGGAAGAACAGCGCCCAGTTCCTGGAACTGAGCATAATGCTGAGTTGGGACTCCTCTTTGCCACAGTGGCACTCGAAATTTGTTGTGTTTATCTTTATATGTTTTGTAGTTTGTTCTTTTTAATGTTTTATATGTTAAGCTTGTTTTGTACATTTAATGTGTGCCCACTTGTGGAGGATAAACTGTTTAGTTCTTCTTCTTATTCTTCCAACCTTATAGGTTTTTTCGCTATCGGTCATCGCGGCTCGAGCAACGCGTCGGCTGACAGGTAAGTTAAATGCACTATTACTAGTGTTTATTACATTTAAAAACGCCTTGCCGTCGGTGAACTCAATATTGACCTCCGGGATGAAGCACCAGCCCTCGGCTAATTCATTCAACGCACATGACAAGTATTTTATCTACTCCGGGCGATAGAGTGGCTTGTTCGTTTGAAATCAACATCACACGCTCACCTTACGCCTGGTACAGACTAGACCCACTAGACATGTAATACACGGAGAGCTGTTTCAGCAAAACATCGTTTTATGTGGCGCATTAACTCCCAGAGCAATCCGCGGCTCATTAGTCGCAACCAAAATCCGGACACGGAAACACTTCAACATTTAAAAAAAATTGGAATATTTACATAAGTTACGATTAATGTGCCATAAAGTGGTTTGGGAACATAATTACAGAAACTGCAGTTATAAAAAAAACAGCATTACTTTCCATCGGTAAGTGATTAAATTAATAAAGCTCGTCAATTTATTTTCATAACAAAGCTCAACGTAATTTGGTTGATCTTGTGCACTTCCCCACTTGAAGCATTCCCGTCCTGTTCTTGCACCTTATTGCATATATGCAATTATGTGCATCTTACTTCCGCATGTACTGACAACTTCATTCCATGTGTAAGTAGTGATGTAACACATAGTAGTAAACTAGTTGTCGATATTTTGTCACATCATAAATCAGGTTTATTCTCTGTTTGCCTTATTATGAATATGCGTGTGTTTTTTTATTTATGCTAGTTCACAACCTAATCATCTGTTTTGTAATCCAGCGCAGTAAACTTAATTTAAGTAAATATTATCTATTTAACACGTACCATGTGCTAAATAGATAATATTGCCAGAATGGCTGGACGGAATTGAATAAAATTTGGTTTGTAGAAAGATTAGGACCTGGATTAAGATATAGGATGATTTTTCTTCGGAATCGATTTTAATGAAATCTTTCACGCGAACGAAGTCGCGGGCGGAAAGCTAGTACCTATATAAAGTCGCAAACTTCCAGATTTCAGATTTGACAATTGTTCTAAGTGCATGTATTGTAAATATATTATTTTCACTAAAACACAGGTTTCCCAAGGACCCTATTATTAAATAAAAATGGATTCATTTAGCAAGGCGCGGTGACGATTGGTGGCCATCAAAACATAGTACAGTTTGTTCCCAACATTTTGCACCAAATTGTTTTGTCACAACAAAAAATCGTGGATAATTATACGGTTTTGCAATACCTAACCTAACCTAACTGTTAAGGTAAATTTTTTTTATTGATTTGAGATCATAATAAATTCTTCTGTAATTTGGATTAGTACACATGACAACAGAGCTATATATATAGTCTAAATTTGTAAAATAGTAACCTTCCAGTAAACTGAATTCGTTGAAGTGAAGTGAAGTGAAGTTAAGTGTTATTTATTGTACGTCACAGAATAAGAAATGTCAAAATCAGTTTACTAGTTTAAAAGTTACAGTTATCCCATCAAAAACAATACTTGTCAAAAAAACCAAGTCTCGCAACTCAGTTGTTCTGCGGTAAAAAGTTGTGAGATCCATGTAATACCAAGTCGGTTGTTAATTTATTCAGTCTCTACTTAAGCGACTTTCTGTCTTAATACGTCCAGTCTCTAAGACCACGATCGTGGTCCATAACAATTGAAAATCAATTGTGTCTGGAATCTCCGTACTCGAAGCATTAAGTTGTTACGTAATAATTAACAGCATCTTATAGTGACGCATATCAATATTAAATTTTTTTAATGTTTTATATAAATATATCGAGACTTGGCCATCGCACTAAATAATTGAATTTACATGTGTTTTCAGGCGATTGAATTTACACGTCTTTTCAGGCGATGGCCAAGTCTCAATATATTTATATAAAACATTAAAAAATTTTAATATTGATATGCGTCACCATAAGATGCTGTTAATTATTACGTAACAACTTAATGCTTCGAGTACGTACGTATTAAGACAGAAAGTCGCTTAAGTAGAGACTGAATAAATTAACAACCGACTTGGTATTACATGGATCTCACAACTTTTTACCGCAGAACAACTGAGTTGCGAGACTTGGTTTTTTTGACAAGTATTGTTTTTGATGGGATCTCATTTCTTTTTGTATTTTGTAGACAGTTCTACTTTTTTCCTTTTCGGTACCTTCTACTTATTGTATATATGTATATCTACCAGCAACGAATTTTTAAACCTCGAAAGCATACGGATACAAAGCGGCGGCCGCCATGAGTTCAGACGCGGAACCATAAGTACTGGTTTTTACCATTGCCGTTGTATACAAATTAGCATATAATGTAGGTGTCTCCATGCTCGTCACAAGTATACACTTGTAACTCATCCCAATGCGCTACCACATACTCGATTATAGCAAGTCTAATATCATACGACGACTCAATATTCCCATACATAGAGAATGACAAAGAATGAAATAAACACGAACCATCACCAGGTATAGGAACAACCCAGTGTGGACAAGGCTGATCATTCACATACAGTATTACTGAATCCATTGCGACTGCCTAAAAGTTAGATTGCAAAGTTATTTTTATGCAGAAATACGATTAGATAATAAGAAATTTATAAATACTTAGGTACTTAAAGTATCAATATTTAATTTATTTAAATTATTTATCCGAACAACGTCCAAATTGTAAGCAAATAATATCAGTAAACCAATGAGAGTAGCCTTTAGTCGTCAAACTAATATAGCAATCGAAATTATCAATGAAAATCGCAAACTTATAGGTAAGAATTCTGGGCACATCCGAACAGCATTGGGTCGCTCGCGCGTATGAGCGCGGCTGCTGCTCGCTCGGCGACATTCACCTTTCCGCGCGCCCCGCCACTGTCCCCGCCCCGCGCCCTCGCGCTAGCACCGCGCAGCGCGTAGTAACGGCCCGCGCTCACTCGCTAGCATCGCAGCGCGTGGTATATAATTATACAACCTTACGCACTCGTAATAAGTACGAATACGCACGTAGGTACGTTTTTTGCATTAATAAATAATTTAATACACGTGTTTTCATCACCGGAATACCCATTTTTTGCTCGATTTGGCAGGGGCACTACCATGCGCCTATATTTATATGGGACTAGCTTAAACCCGCGGCTTCGCACGCAATAATAATTGCCGTAAAATAAAATATTGAAAAATTTAATTAACTGAAGACTTGGCTGTATGGGCTTAATTTTCTTTGCTGTCTTTTCTAGATTTTTTAGTTTTTCCTTGATTCATACACCAAACACTACTTATATTCCAAATTTGAAGCTTCTAGGTCTGCTAGAAGTGCCTTAGAATTTTGATGATCGGTGAGTCAGTGACTGACAAAATTAAACAAAATTAAGAAATTTGACCCCTTATAATTCTTAAAAATACTGGTTCAAATTGAATGAAATTTTAAATATACGTGTCTTTACAATGCCTGCATAGTTACTGAAAATTTCAGTCTTCTATTTTTATCCACAACGAAGTTACAGGGGGTCGAAAATGGTCTGAATTGCTTCGAGAAAAGGATGGTACGGCCGTGACGCTTTTTTGCTCGACTTGGTGGGGGCACGGCCGTGCCCCCAGATAAGTGCATACGTGTCTCTGTAGTCGGAAACAGAAAAACGTTTACAGGCCCACATAATGCAAATTTTTCCCAGATCATGAACACATTCCGATTATTTTTCTACTGAAATCATCAATAAGCATAAAGAAGTAATTAATTGATCGCTGAAAAAACTTAATTTGCACTACGCAGGTAATTTTTTATGTCGGCCCGTAATAAATTTGTTTTTTTTTTCACAGGCTGAACTGTCACAATCCTTTGCAAATAATCCAGTATTGTTGATACCTACGCATAGTTTACAGACGAAAAAGAAAAATTACTTTAGGATAAAGTTACTTTGGTATTTCAACTTTATATAATAATTTATCATCATCTGATTTAAGAGCCATGCTCTTGTCGGTGGAGATTTTTCCATATCTCTCTGCTCTCCGCCTTCCTCTTGACCTCCTGATACGACACGACGTTCAACTTCTCTTTTATCTGCTGCATGTAGCTTAATTTATAATGTATATATAATTTATATGTTCAAATACTTACGTATAACTTTTTTATCCAAGAAGCTCACAGAATATGGTTTATCCGCAATTTGATATTTGAGCCAAGAGTCTAGAAATGTCACAGATTGAATTTTTACAGTCAACTGATCGAGATGTAAACGAAAATTTACCTTGTAATCCAGAATCTTTGGTATCCAGAATACTTTTACTTTAAAATGTATGTAATTTATGGGTTCTACTCATTCTAAACACAAAATTACTATGTGTGCCGTATGTCGTGAAATCGAACATGGCTCCTCCCTAATCTAGTGTCACCCCTGCCGCCCGCTCTTCAGCTGTTTGCTAGACTTATTTGTTCGGCGTTTACATGTCTATTGGGTGGTTGGTCTGCGACACCGGGTAACTCGGACAAGTTTAATAACTTGTCCGAGACCGTAACTCTAAAATGTATAACGCTAATCGTTATACATTTTAGAGTTATACGTCCGGATTTTTTTTATGCACGTCGGGTTCGTACTTGACCTCAATCACACCTGATGTTAAGTGAAGATGAGGTCGAAGGTGGAAGCATACTTACCCGGAAACCCCAACACATTTGGGGGACTGGCTATCTTAAACATGTTCCCCGCTGGGGATCGAACCCGCGACCTCCGATTCGTACACCCCATGTTGTTTACATTAAGCCACGGAGGCGGTTGATAATCCGTAAATGGCTAACCGATGATAACACCGATGTTTTGCGCGAAGTCTGGTACAAATAAGCGCGAGCTTCGCACGAGGCTTCGTCAGCTTACACCTTCACATCAATCGGTGGTATTTTTGACCCACCAAACAGACAATTTGGTGTAGTGGATAGTGACCCTATCAGCGAAACCAACGGTTGCGGGTTCGAATCCCGCGAGGGGTAAATGTTTGTGTAATGAATACGGACATTTATTCCCGACTCTTGGATGTTTATATAAATATTTATGTATGTTTATCCGTTATCTAGTATCCATAGCACAAGCTTTGCTTAGTTTTGGACTAGATGATTGGTGTAAGTGTCCGAAATATTTATTTATTTAATTAGAAAATCCATTTACCGAATCGAAGTGAGTGGCGGAAAACCCAATTTTACGGATTAAAGAGAAACCAGTCACCTGCATAACGTCAAAAATATCACTTGTGCCTTGATTCCGATAAATTATTCGACGTGATTAAATTTTTTTTAATTTTTTTTTATTATCGTATTCATGCATAGGCATTACGACGGCAGGGTATTGATACCTCCCTATGATAGATTCATAGGGAGGTTTGTTAATAACGCATACCAGCCGTTAGATTACGTAAATACATCGGTATCGTTATCGATTACGTTGACCAATGAGTGACCGTCAAATTGCCGAGCGAGCGATGGGCCAACCAATCGCATGTCAGAACGTAACCGATGACAATAACGATTAAATTATATAATAGAACCTCAGGTCCGTATAGTTTACACAGACGAACGGTCCTTCACGACAATTGGTAGCTGAAGAACCGCACCATACTCTGTCATGCATTTATGCCCTTATTGTCTTGTTGTCGTCGTTTTATGGGTTGTAAATGACCAAAGTGTTAACAATTAAACCGTCAAAAGTTGGCAAAATAACCGACGTCAATATGTTTCCGTTCTTTATCCCCGGAATACATGATCAGATCTACGCGAACAATTGGAATCACATAAAACGAAAAAACATTTTACCTTCAAACAAACAGCACAATAAACTCAATACCAGCATATTTTGGTGCCTCCCGCGAGGTTGTCTTGCGTGGAGCTGAAGATGAACGGAGAGCACTGTCAGTGAGAGCAAATATGATAGCCCGCAGGTTAGCTCGTTGCTCAAAGCAAGTGAAATTAACATTTTACGAGCCTACTCCACTTCCTATTATACTTGTAACCTGTGGGTTTTCACATGCATCGATCACTTGATACCCTTCGCGTTCAATATAATAACGCATTCAGGACGCTGTTGCGGCTACCTCGCTTCTGCAGCGCGTCGGGGATGTTCGCGGAAGCGCGAGTGGACGGTTTTCACGCTATACATAATAATAATTTTGGCATACACTTTTTACAATTTCTATAAAATAAATCGACGACCGATTGGTGTAGTGAATAATGACCCTGTCAGCGAAACCAACGGTTGCGGGTTCGAATCCCACGACGGGTTATTTATTTATTTTATTATAAATTATTTTGCGCAATAAAGAGTATTTGTATTGTATTGTATTTATTCCTGAGTCACGGATGTTTATATAAATATTTATGTATGTTTATCCGTTATCTAGGATCCATAGTACAAGCTTTGCTTAATTTGGGACTAGATGATTGGTGTAAGTGTCCGAAATATACATATAAAAAAAAAACATTCAATTTTCAAAATAATTTCAAATTAATATAATTTACTTTCAATGTTTCAAATTAGATTTTTTTATGTTTTAATTTTCCAATTGACATTTGAATTTATAATTGTTATTTTTAAATTTTCAATGTCTACCACTGTTTACTAACATAGTTATAGGTGACTGCACTAACAAAGATGGACCTTATTGTCTGGAAAATAAACGATTTATTATTTTGATTAGAATTTGTTATGCAAAAAAATGGATGATTAACGCGCATGAACCCTCCTGCCCTTCTCCTTCATAGACCAGACCCTCAAATCAGGACAATAGGTTTCGAGATGAAATAAGCATGACGATCACTCCGTAATGAAGTCATTTTTAGCTATACAGTGTGGAAAGATAAGTCGGGCTCTGGAGGGAAACTACCTTAAATCCTTAAGCTGGCTCATTTTACTTAAAGGAGACATTCCTTTATTTTTAAAAAGAAACAAAACTGCATTCAAAGATTCTCTAAAACTCGCTTGCCTCGCCCGGGACTCGAACCAACTAAAATAAAAAAAAAAAAACAAACACTCCCTATTTTATTATACTAATCGATAGTGTTATTATTCAGGATAAAATTTCTCTAACAAACATTTGGTGTTAAAAATAAAAATGATCGTTAAATCTAACATTAACGTTATTTTACTATCAATTTGTTACACTTAAATTATTTAACTGATAAATTGTTCGAATTGAGCCCCCTTGTTCTGGCTACACAAAATTAGTCGCCGTTAAAATTCATTTCTTGTAGCCTTCAGCAAAGTGTTGTGGTGTATGCCCTTAATAACATTTTCTACCGCAACCCTTAGCGACACGTTAGCAAATGTTGGAGAGATAAGAGAACTGTTACGTGTCTTTTACTTGTAGAAAGTGAACAGTAAGTACTAGATGTTCACTTTCCAGAGTAATACCAAATTTTATACTATCGATTAGTATAATAAAATAGGGAGTGTTTGTTTTTTTAATTTTAGTTGGTTCGAGACCCGGGCAAGGCAAGCGAGTTTTAGAAAATCTTTGAATGCAGTTTTGTTTCATTTTAAATATAAAGGAATGTCTTCTTTAAGCAAAATTACCCATCTTTAGGATTTAAGGTAGTTTCCCTCCAGGGCCCGACTTATATTTCCACACTGTATACATACATCCAGACTGTTGGAGCATAGACCATTCACAAGACATGGTTCCATAACCGTGTGTGCGGATTGATGGATCTGACACTAGACTGTCGGTGTTTTGAAGCCGCTCTTGAATAGTCCAACGAGTCGGTTACTTTTAAACAGACCCTACTTGCTTTTTAAACGACTTCAAAAAAGGAGGAGGTTCTGTATTCGGGCCGTATTTTTTTTTTGTTATATATATATATCTTTACTTACTTAGTTAATAGAAATGTTTGGCATTTTCCAGCTGTACTATGGAGACTGTTATCTTTCTTTGTTTACCGACGCAACGCGTTCAGCCAGGCCATGTTCCGGCGAGTCTCCGGCAACAAATTCAACCCTTACGACATGATCAGAGTTATCAACGGGTGCCAGTATGGGGACTGGTTGTTCCTCTACTACCTTGCGAAGAATATGAAGGGCTTCGTCTTTCAGTATGTATTTTTTTTTTTTAATTTACAACGGGTTAACACTTGACCTCAATCACACCTGATGTTAAGAAGATGAGGCCGAAGGTGGTAGCGTACTGACCCGGAAACCCCATCTTATTTGGGGGACTTGCTATCTTATCTCTGACAACCGGAACACAACAATGCTATTAACATTGCTATTTGGCGGCAGATTTAGATAAGATGGAGGTAGCTTGCCAGACGGACATTTAATATGCCCTACCACCAACCAAACCGAGTACTAAATATGTACCCCGCTGGGGATCGAACCCGTGACCTCCGAAACGTAAACTGAATGTTCTTTACATTGAGTCACGGAGACGGTTAAATTAACTCTTCATTAGCTAAGATATTTTACAGATAAGCTTTGCCCAATCCGCATTCTGCTGAGAAGTAAACTTTTTTATATATATCATTTGAAATATAACAAATGAATAAGTAGTTCAACTGGTGGAAGGTGTCTACGAACATTTGTAATCTCGCAGAAATAAGGTCGAGACTCTCGAGGTCAAAATCGCTGGTCACAGGTGCGTTACCCTCCTGAGGATTAGTCCTCAGAGGCTTCTCAAGAAGGGCTCCTGAAACCCTTAATTTTACAAGGTTTCTGAAGTTTTGCATAGTAAAAAATCCTAAAGAGTCCTAACTTCTTAGCAAAGAAAAAGAGGTCTATCATATGATATCCAAGTTTTGTGACCAAGTTACGGAATGAGACATTTTTTTACCCAGCGTAGCGACGCAAGTTAATGCGCATCGCAACATTATCCAGCCAGCGGTATGCATTTAAATACATGTAATCTCCTCTAAAGATTGCATAAGTTAGACATATTGGCCGGATAAAAACTAGTGCATTGTTTACTTAGGTACCTTTTGCCTCATTGTTAACAGTTTGTAATAGGTGCTTAGCCTGTCAAATAATTATTATTGTTTATGTTCGTTTCTCTTAGGCTTAGACACTGAGATGTATACAATTGTTTATTTCATTATTAATAAAGAACTTTACAAAACAAAAAAAAACAAAAGCCAGCGGTAAACTTGTCAAATGTTGCAACGAGTGCTCGCTGTCAGACAGACGTCTTGTCGACGACAAAGGTCGAACAGCTGCCATCGACTTATCGACATCGACGATAGCCAACTGACGGCACTCATTCTGGCCGTAAACTAGCGATGGCAAGAGCTGCCACAGTCAATGTATTGGCCGCTCGCGCTGCTTTACCAAAGGACAACAGCACAGATCCATACATCTTTGGGCCAGTTTGTTGTCACTTCAATTAATAAATATAGTCTTGAACTCTTAGTACCAGACGTGCTAAAAACCTAACACATATATTTTTAAAGGAACAAAAGAGGTTTGAAATATGATTTGGGGAACTTTGAAATTATATACTGGCAACATTAACCACATGCATTCTCACGCATGGAAACTAGATGCTAGGCCAAAGAAAAATTGATTTTTCTTTTCAGTCGTCCGTCGCTCGCTCGCTGTTGCTGTTATCCCTACTTAAATTATAACCTCACAGTCAAAAATGTCAGTTGTCTTGTCTATTTTTTTTTTTTTGGAAAGAATTTAGTTTTTGTATAGTTTGTGAGCCAAAATGTTTTCTGAGAGCGATATTTTCAAATATTTCTTATAACTATACTAAGGTTCCAAAAATTCTTTTGAATAGCTAAGTTGATAGTCTTTAGTACCGGCTTTTTTTAGGTGTACCTTTTATTAGGTGACAAAACACTGGCCCAAAAATGCTGATGTCTTTTAAGATAAAGCACTCAGGAGGGGATCGAGTCAGGGGGAGTCACATACTCGATATCCAGCTGGAACTACACCTTCCTCAAAGGCCGGCAACGCATCTGTGACCCTTTTGGTGATGCGGGTTGCTCGTTTGCCGCCTCCTAATATAAAAAAAAAAAAACAGGTTTTACCTGATCTGATCTGTTTGGCGTAGTGGTTAGAAATTTTGCTGCTATACCAAAAGGTCGCGGGTTCGAATCCCGCTAGGGGCATATGTTTGTATGATGAATACAGACATGTGTTCCCGAGTTATGGACGTTTTTCATTTATATGTGTATTTTTTTCAAAAAAAAAAAAAAGTTGTAGTTTATCAACCATCCGGTATCTATAGTACAAGCCTAGTTGCTTAGTGTGGAACTAGATGGCGCCGTGTGAATGTGCAAAGCTATTTATTTATTTATAATATAGGCCTGCTTACCACAAAACTTTAAAGAAGCCTGTAACACTGATCAAGAGTAATGTGGTATTTGAGTGTGTTAATTCAAAGAGGGGCTCACTTGGGTGACATAGACTTCGGGGGGTCATGGGGGTCATGAAGGTCATCACATGACCCCCTCCCATTAAATCCACCGTTGATAAAACGATGGTTTTGAACATTTTATCACCATGATTTTGACATGACAATACTATTTCAGAGAACTCTTCACACGATTAGCTAATGAATTGGGGAGACCGGACTTGCCGTACGGGAATTACGACGTTCGTGATGAGAAAGGAGCGGAGCCAGTCCTCGTAGCGAGCATGACTTACAGCGACGAGACGATGCCACTACAGGATGACGTCAAGAAGTTCTCGTAATACCCCATTGGGGATCTCCATTGAGACTGACTTGTGATGCCAAGTACAAGCATTGGGTGCTGTGTAGATAAACAGTTGACAGTGTGATTTATCAGCATGGATCAAAGTAGGTCAACTTTCCTTATAAGCCAACCTCAACCGTATTCCTCATGACTGACGAAAATTTTAAATGCTGCATTTTCCCTAATTTTCTCAATTTAAAAAGAACGTAAGTCGTATGAAGATTTTGATTAACTCTACCACATAATGTATACGGCTGAATTGAGTTTGTAAAAAAAGTTGATCTCCGATCAATGTTTATCAGCTTTGTCATTTAACCTGAAGAAGCAGTGCGACCGCAGCAAATTGCACAATAATCGCTTCCAAACATCAAAATTCGTATTACGTATTCGCAACAGCTACGCGTCAGCCGAGCGTTTTGCGATAATCGTCAGTCACGCCTCTGTCACTTGTTGAGAACAGAGCTATAGAGGACGATGGATTCGAGTAATGACGATAAATGATAACCACGAACGCTTGTTACAGAAAAATGTGTATTTTTTCACTTGACGAAAATAATTGTTACATTTGTAATATGTTTCTAAATTAATATTCGTCCTCTGCACCCTTTCTGTATATCGAAATGCCTTCGATATCTCACCGTTGGCGGACGACAGTAGAAGTAACCTAAAAACCTTATGAATGGTACTGGGATTCGGTATAATGTTAAAACTACCGTTAGTTTTGAACCACCTCTGTGGCTCAATGTAAACAACATTGGGTTTACGATTCGTAGGTCGCGGGGTCGATCCCCAGCGGGATACAACGGAGTATTAAACTCGGTTTGGTGGTAGGGCATTTTAAATGTCCGCCTGGCTAACTACCACCATCTTATGGTATATAAACAGGAATGTTAATAGCATTGTTGTGTTCCGGTTGTCAGAGATAAGATAGCCAGTCCCCCAAATAAGATGGGGTTTCCGGGTCAGTGCGTTACCACCTTCGGCCTCATCTTCACTTAACATCAAGTGTGATTGTGGTCAAGTGCTGACCCGTTGTGCATAAAAAAAAGCCCCGTTTATTGGCCAAGTCTTTTTTTATATTTTGGAAATGCTGATAGGCTGATAGGCCTTTTTTAGCGTCGCCGGACGGGGGAGCGGGCACGTTAGCGTTCTGTCCAAGTTCTTGCATGCGTGAAAGGACAATTTACCGTAAATTCTAAGGTACTTATGGTTTTCAGAGAACAAAGTCTATAGCGCGTTCAAATTTCCCACAACGAATCTAGCGAGTGCACACTAGTGATACCAGAACACACAAAGCCCCAGAAACAGTACATCAAAAACAACGTATTTTTTGTTGAACGAACAATTTATAGCATTCTATGACGAAACGTACGTCGTCTGCGCTGCTCCTTTTCACAAAGACATCTTTAATAACTTCGATGTTTTTGAAGTAATGTATCTGAGTATTGTATATTTCGGAGAACTCTATTTACGTACAGTTTTTTGAGATACGAATTATGAATATAGAGTGGAAAGTTTCAATGGGGCAACCTTAATCGTTGCAGCTACAAGAAATTGGTCTTAGGAGACTATCCATAATTTTTCAAAAAAATTTCATACCCATTCACAGATTTTCAAAAAAAATGTACGGTTAGCAAGAAAATTACCATTTCTCACAAAAAATTTTTTTGATGCTAATCGATCCTGTTCCGTATGCTGATCAAAAAGTTCCATGGGACCAACTGAAGTTTGAGTACTAGAAAAGTTAGAAATCAAAAAAAACTTTTTTCATACATTCAAAGTACTTAGATTTTTTTGTCAGGCCATAACAAGAGGTAACTTTTTGTTGTAGCTGCAAAAATCATTAAGAAGATGCATATGCAATCAAACAATAAAATTATTTGAAAAATAATAATTATTTTTATTAATAACTTTATGTAATATGAAAATTATTTTGTGAACTTTGTCTAGTCCTACTTTTTAAGTGTTTGTTTTCATTTTTATGAATAAATTTGAATAATTTTATGATTTATTCTTTCTGTCCTATATTTGTTCAATGTATGTTTGTATACTTATATGTATATGCAATAAAGTGTTAAAATAAATAAATAAATAAATATATTTTTCGTTTTGGTATCACCTTTGTTCTTTATTTAAATAACACAACCACGATGTTTCAAGAACGCTTTAAATTTTACCCAATTTTTTACATTTGTAATAATAACTTTTTTTTTAATATTCCATGTGACACTGTATTCCTTTTAACAGTACCTAATAAAATGAAATATACTTTAACGTGTTACGGCTTTTTGGCGGGAACTCGGCGAGTGAAGTAGCATTTTTCTTTATAAGTCTTATAATTTGTGCATTCTGACTTTTGAAGCTTAATAATGGCAGAATATTGTGCAGCAAACGTTAGTGATAGTGTACAAGTGAAGTGAAGTGTAAATTAAAGTGCGTAACGGAGCTTTCGGGTTCCCACAAGAAGCCTCCAAAATCTTTTGTAAAGCATTCTGCCTCTTTACTGAAGAATGACTTGACCGTGACTAGACTCTGTATACGCCAAGTATACGACGAATTACTTGTTTTGACTGAGACTGACTTACAAACTGAAGAAATAAGATAAATAAGACATGGCTGTTATGGGCTAGATCCCTTTGCCTTCTCCTAGAGGAGAAAATAAAACTAAAAAATAAAAAATAACGTGTTACTAAAAGATACTAACACCAAAACGACTGAAATTCAGTGGATGGGTACGAATGAATTAGGACCACAAGGTCCAAATATATTTCATATAGATCATATAATACAAATATATGAAGTTGTTGGTTGGTAGGGCAGTTTAAATGTCCACCATCTTATCTTATATCTGCCCCCAAGCAACAATGTTAATAGCATTGTTGTCAGAGATAAGATAGCCAGTCCCCCAAATAAGATAGAGTTTCCGGGCCAGTAACGTTTCCACCGGCCTCATCTTCACTTAACATGTATGATTGAGGTCAAGAGCTAACCTGTTGTGCATAAAAAATGTTTTTTTTTATGCACAACGGGTTGGTACTTGACCTCAATCACACCTGATATTAAGTGAAGATGAGGCCGAAGGTGGAAGCGTACTGACCCGGAAACCCCAACACATTTGGGGGACTTATCTTATCTCTCACAACCGGAACACAACAATGCTATTAACATTGTTGCTTGGCGGCAGATTTAGATAAGATAGTGGTAACTAGCCAGGCGGACATTTAAAATGCCCTACCACTAACCAAACCGAGTACTTAAACATGTACCCCGCTGGGAATTGAACCCGCGACCTCCGAATCGTAAACTCAACGTTGTTTACTTTGAGCCACGGAGGCGGTTGACAGGTAGGCTATCTGATTTATTACATTATTTCAATATAAAAAAATATCACAAATCATAACAAAATAACTCGAAGTAGCTGTTTATTTTTCACTGATTCACAGATGGGTAAACGTTTATTTTAACTGTGCCCATCCACAAAAATGTGAAGCAATGTATTGTATGTGTTAACAAGTCTCCTAAACGCGCATCATCACTAAAATTGTCCTCAAACAAAGCGTATGTGTGAATAAAGATTGCGGTGATTCTATTAGCGGGTCTAAATAACGCGATACAGTCGTAGATCGAGAGTTGGTGCAGTTTTATACCAATCACTTTTTACTCATTGTTTTTAGAGATTGCACAAATTCAAATAATTAAAAAATATAGTGAAGTGCCAGTTGTAGGTACTCGCGCTTTGTAACTAACCACAATTATACTTTTTAAACTGACGAAATTGAATATATGTATAGTAACCGCAGAATTAAATTTATAGAATAGAATAAACTTTTATTGTTTCTATCTGCAAAAAGTACTTGTTGAAGAGCATAATGAAGAGCATTTTTTGAAGGGGAAAGCACCTTTTTTGTTTTTTTTTTTGACGGGGTAAACGCATTTACGCGTTCGTCCCACCGCTGACGGTCAGCGGCGAGGATATGTGGGACTCACCGCTCCAGACGGGAGCGGTCCTATCCACTAAAAACCCCCCGGTGTTCCTCCGCGCGCACCTACCTAAACGGCGTGGCCACGGGTACCACTCGGTAATCCTCCGCACCACGCTAGCGCGGCGCCCGCCGCCAGGGGAAAATACCTATCAATATCTGAAAATTGTATATTTAATCCCACAGCGGCGCTCTAACTTCGCCAACAAGTACTGCCTGCTCGTGGGTAGTTCGGGATTTTTTATCATCATTTTTGTAAACAAAATTCTTATTTGGAATACCTTGGATCTACACGATCATAATCAAGGTTGAGGTTTATAAATTAAACCCTCGTATATTTCGCTTCGATTGAATTAGAAAACCTGAGAGACTATAACCATAAGGTATATAGATATTTATTAGACACCACACTATAGCGACAACAATATTAATAAAAACAAGAAAGTTACTACAATATACAGAAACAGGGAGATTTTTATATGGCAACTGGTAAAAGTCAAGCGGAGCTTCATTCGACCTCCTTCCTCATATGGTTGGCATTAATACCGTTTGCATTTCATTGGCTACACTTCCCTTTTCCGAGGGGGGAAGTGGGAAACTTCTTTTCCTAACTACACTTGCAGACAGCTGTCAACTTTTGTGCAGCTGATAATTAAATTAAATTAATTTCTTTTATTCTCGTAATATACATAAAGACCGATTGGGAAACGTAAAATAAAGTGTCCCAAATCAAATGATATATAAAATAGATGTGTAAATAATCGTCTCTAAGGCGGAATACAAATCGACTGCCAACCAACTGTAATCGTCAAGTTTTAAAATAAAATTTGTGAACTACGAGTAGCTGTGGAAAACCTGGGGAGTATCCTATTTTTAACCGACTTCAAAAAAGGAGGAGGTTCTGTATTCGGGGCGTATTTTTTTTATCCTACATTGATATTTTTGTATCCTACATTGAATAAAATATTTTTGATTTTTTGACACACCCTACTTCTTTGTAGTGTATTGATAACCTTGTCTTATTTCGGTGTTTAACCGTAGCAGTTTATTGCAACATAAACGCATATCGCTTAGTCAGCGCCGATACCAATGTAATAAATAGGCTTGTTCACAATTAAAGGACCTTGTTCGTGCAACATCACTGTAGACAACGAATCTTAGTTACGGAACCCTCCGTCTTCGATATAACATTTGGTTGGTGGTGGTGGTGGTGGTAGGGTATTTTAAATGTCCGCCTGGCAAGCCGCCAAGCCGCCAATGTTAATAGCATTGTTGTGTTCCGGTTGTCAGAGATAAGATAGCCAGTCCCCCAAATGTGTTGGGGTTTCCGGGTCAGTACGCTTCCACCTTCGACCTCATCTTCACTTAACATTGATTGATTGAGGTCAAGTACGAACCCGTCGTGCATAAAAAAAATAAAAAAATAAAACATGGTCCAACCGCCTCCGTGGCTCAATGTAAACAACATTGGGTTTACGTTTCGGAGGTCGCGGGTTCGATCCCCAGCGGGGTACATATTTAGTACTCGGTTTGGTTGGTGGTAGGGCATATTAAATGTCCTAGCTAGCTACCACCATCTTATCTAAATCTGCCGCGAAACAGCAATGTTAGTAGCATTGTTGTGTACCGGTTGTCAGAGATAAGATAGCCAGTCCCCCAAATAAGATGGGGTTTCCGGGTCAGTACGCTACCACCTTCGGCCTTATCTTCACTTAACATCAGGTGTGATTGAGGTCAAGTGCTAACCCGTTGTGGATAAAAAAAAAGGTAGCAATAGAGTCACGTAGGGTATCTACCTTCATTAGGCGCCGAGACGAGTACCACTGTTGATCGTGTTTTACAGGTTTTACAGGAGTTAAAGTGGGAGGAGTGTGAAGGCGGAGTTTGTTAAAAATTAAATAACATCGAAAGTCCCATCAAATATGGCTAAGAGCCATTTTGCAAACACTTCCGAAAACCACAAAATCGTTTACAAATGTTACAATGACAGAGACACAGACTGAAACTATAATCAGGGTGTAAAATTAACATTGTGATTACTGCTCCTGATCTATATAATATACTAGTTGTAAATACACGCGACATGTTCCACTGGCCTCCATCTGATTTGCCCGTTTGTTATTGTTTTAAAATTTTAACGATTGCCTGTGCAAAAATGCGGCGAAAACGTTTAGCCACAAAGGGGACGACTCACGGAGTGATGGAAAGGGAAAAGATGGATTTAACTATAAGTGGACTGTATTGAGCAATAGATAAGATAAGTGGACTGTATTGTAAATTATCAAAATATAAACATAAATATTTTATTTTATTTATGTCATCGTATTTAAATATGTCCTGGAAACTATAAAACTGTGTGTACCTGATGAGTACGTCACGCGACGGCGGCGGCCGCGACTGCTGGCAGTGCCGAGCGGGCGCACCAACTTGTTGAGGAAGGCTCCCTTAACGCGAGCGATTCTAATTTTAAACGAGATAGCGGAGAGAATAGACTTGTTCTCATGTCCTCTGAGTGAATTCACAAAAGTCGCGCTATATGTTGTATGCTATATAAGAAGCTAATGATTAGTATGCCTAAATTACAATTTTATTGTTTTATATATTAACTATTATACTATTTAGCTGGTTCGTACATTATTGCATTGGTTTTGACTGTAATGATAATGTATCGTAATAATAATAAATAAATAAATAAATAAATGTAAATAATATATATACTTTAATATCAGTTGTATGTATGTATTGTTTTTATTTATTTGTATGTATTTAGATTGATTAATGTATACTCATTTATTTATGTAAATGTCTTCTTACTTATTATATATACTCATCTTGATTTGTATAATTGCAGTCTACTTTCTTTTGTAGCTTTTTGTATCAGATGTTTCTCTCAACGACAATGTGTGTATTATTTAAGTAGTGGATAACTATTTTGGCTGTTTGAGTAGTAACTATTTGTTGTAAATTAATGTAATGTTAGCTGTTGTAATCCCAAATAAATAAAATAAAATAAAAATAAAAATAGATAATTATAATATTCATAACTCATACATACATCCATAACTCGGGATCACATGTCTGTATTCATCATACAAACATATGCCCCTAGCGGGATTCGAACCCGCGACCATTTGGTATAGTAGCAGAGTTTCTAACCACTACACCAAACAGGTCGTCAAAATGTTGTTTTATTTATTTATTTATTTATTTATTGGTTTATATATTTATTAATGTTTTTTTTAATTTTTAGTAATCCCTAATTACACTGACCTCAATATACATAAGATGTCATCATTCATAAGTCATGTGGCCATAAAGTTAAACGAATCAAATACATTAATAGAGCTATGAGAAAACAATACACAAATATAGAAGTGCGATACAGACGAGTCGACAAGGACTCATCTCCATATCAGAAAGGGCGTTTAAGCGCCAAGTTATACCATTTTGATATTGTGTTTACTTATTCATTTCATAAGTACAGTCTGAAACAGGTAAACCGGCCTGAAATAGAAATTTATTTCGCTCGAAATGTGGTACCAATACCGGTCTTAAATATATATATAATATAATGTTAAGTATCACACAGTTCGCCAGCGTCTGGCATGCAGAATTATTACTTAATATTAGGTCCTTACCAATGAAATTGGCGTTTTGTATGAAGAATTTCATTAAGACCGTTTTCTCCATACAAACATTTTTGATTTTTTTTTGGGAACGGCAAATCCAAATTTAGCTAAACTTTGTGTGTATTATCGGATAACATTAAGTTAAGTATAGGCAGCGTTAATTTTTAAAAGTATCCGCTTTATAAAACTTTCAGCGAATCTAAGAAATGATTATGAGAAGCACATAAAAAGAACTCTGTTGATTTTTTTTTTATTGTGTAATTTAGCCCAGAAATTAAAAAATATTTCATGTGAAACCTTGAAATAATATTCCATTTTCCAATTAAAAAACAAATTTGGATATAGCTTTGAAAATCGCAGAAATTGGTACATATGATTAACGATATGGATATTTATATTTATTTATTTTTAAAACTGGAATAAATAAAGTCGCTCTGACCTACGCTTGAGAAACCTACAATTCGTTGACGCAAAGACCTGCACATTCTTTCCCTCCTATATTCAGTACTGTTCGATCCCAGAACCCCTTTTTATCTCAAAACATGCTTTGAATGCTTTTTCTTTGCTCCACCCACAATCGCCGCCTTCGTTCATCGAACACCTCAAAATTCTATAGGCTATCATTTACACCTCAAGCCATTCGTCTCTGGAACTCCCCACCCGAGTCCATCAGACGAACTCAAACTTTGAATGCTTTCAAAGTCGCCGTCAAAGAGCATTTCCTGGTGCTTTAATCTGTGCTCCTTTCTTATCTTCTCTCTATATCTTAGCACAATCCTGTTGTCGCTTATTATTATTATTTTATATATCAATAAATATTCATTTAGTACACCTATATATTTACGTTTGTATTTTGTTGCTATTTTATAGATGTTATGTTTAAGTAGGTATATTTGTCTATTGATCTATGTATGTATGTGCATGTCAATATTTTTATCTGCATCCCTATTTAATACCGCACAACCTACCTATTTCAAATGTACTGTCCTTATACCCAAAGATTGCTGGAAGAGATCACTTTTAGTGATAAGGTCGCCAAATTTTGATATTCTATTTTTACCACTTTTCTGAAACTGTATTTTCTTTTCTGTTGTGCAATAAAGTGTATTTGTATTGTATTGTATTATTTTAAGTCATAGAAGCCCTAGCTTCGCCAGAACCAGAAGATTTTCCTAGTTCAGGCACTAGTGTTACAGTTGCAATTAAGTATTGTTATGTAGATTTTTATATTTTAATGTACCGTAGGAAATTAATGAAAATATAATTGACTTGATTTAATTTATTCAATCAACGTTGTCCTCTAATTTATATTACATAGTTCAAAACTTGAATACATTTGTTTTAGAGATAGGTACTTACTGTAAATTTTATAGAACCTCTGTAATAATTTGCTGGCTGTTTAAAAGTATAGTGTCATGTGGGTCAAGTTATAGTAAACTTTTGTTTACTGTCAAAAAAAAAACAAAAAAAAAAATTCCCCGTTCCACGTCTACCACAACCTGTACGCATTTTATTGCTATCCTCTGCCAATGTGTATATAATATAATATATTCTATAAGTGTAGGTATATTAGGTTTAGGCATTGACTTTGTATAGTTTTATTTTGTGCATGTATGTATTTTGATACCTTCATTGCTTTGTGTAGAGCCTGCAAATTTTATGTGCGTGTGTGTAGGGGCGTGTAAATTTTATGGAACCTCTGTCATAATTTGCTGGCTGTTTAAAAGTATAGTGTCATGTGTGTCAAGTTATAGTAAACTTTTGTTAGACTTTTTGGCGGGATCTCGGCGAGTGAAGTTGCATTTTTCTTTATAATTCTTATAATTTGTGCATTCTAACTTTTGAAGCTTAATAATGGCAGAATATTGTGCAGCAAACGTTAGTGATGGTGTACAGGTGAAAGGAAGTGTAAATTAAAGTTAAAGAGCTTTCGGGTTCCCACAAGAAGCCGCCACAATGTTTTGTAAAGCATTCTGCCACTTTACTGAAGAATGACTTGACCGTGACTAGACTCTGTATACGCCAAGTATAGGACGAATTACTTGTTTTGACTGAGACTGACTTATAAACTGAAGAAATAAGATAAATAAAGTTTTTCACTTGAAACTGGCAGTAATGTCCCTCGACAGTGAGGTTGACTGGTAGCCATCCTCAAAAATAATAAGAAGAAACTTTTGTTAACTGTCAAAAAAAAAAAAAATTCCCCGTTCCACGTCTACCACAACCTGTACGCATTTTATTGCTATCCTAGAAATTCCACCTTTACACTTACATCTATTTTGTTACTGTACTGTACCTACCTACGTGTTGTAAGTCACACAACAGAACCGGTAATGTTGATTCAGCTAGCTTTCTTCCGCAAGGAGCGAGCTTCGGGGATATTGACCCATCGCGAATGCTTCGGGACGCGCGTAGGCATTCGCCGACTCGCGTAAAGAAGTGTACTGTGCTGTATACCGGATGAGTTTTTTCCTCTCCTCTCTCCTCTCCAGGCCTCTCGGGTGCTGGTTAGAGCGTTTTTTTTGTTCTATATTTAAAAATAAATCTTAATTTATCCAATGATCGCCACTGGCGGCAATAAACCCTATTAACGGTTAAATTCCAAGTTAGGTGACTTTAGAAGTGAATGATTAATTTATTACATAGTTATTAATTTAAACTACAGGCGGATGCAAATCGAATTAGTAATGGATTTTCCTGACTCAGCTGAGTATACTAGAATAGAGTAGATAAATGTTATATCTAAGAATTTTGTATAGTATTAACTCATAGAATGATTAACTTAGCACGTTTATAATTTAATAAAAAAATTATTCAATATATTTGCAAGTAAAAATCGGTATTAATTTTCGACACTACAACTTATTTAAAACAGTCCTAAAATTCTAAATCTACAGAGAACATATAATGTTTTGCGAGCAAGTATATTGAGAATATCTCTAATTAAAACTTAAATCTCAAATTTCACTAATCGTTAACTGTGTCCAATACACAAAGAGAGAAAGAGGGGACTCCTATTCCAAGTAAATTCTATTAATTAAAAGAAGCTCCTCAGCTGAATTTTATGTATTAGGCTTAAGCTGACGAAATAAATATTTTGGATTTTTTTGTATTCTTAGGTATTGATTTACTGTATACCACTTCATAAACCTTAATGTTTATAATTTATACCTTGACTGTATTCTTTCTTGCACTCGAACATTACATATTATCAGAGTACAAATGAGGATACAAAGGTCTCCATCAGAGATCTTTTCCAATCTAATATTGCTCTGACCTGCACTCGAAAAGCTTAAAAGCTAATTATAAATAACTAGCTTTCCTCCGCGGCTTCGACTGCGTGGAGTAGCTTTATCGCGGTTATGTTTCATTTGTTTATCCCGCGGGAACTACTCGCTTTATCAGCATAAAAGGTATCATATGTCTTAATCCAGGGTATATTCTACAATAAACCAAATTTCATCCAAATCCAAAACAAACAAACATCGAAACTTTCGCATTTATAATATTTATTAGATATCTAAATAGCTTTAATTACAGATATTCTCGAGAATTTTAAATCATTCATAAATGCTGCCACTCTTTTTTATAATCGCAAATTCTAGAAAAATGCCATTATCAAAGCTGTTTTGGTTACCTTTAATTAGTAAAGCTTTTCGAGTACAGGTTGGGGAGATTTTTTTGATTTATTCTGTTTTTAAAAAGAAATTTAATTTATGCAACGAGCTCGCCACTGGACGGAATAAATCCCCTTGACATCACGTTTGATTGAGAATTGAGATAAAACACTAACTCGTTATGCATTAAAATTACTTGTATAAATATTCAGTATATATATAATGTTTAATTTTATCTATAGGCAACTTTTATATTTAGTTATGTGGATGGATTTGCACAACTAGTACAACTTTCGCGTCGGAGGCTCTTGATGTTGGGCTCCTCTGAAAACCAGCGCTGTAACAATTGCTACAGCATATGCTAAGATGGAGTCCATTTTTGATATCATACTGCACTCACCGCATTTCAAAATCTGTTTCTGTATATTGTGATAATTTTCTTGTTTTTATTAACATTATTGTTGCTATAGTGTGGTGTCAAATATGTCTATGTCTAAAAAAGTAATTCATTACCATAATCATAATTCATTTATTTGCCTAATCATAGGTACAGAGAAAAGATGTAAACTATTATAAACAATGAACAACCATGATTTGCCTTTATGGCGTGCAATAATTATTAAAATTTAGAAAATTTAGATTAAATTAAATAATGAAATTAAAAACAAATTAAATATAAAAGTCAAAAGTAAAAAAAAAAAATTAAAAAATTCAGACTTCTTTCGGACATAAATACTACAAACTAGTTACACACATTCAAAAACAAATATAATAATAAGTTAAGTGTTTATATATTGCATCGTCCAAATAAACCTTAATTTACCAAATCAAATATAAAAAATGACAATTCAAATTAAATGTTAAATAGAATATAAATGTGAAATTAAATTAATGTCAAAAATAGGATATTGGATTGAATTCGATAAAATTAAAAATATGAACAAATTAAAGGTTTTTGTGAGGTCATTGCAATGTCCTTATCATCTAAATAATCTTCTAATTTGTAATACGTCTTATTCACCAAAAAAGCATACAACACTCGTTTAAATTTAAGCAAATCACAATTCTTAATGTCGATTGGCAGTTTGTTATAGATTTTCGGAGCTAAGCAGAACAGACTCTTGTGTAGTAGCGCAGTGTTACTTGGTACCACACAGAGGTTTCTTTTATGTCGTAAGTTTTTGTCGTGAATCTGTGAATATACTTGATAAAGGTGAATATTTGTTTTAACAAATACTGAAATTTCATAAATATTATAAACTAGGCAATGATACCCTAAACAATATTATGGATAAACAATTGTTGCGTCCCGAAGGATCTCTATGTTTCCCGGAATTGGATGCACAGGTTGCATACCACCGCGTTCCCAGCCACACAGACACGTTCGCAACGCCATTGGCTGGTCGGGCCATAGTGACCGAATGGCCATGGCTGTGGTCAACTATTACGTAACATGGACTGTATGGCGCTTAGTTACAGATAGGGTTGTGAGCTATACAGACCGTCTCGGCAGACTGGCTTGAAGCAATATCCTAATTATGTTATACTAGTCTACACATTCACAGTCTCACTATATCCATATCCTGACGTATTTATTTATATAATACTATTACGTAATTATTAATTTGTATATTTACACTACACTATACATACACTAACCCGACTATAATTATTTATTATTATTTTGCTCATTATTCTAACTGACGTGGCGTCCGTGCGTCACTGGGCATTTGGGGGCACTGAAAACCAGCGCTGTGATTCGTCGCAGCATGAGCTGAGTGCTAACCCATTTGTGCATGCCGCAACACGTCACAGCATAGCTCTAATTTACTACGTCTTTGTTTTTGTATAGTGTTGTGGCGTTCATAATAAACTATACTCATTCTCCTTCTCATCCTCATCCTCTCCTCATCCTCATCCTCATCCTCATCCTCATCCTCATCCTCATCCTCATCCTCATCCTCATCCTCATCCTCATCCTCATCCTCATCCCCATTCTTATTCTATACATATTATTTACACCTATAGGATTTACAAAATTATGAGAGTAATGTTAATGATAAAACTTCCTATAGTAATTATATTGGTATAACAATTGCATTGGTTTCGTTACAGAAATTTGCGTGCGTTTTTTAGTAAGTGGTACTGGCAGAATAACCTGCTGTGGTATGGACCACTGTATGTACTGCAGCATATGCTGAGTCAGAGCCCTTTCAGTGCACAGTAGGTACAGCCTATCGCTCGGAAAATCTTGTATGGTGTACGTCAGTATATTATGCTTTCATTTATTTATTCTGTTTGTTAATTACATGGGGTTTATTGTTTTCTATTTTTGTTGTATGCACTGTGCGTGAATAAACGTTTTTATCTATCTATCTTTATCTATCTATTATCAGTAAATGTCTATAAATAAATATCTTTGCACATACACACAGCGCCATCTAGTTCCACACTAAGCAACCAGGCTTGTATTATAGATACCAGATGGTTGAACTACACAAATACATTTTTTTTTTGTAAATATATAAATGAAAAACATCATAACTCGGGAACACATTTTTTGGCGGGAACTCGGCGAGTGAAGTAGCATTTTTCTTTATAATTCTTATAATTTGTGCATTCTGACTTTTGAAGCTTAATAACGGCAGAATATTGTGCAGCAATCGTTAGTGATGGTGTAAAAGTGAAGGAAAGTGTAAATTAAAGTGCGTAACGGAGCTTTCGGGTTCCTGACGAATGACTTGACCGTGACTGGACTCTGTATACGCTAAGTATACGACGAATTACTTGTTTTGACTGAGACTGACTTACAAACTGAAGAAATAAGATAAATAAGACATGGCTGTTATGGGCTAGATCCCTTTGCCTTCTCCTAGAGGAGAAAATAAAACTAAAAAAAAAAAAGGTTTGTCAACGAGACATGGAGCGCAGTGCGCAGTGACCGACCGCGTTCGAAGCACTACACTGCGCTTTAAGGCCCATATTACAGAATGTTACTCAAGCAGAGATCTTCACTTGAGGACAGTTAAAAAGGGACAGCTTTATGTAATTTGTATAGCGGCATCTCTTTATAACTATGCTCGAGCGCAGATCTACGCCTGATCAACATTCTGAAACACGGGCATAAGACTATTGACTGAGATCAAGCATAATTAATCGCCTCCGTGGCTCAATGTAAACAACATAGTTTTTAAATGTCCGCCTAGCTAGCTACCACCATCTTATCTAAATCTGCCGCCAAGCAGCAATGTTAATAGCATTGCTGTGTTCCGGTTGTCAGAGATAAGATAGCCAGTCCTCCAAATGTGATGGTTTTACCGGGTCAGTACGCTTCCACCTTCGATCTCATCTTCACTTAACATCAGGTGTGATTGAGGTCAAGTACCAACCCGTTATGCATAAAAAAAAATTTAAGAAGGAAAATAGGTTATGCATCGGATTCGTACTTGACCTCAATCACACCTGATGTTAAGTGAAGATGAGGTCGAAGGTGGAAGCGTACTGACCCGGAAACCCCAACACATTTGGGGGACTGGCTATCTTATCTCTGACAACCGGAACACAACAATGCTATTAACATTGCTGTTTGGCGGCAGATTTAGATAAGATGGTGGTAGCTAGCCAGGCGGACATTGTGTAAAATAAGGATTAATCAAATCAAATCAAAATATTTTATTTCGGATAATTCATTCATTAATGTCAGCGCAGGATGGCAATTGGCAGCCCTAGTTATAGAGCGGTGCATGTTGTTTTCAAGGTGAGATACTCGGGTTGCCTGACTTATTTCATCGAATGATATATGACACGTAAGTATACAATGCTATTTAATGGCAACCGCTTAGTAGAGAACCCTTGAGAAAACGTGCGATTATCATCCAGATAAACGAAATTGTGTTAAAAGTTAAATATATTCGAAACTGCTCAGCCAATTTTCAACGAACATGATTATAAATCTGTCACGTCGGTTAGTCTTTAATAAAAAACACACTCAACGGATTATGCATTGACGACAATACAATTTGGCGACCTTATCACTAAAAGCGATCTCTTCCATGCAACCTTTGGGTGTAGGGACAGTACATTTGAAATAGGTAGTTTGTGCGGTATTACATAGGGATGCAGATACAAACTACGTGAATAAATCGTCCAAACTCGATTGATGGCATTATTTATAGTTACTCTGGCAACCTTCCGGCTCCGTCATTAGACCAGCTCAATGACATCATGATATTGTGTTGTGATGACAATTGAATAACTGGAAGTGGGTTACCTTTAACAGTATGATTACGACGACCTGTTTGGTGCAGTGGTTAAAAATTCTGAATGCTATACCAAAAGGTCGCAGGTTCGAATCTCGCTAGGGACATAATATGTTTGTATGATGAATACGGACATGTGTACCCGAGTTACGATGTTTTCATTTATAATAAGTATTTATTTACAAAATTAGTGTGCTCCCGAGTTATGGATGTTTTTCATTTATTTATGAATTTATTTAGAAAAAAAATGTATTTGTGTAGTTTATCAACCATCTGGTATGCACAACGGATTAGATCTCAATCACACCTGATGTTAAGTGAAGATGAGGCCGAAGGTGGAAACCTACTGACATGGGAACTCCATCTTATCTGGGGGACTGGCTGTCTTATCTCTGACAACCGGAACACAACAATGCTGCTTGACGGCAGATTTAGATCAGATGGTAGTAGCGACCCAGGCGGACATTTAAAGTGCCTTACCACCTACCTAACCGAGTACTAGACATGTACCCCGCTGGGGATCGAACTCGCGACTTCCGATTAGTAAACCCTATGTTGTTTACATTGATTCACTGAGGCGGTTTAAAATTTTTAAGGCATCTGTAAATGCCGTTTTTTTTTAATTTTTCGGGAAGGTGGAGAAATCCTCATATCCGAGGCCATATCCTCCCGAAGGTAGTGCCGGACTCGTACCGGCTAAAACTCCGCCTATTAGCCACACCTTTACGGCAGCTGCCTGGAACTTGGGTGCACTACTTCAGACAGCTGTCAGGTGCCCTCCAGCTGCTCTATACCTTAACTTCTGTTAAGGTATCGGGCAGCCTTTAGGTGGCCCCTCCGGAAAGCGCGGCTAGCTCGCGCTCTTCCGCTTCCAGCGCTTTTTCGTGCTCTTCTTTGTGTTTCATGATCGACTTTATATGTTCCAACACGAGGTCCCAATGGTCCTCACTGTTTAACATAAAGTCGATCATGGTACTTTCGTGAATGCCTAGGTACAGTCAATGCAACAGCACGACGACAGTAGAACACTACCAGTGAAAGCTGGCTGAGAGACCTTATCGGAAATTTGAACGTAGCGAGATCTTCTTATACTGGAAGCAACTGGCCGATAATCGGTATCTGTAACCACAACGTATTAAAAATTATCATCTCCTATAATGGGAACGTCGTTAAAACACGTTATATTGCAATTCTGAACCCTGAGAAAAACAGATATATTTATTTTTTCAGAATTTTGAAGTATGTGGTTTAGAAAAATACAGAAACCCATTCCCGTTCTTATTTAAAAAAATATTGAAAGTGACAGTTGGATCTATAAAAAGTCAAAAACGGATTGTAAAATGAAAAGCGCAATCAAATAAATAATTTCATAATTAAATGACTCTACGGAATCTACGATAAATAGTGGTTCCGTTTTTAGTAAGCCAATTTGACTACACAACCCCAAAACGGTCTTTAAAACTTCTACAATTTACATATATAATTATTTAGATATACGAAACAAAATCCTACATAGAAACTTCAGAAAATATAACCTAAACCTATTTCGTATTTTTAAAAAACTATACAATTTTTAATAGGTTATGTTAAGTTTTACGCGGGAAATATATTATTATTTTTAAGTATACATTACGTTTCATTCCAGTAAATAATTATAAATGAATAATAATAATTATAAACGTTTAAAACAGGACATTACTTTAAATAAGGAAGGGCTAGGGCCTCCTAGAGAAAATACAATTACATTAATTAAAACTGAAATTATATTAATAAACACTTTAAGTGGAAATAATTTGGGAAACATTAAATATACCTAATATTAACTTCGTGAAACGAAACGTTATATTCCACATTGGTAACACTGGTGCAAGATGGCGTCAGCGCGCAATTGTCACGGACACAAGCTGACGAACACGTTTTGTCTCTTTCAATCCTAAGCGGTCTTTATATTGCCGTTTCATTTTTCGTATACCAATCCAGCGTGATGCCAAACAAAATAAAATTATGCCAGAAAGAAAGATCAGCCGCGAGTGGGAGTACTTTTGCTCGGTGACCGAATTGTGTTTTGTGTTGTAGTGGTTTTTACGTTAATTTTTGTGTACTCCAATATTACTGACGGGAATCTCTCTGGCAAAACTAAAAGACTGTTGTGTGGACTATAATTTTGTAGATTTTTTACGAGTTGCGTGCGTTAGAAATTACGAAACGTCAAAAAAGGGTTTTGTACTTCGCGAAAAACATTTCCTTAACGCGAACAAAATATTTTGGGCGCATTTTTGACTGACGACGGGCACCGATCGTTCGCACAAAATTGGTAAGTATAATAATAGAATAGTACAATAGAGTAACATAGCTTACATTATTACTTATTGCTTTTGTGTGTAGATAGTCTCGTATGAATACAAACACAGCTGATCGAAAAATATAGCGACTGCCTAAGCTATTTATTTATTTCAAAATCAGGTTTGTGAGAGAGTAGATACTTCGGAAGCTAGCCCGGGTATTTGAGGCTCCGTAACTTGTAGCTGTGTACGTAAAAATCTGGGACCAGCGTTTGATTTTGTGGGGCCCGGGCCTGCCCCTGTTACTATCGCGTTCCAATAGGAGCTCGTTAATGGTTCCCTCGTGCAACTGTGAATGAATATTTTTATGTTTGAATTACATAACAAATTGTCCTAATATTGCCATCGTAAAAGACATTGAAATTTCAACACCTTCATTCTTTTACTACTTACATTTATCGTTCAAATGAATTCAAATCAAGGAAGTCAAATTGTTCACACACCATATTGACATTTTCTTAGTTTGGGAGGTGTAGATTAATCCAAAATGTTGTAATTTCAAACTAGGAAGGAAGGTCATGTGGAAGGTTATTTCAAATACTAAGATATTGTAAAAATATTGAACCACAAGAATACCAAATTTAGAGTCACTTATTAATAAAGTTGTTTGACTTAAGACCTGTATTGTAATGGTCACCCAAAAAGACATCGCCTGGGTGCAAGGCGGCTCTAGAACAAGGTGATAGGATTATATGTACTACTTAATTCGTGTAGATTAAAAAAATCTCCATGTTCGAGAGCTTCAGATAAATACTCCAGTCCTTCTTCAGTAGCTTCAGATAAGTATTAGTAAGTCCAGTCTTCAGATAAGTAACGAGAAACAAAAATTACCTCTTGAATTATTAAGGAAGAAATCAAATCTCATATAATCCAAATATAACGAAAAATTCGCCCTTCAAAATCATTTAACGAGGTGGACATTTGAGGTAATCAAATGCACGGAGGTTTCAAGAACCGTTAAGTTTCTAAAGTTAAGAAAAGACGTATTAAAGTTATTTTGAATTGTCTAAACAGAAAGGATCTTTGTGATGCTAGGAGATATAATTATCGAGTTAACTGGAGATTAAAAAATCAGTAATGCCTTTTAAAGTTAGTTATCTCCATCAAGTAATCGCCCATTAAACAATTATCATAAGTTACATTAAAACATGTTAAGTAACTTCAAGTTTAGATACATACAAAACTTAATAGTAAATATTGCCTTATAATTCTTTTACTTTGCATTTACCTAACTCATCTTCTACAAATTTCTGAATTCGACCGTCGTGTCGTCATCTAAATGACTACATTGATCAAATAATTATTGTCGAAGAAGTGACTATGACTACTCTTATTCAGTAACATTATATTGTAAACAAATTAATTATATACAATTATTAAACAACGACACACGCTTGGATGACACAGAATAAAGTATTCATACGCAACAGACTCATGCTCATAAAACAAATATTCATATTCATCATGCATATCGGTAAATATTCCATTCGCATATAAGAATAATAACGAGGTGGACCTTTGAGGTAATCAAATGCAAGGGGATTGAGATTAACAGTGATCATAATCCAATTGTTGCAGAATGCAATTAATAACAAAGAAATAAAATCATAGCTTGTAGTTTGTCAAACCTGAGTTAAACACGACATGAAATATATATTAAACCAATTATTACAAGTAAACGGATGAACTTTTTGCATGTACGAAATCTTAAATGGGCTATTTTGTCGAGAGCGCGAGGCGGGCAGCCGTCACAACAAACTCTCGTGTGATGTTTTGCTGCGGTTCTTGAAATTTTTCTTAGTCCGCAATGTCAACATTTTACTGATTCGCATCTATTCAACAAGGTAATTCAATGCTGGCTGGTGTAGCGAAGTCTAACAATTTTGAAATATCTTGACATCACGTATTATTATGACCTATTGTGTCTACTCGTGCTGTACACATTTTAATTAGCAGTTATATTTTATTTAGAATTTTATTTTATGAACTTCTTTAAACACTATACGCAATTTCATCTTAACAAATGTACTTCATTAGATTAATTAGATTAATACCATCAACCATTTCCATAGGTAATACCAACCACGTATTGGCTCCATGTGACACATCTCGATCTGGGCTATTCCCGCATACGACTTTCAAGTTTAACTCTAACCAGTAAATGAAATCATGAGTTTGAAGTTTGGTGTTGGTGTAGCAAATAATGAGAATTATTAAAATACATTTTTGTTTCTACACTCAGTTCAAGAAACACAATCATTAAAATTGTACCAAGCGTGGCTCTCAGCCGCACGTGCTCTCGAATTCACTCGGGATAATGACCGCACAACATTTTTGTGGCCCAAACCGCGGCCAGACCGTATAATTTGGTTCAACCCGCGCCCGCGCAGCTAATCACCTTTAATGGTTGATCTCTCGGGGCGGAAGCTCTTGATTTATAGCTCAAAATCTCGCCTAGGTACTTACTCGACCAGTCAAATAAGAAACCTGAGGTATTGAATTTATTATTTATTACCTCACTGTTACCACGCTTGGGTGGAATTTGGGATATCTTCATGTAGTGGTCTCAACTTGGGCATGTCTTGATGAAAGGTGTTGGAAACCGAAATTCCGGGTGTTCGTTGATTTCGATGGCCGATTGGGTTAGGATTAATCGTTTTCGAGCTTGGAACTCCAAATAGCTATTTCGGGAGCTCCAGAAGCCTTTTTTATAAAAGATGGCTGCCGTAAAATGATACAGGAATGCGCTCTATGAAGTTTCCGATTTAGAAAGAATACGAGTATGTTATTACATAAAATGACTGACGCTTGCATATCGAATATGTCACACATGTATTATACGGTATTTTCTGGCTTTTGTGGCGTCAAGTTGCTTTGTGAATTACACTTTAAGGAATATGCGAGTCGTTTTGAATTTCAAATGGGTGTTCGTAACAGGTTTTAATTTTATGGCATGTCATGGTAATTTTGCTTTGTACCGAGATCCTGTGTCATTGAGAGTAAGTGATAGTTTGTTGACAATAATTATCGATCACTGATAATTTCCCACTGTTAATTGGTCACGCCAAGGAAAGACCCCATTGATTGGCTAGACCTTCGATAATCCGATACCCTGCTGTCATGGTAAATAATCACAATCCAACTGTTGTTGGTAGTAATATATTCTATATTATTAATTAATTTATTTATTTTAACACTTTATTGCATATATAAGTATACAAATATACATTAAACAAACATAGGACAGAAATTACAATACACAAAAGGCGAGCTTATCTCTGTAAGAGATTTCTACCAGCAAACCCTCGGAATGAAAAACGAATTTAAAGTTTTTTATTGCATTCAAAGAGCGATACTTAAAATATAGAACAATACGTTAACAAAACATCACTGTTTATAGGAACACAATTGACAATAGACAAAACATTAAGATTTATAGCAATAATAGTTTGATTATAGGACTATTTTATAAGACCAAAAAATATATAGATATTACACACAATAAATACATAATATAAAAGCCTATATACTAAAATACATAATAATAAATACTTACGTGATTGATCTCGAATCTTCACAATTTTCGAGCTTTAGTATCTTGCTTTTGCTACCGCCTTCTCAATGCACTCAGGTGCAGCCCGTGGAGTATACGAAATCGGGAGGCCGAGATCCCTCAATCTCCATCCCCATAAGGTTGGCCTCAGTACCGCTTTGCATTTCATTGGCCACACTCCCATTTGCCGAGGGGAGAAGTGGGAAACTTCTTTTTCCTACTTATATACATACCTTATTTCTTTCTTTAATTAGTCTGGGGTCGAAATAAAGAAATAATTGAATAAAATTATATTAGCTTAGAACACCAATATTAATATTGCAAAGATTGCCGTTTATTTTACCGAATTAACTTTTTAAATTTGCATAGAACCTTATATTGCTCACCTCTTTAGTCTTCCAGAAATACAGTCACAGACATTGATAGTTCGAAATTCAAATTACCTATAAAGAATGAAAGTAATGACACTTCCTGGAGTTTTATTAATTCCATTTTCAAAATCACTATTTTCTGTCTTCTGATTGCACATGTGTCGGCAACCTTTTATTTAATTTTTGCGAAAAAATACATATGAATTTGAGAAACATTCCTTTTCCATGACACAACTTGCATTGGTTTATAATTATGATAATCCACTTTGTTTACATGATCGTCGTGGTAACCCTAATAAACACCTTGCACGCGTGCAGTTCACCTTGACCGCTAGACCGGCCCGTGGTTCTGAGCTGGCACTACTCTGACATTAACATAGGCATGACATATCTAGACGTCCTTCACCCGTTTACGCAGACTTGTATCAAGTCGTACGTCTAAAATTGGAATACCTACTACAGGCTTTTATATTCTATTTCCGTAGTCTAGGAATTTATTATTGATACAGATTTTTAAGATTTCAATATGAAATTAAGCGTCATATGCATTTGAAGTCTCCAGGAAATAGAGTTATTTTGTATTCGGAATCAATAAAATTGCAGATTGTAAAAAAATAATTTCACACCATATTATTTGAATTTGGAACTATTCACGAGACCGTGGCAGTAATTATATTCTCTTTAGTTAGTTTTCGACGACTAAAGAGGTGAAAGCTATAAGATTGTATGCGAATTAAAAAAATTGAAAATTCATTAAAAAGGCGAGAAGCGTAGCGTCAATAATCCGTGTTCTATTCAAATATATTTTGTATGAACTTAGGGTTCGAGGCCCTACAATTTGTGAATGTGGTCTTGAAGATGGAGACTTAGTTCATATTTTTCAAACCTCGACGGAAAAACTTTGACAGAATTGTGTGTGTCCAGTCTTTGTCAAGACGTAACTCAGTAATGCATGGTCCAATTTGAACGCGTTTTTTTATATTAAAGATTACACGTTTAATGAAAGCCGTTTCGAAGATATTTAGCTTTATACAAGTTTTTGGTGTCATCATCATCATCTTAGCCTGTAAACATCCCACTGCAGGGATATAGGCCTCGTATAATGAGGGAGTATGGGACCATAATTCACCACACTGGCCCAACAAGTTGCCGACCGTTTGGTGTAGTGGTTAGAAACTCTGCTGCTATACCAAAAGGTCGCGGGTTCGAATCCCGCTATTGACATATTTGTGTGATGAATACGGACAAGTGTACCCGAGGTATGGATGTTTTTCACAAAAAAAATATGTATTTGTGTAGTGTATCAACCATCTGGTATCCACAACACAAGTCTAGTTGCTTAGTGTGGAACTAGATGGCGCTGTCTGTATGTGTCCAAGGATATTATTATTATTGTCCTGATACTTTAGGACCCCATGTTATTTGACATATTTTTTTCATATAAGTGTATTCTACCAAAACACAAGTTTTAATATGTGCCGCTATTTTGAAAAATCTAACCTAACCTAGCGAATCTAATCTAATGTTATAAATGCGAAAGTTTGGATCTTTGTTTGTTGCTCAATCACGGCGGTTTGACGGTTTTTTTTTTTTTTTATTATTAAAAACTGGTTTCGCGTTTGGCTACAATCTCACCTGATGGAAAGTGACGATGTAGCCGAAGATGTATCACGCGCACCCAGTAAATGCCTATTCACTCTAGACTTGAAGATCCCAAGGTTGTAAGTGTCGGGAAAAACCGACGCGGGCAGTGAGTGAAATTTGGTATATCGGTAGAATATACCCTGGTGTAAGACATAGGATAATACAAATTTCTGCAATAAGTTATTCCAGGTATGGGCAGAAACCTAGTCTTCCATATAAAGATCTTCGAACCCCCTTAATGTTTATTTCAGTAACTTATTCTTTTTATCTATAACAGAATCATAGGGTCTCCTTTTAAGTAAAAATGTTTACCTGTATGAAGGAGGCTCCGCTATTCTACAAGTAGATATATAAATGTTTTAAACAAGAAGGTAAGTAGGTACAGCTAAATTCTTATTTTAACATTATTATTTTAAGATATAAAATTATAATAATAGAGAGGTAGAGGTATGTCGTGTATGCGTGTGTGTGTGGGTGTATGTGTGTATTGTGTTTGTGAATGTGTCTATGCGAAGTTTACCGGTTTAGATTTTTTTTTTTTAGTTTTCGGCCGCTTGTACAATTTTATTTAACCGATACACTTCTCGCCGAAAATTAAATTTCCATCCACATCACCTGGAACTTAGTGGAAGTCTACCACTGTACATTTCTCAAGAAACTTCTTACCACGTACGACCACCCTGTGGAACGGACTTCCGGCAGCGGTATTACGACATTGGAACCTTCAAGAAACGAGCCTACACCTTCCTCAAAGGCCGGCAACGCATCTGTGACCCTTTTGGTGTTGTGGGTGTCCATATGGGCGGCGGTGATTGCTTTCCATCAAGTGACCCGTATGCTCGTTTGCCGCCGTCTCATATAAAAAAAAAAAAAAATTAGGTACAGGTAGGTACAAGCTTGTACTATAATAATATATAATAGGTACAAGCTTGTAATATATATATAGTATAAGGTAGGTAAGCAACATAAGATATTCAGGAAATCAAGTTCCATCAAAATCGGTGAAGGACACCACGTAAAGTTTCCTTGCAAATCACAATCTTGTATATCAAATACCAAATGTAATTGTATGCCCACATGCGCGACTGACGTAAAATCTCCAGATGTTATCGAAGCTGTCCTCACGGAGAGGTCGTGGGATCAATTCGGTTGAAATAACGAGATTTTGTTTTGCTTCACACAAAACTACCAAAGAGTCGCGAATGGTTTATTTATGCCTCTACGGTTGTTTTCTTGTGGGAAATATGTATAAGCAAGGACGTACCCAGGGGTCCAAGGGGTTCGAACTGAGTCAATTCCGACCTAGCGGTTTTTCCGAGCACTTTCTTTAGAAATCTGGGTAGATGATTGTATACAATCCATAATTTTCTAAATCTTTAATATTTAGTTTATTGTAATTCTGACTATAATATTATTACCATAATTTATAATTAAATAATTAAGTACTTTAAAATAATATATTGTAGGTACTACTTATGTAACTAGTGTAGCTATGTTATCAATGTTGTGTACGCCTGTAATAGGTATTTATATGAGAACAAAACTACTGTATAAGCTTTCATAAGAGTGTGATATGTTATACTGTTGGTGTACCTAATAAAAGAAAAAAAAAAGATGATCATAAGCGTAGGCCCATAATTACGTAATTTTTGTAAAAAATAATAATAATAATAATAAATAATAAATAAATATCTTTGCACATACACACAGCGCCATCTAGTTCCACACTAAGTAACTAGGCTTGTATTATGGATACCAGATGGTTGATAAACTACACAAATGCATTTTTTTTAAAATAAATACATATTATAAATGAAAAACATCCATAACTCGGGAACACATGTCTGTATTCATCATACAAACATATGTCCCTAGCGGGATTCGAACCCGCGACCTTTTGGTATAGCAGCAGAGTTTCTAACCACTACACCAAACACGTCGTCGAAATATCCAGTTTTAATATAATAATAATAATAAATATTTCGGACACTTACACCAATCATCTAGTCCCAAACTAAGCAAAGCTTGTGCTATGGATACTAGATAACGGATAAACATACATAAATATTTATATAAACATCCATGATTCAGGAATAAATGTTCACATTCATCACACAAACATTTACCCGTCGCGGGATTCGAACCCGCAACCGTTGGTTTCGCTGACAGGGCCACTATCCGCTACACCAATCGGTCGTCATATAAAATAATAATCCAGTTTTGCTGGGGTATAGATACAATAGCAATGCCCCTAAAAGGAGGATCATGTTTTTCGAGTGTATGTTGTATGACATGATACATTCATGTAGCCTAAACAGCTAGACCGCTTTTGAAGGGCAAGGTGTCGGTCGATTCGTTTTGATCCCTAGAGTGTAATAATAACATTTTTTTTTTTATTCACGACGGGTTGGTACTTGACCTCAATCACACCTGATCTTAAGTGAAGATGAGGTCAAAGTTGGAAGCGTACTGACCCGGAGACCCCAATACATTTGGGTGACTGGCTATCTTATCTCTGACAACCGGAACACAACAATGCTGTTAACATTGCTGCTTGGCGGCAGATTTAGCATTTTATTTAGCAGTTTATGGCAAAATACAATATATCCTGTCAGCTTGTTTGGTTTTTAAATAATTAAATAGTTATTCATCAAGTTATCGGAAAGCTGGTATCCTTCCGTTTGGCAAAATATTTTTCGTCAAATTTTACTTCCCAAAAAACTTATCGCACTAGTTTCATTTTCCAAAAGAATCTTTAGCAAATTTATATTTCGCATTTTAATCACTTTTTTTTTTTAATGAGAGGGCGGCAAACGAGCATGCGAGTCACCTGATGGAAAGCAATCACCGCCGCCCATGGACACCCGCAACACCAAAAGGGTCACAGATGCGTTGCCGGCCTTGATCAAATATTAATTTGGCAACTTTTTACTTGCTCAAGTTTTATTAAGTCATTAAGCAAATGCTTTATTTTGTAAAAAAAATGCGTATCTATCTATCAATAGAATAGCTGTAATTCAACATTCCTTTAGTGGTAATATTGTTAGAATAACTACAGGATATTACTACTTGATATAATATTAATATGGTAATGCTGACAGGTAACATTTGCAGTCAGTTAAAATACAAGAACTATTAAAAGTTAATAAAAACCGGCCAGGTGCCTGTCTGACCATGCACAGTGTAGGGTTCCGTACTTGCCCTCACAACACGCAAACTTAGAAGGGGCTTAGTTGTTTGACAAATAATTTTCAACGGACAGTACATTTTATAAGCTGTAAAACCAACTTAGTAACTTCATTATTTTTTTATTCTTTTTTCTTTATTTATCCATAGAACATTATTTAAACAATCTTCACTATAAGACGCCTACGAAAACCTGTAAAGGTTTGTGTGTAGTGCGAATGAGGTCACTGACCCGCCGCGTTATTAATTATTACAAAAGATATGTAGCGTATCTTAAATATCTAGATGCATAAAATAATGTGCGAAAGCAAGTAGACATGTCTCTTTATCGAAATAAAATTTGTTGGAAAGGCACTTCCTACATAGTTCCATCTATAAAGTACTTCTTCAATGCATTTTTATATTGTTTTATGTTATGTGAATATAGTTCACATAACATAAAACAATGTTTAATATATCTGGTAAAATACAATCCCATATTCTCATGCCATATACATTATTAAATTTAGGTAGTAGATATGGTGGTAGGTATGCCAAATTACGTAGATGACTTGGTGTACTTGTTTTTGTTAACAGTGCTATGTTGGGAAATTTTTCCAAAACTATTGACATTTTAATTTTGTTGTACACAGTTAATATTCTACAGTGCTTAAACAATTCCTTATTATTTTCCTTATACTATGAGAGAGCGGCAAACGAGCATGCGGGTCACCTGATGGAAAGCAATCACCGCCGCCCATGGACACCCGCAACACCAAAAGGGTCACAGATACGTTGCCGGCCTTTGAGGAAGGTGTAGGCAATTTTTTATATAGATTGGTACAATATTTTTAAGTGGACTAATTTATATACTGCCGAGAATTTTTTCACGTATCCAAAACCAACCGTGACAAAAATGGGCACTTTAATGTCAAATTACAGCTTTCTAGTATTAAGAGCCTCTGACCTAAGGCTTCGGACATGACGAGACTATACAGGGCGTCCCACGGCTATGCCACATGGAGGGAAAGTAGGTACCTTGAATTTTGTAGATGGAACATTTTACTGAAAGAAGACATTATTTTAATTTAAAAAACAATTTAAACTGCATTCATAGATTTTTAAATAAGTACATGGTTGAACCGGGAATCGAACCATTTATTTATAAAAAAAAAATTACCATGTAACTTTATCATACCGATCGAAAGGCTTCATCATAAGGATTATTTTTTGCTAAATAACATATTGTCAGAAATAAAAGGAAGACCATGAATTTTAACATTAGATGTTCAATTTTGTTCAGAAAAATGAAAAGCTGACATTGCCGTAAGGACATACAACTGACATTATCATTACTAATACTAATTACCCACTCGAGAAGTATGCATCATTTCCCTATTATAATTTAAGTTCATGATAAAATGATAAAGAGATACGTAATTAGTAAGTAGGACTATCTCAATGAACATTTTCTTTCCTGGATCGGGACAAATGGACGAAAAAATGGCCGCCGAGATCCCCAGATCTAACCCCGTTAGATTTTTTTTATGGGGTTATGTAAAAAATTTACTTTACAAGAACCAGTGTCAAAGTGTCCACGAGCTACAAACTGAACTTCGACGTATTATTCTAAATATCCACCACAACATGATCAAAAAATCGACAGGGAGCGAAATAATCAAAAGAGTGCGACTTTGTATTGAACAGGATGGGACTCATTTTGAGCATTTGATAAATTTGATTAATTTTGTATTAAAAATGTTAAAATTCATGGTCTTCCTTTTATTTCTGACACTATGTTATTTAGCAAAAAATTATCCTTATGATGAAGCCTTTCGATCGGTATGATAAAGTTACATGGTAATTTTTTTTTTATAAATAAAGGGTTCGATTCCCGGTTCAACCATGTACTTATTTAAAAATCTATGAATGCAGTTTAAATTGTTTTTTAAATTAAAATAATGTCTTCTTTCAGTAAAATGTTCCATCTACAAAATTCAAGGTACTTTCCCTCCATGTGGCATAGCCGTGGGACGCCCTGTATAAGGCTTCCTTGTTGACTGTGGAACCCTAACAACCATGCCCCAATGCAAGCCCCGCTGGTGGCAGTTTTCCTCAACGTTCTTTTTGGTGTATTAGTTAGAAACTCTGACAGCTATACTGAAAGGTCGTGGGTTCGAATCCCGACGTGGGAATACGTTTGTAAGATGAATACATACGTGTAGGTACCCGAGTTATGGATGCGTCCACTTATAATAATAGTTCTTTACCTATGAAATTGGAGATTTTTTCTCCGTTATTCGTATGTACCTACTTCTGTGATTCTATACCTATTTCCAAATTTGTTTTTTATTTGGAAAATGGAATATAATTTTCAAGGTTTCACATGAAATATTTTTCAATGTCTGGGCTAAATCACATAATAAAAAAAAAATAACACAGCTCTTTTCATGTGTTTCCAATGTTATTTCTTAGATACGCTGAAACTTTTCTACTTAGTGTTATCCAATAATACACACAAAGTTTAACTAAATTGGATTTGACGTTCCCAAAAAATTTCAAAAATGTTTGTATGGAGAAAACAGTCTTAACGAAATTCTTCATACAGAACACCAATTTCATAGGTATGTATATATTTATAAAAAAATGTATTTGTGTAATTTATTAACCATCTGATACCCAACATCAGGGAGGTTCAGTTAGAGAGCCACGATGAGGGTGACATTTATAAAACCCTCAATAAATAAATCTAGATTAAAAAAAAAATCTGATGTCCATAACAAGCCTAGTTGCTTAGCGTGGAACTGCGCTGTGTGTATATCCAAGGATATTTATGGTGTAAATGATGCTGATGCCAATGCTAGCGATATGGTCCTAGTCAACTCTGTCAGGAATAACACGGCATCTAGAAACAATATTCCGTTCCAGATTTTTGCTAGCTGAGAATATTTTTTTTTTAATGCACAACGGGTTGGTACTTGACCTCAATCACACCTGATGTTAAGTGAAGATGAGGTCGAAGGTGGAAGCGTACTGACCCGGAAACCCTAACACATTTGGGGGACTGGCTATCTTATCTGTGACAACCGGAACACAACAATGCTATTAACATTGCTGCTTGGCGGCAGATCTAGATAAGATGGTGGTAGCTAGCCAGGCGTACATTTAAAATGCCCTACCACCAACCAAACCGAGTACTTAAACATGTACCCCGCTGGGGATCGAACCCGCGACCTCCGAATCGTAAACCCAATGTTGTTTACATTGAGCCACGGAGGCGGTTTGTAGGTTTGTGTAGAGTGGTTTGAAGCTAGTAGATCCTCGTCTGTTCTGTCGGGAACCACACGGCAGGTATATATATATATATATATATATATATATATATATATATATATATATATGCAGGTATATAAATACATAAATACATATGGTTGCACATACACACAGCACCATTTACGTCCACAGTAAGCATCTAGGCTTGTGTTATGGATCCCAGATGGTTGATAAACTACACAAATACATTTTTTTTTGTAAATAAATACATATATAAATGAAAAACATCCATAACCCGGGAACACATGTCTGTATTCATCATACAAACATATGCCCCTGGCGGGATTCGAACCCGCGACCTTTTGGTGTAGCGGTCAGAGTTTTTAACCATTACACTAAACAGGTCGTCTATATATATATATATATGTATATATATATGTATATATATATGTAGTAACGTAAATCGCTACACTCCATCTCTCAGTCAACGAGTAAATAAAATGTTTTGTAAACAGTATAAATAATATTTTGTTAAATTTGTTTACTATTAGTGAATGGTTGCTTACTTTGCGGCTGTCTGGATGATTAGCGCGGGCCGGAGTTAGGGTTGCCAATTGTGCGGAATTTTCCGGACATGTCCCGGGATTTCGGCTCTTTATCCGGAGGGGAGATTCAAAGGCGTCCGGAATTTAGCAGAAGCTACTTTGGTACCTAGTTATTAAGATTAGACGACCGTTTGGTGTAGTGGATAGTGACCCTGTCAGTGAAACTAACGGTTGCGTGTTCGAATTCCGCGAGGGGTAAATGTTTGTGTGATGAATACGAACATTTATTCCCGACCCGAGTCATCGATGTTTATATAAATATGTGTGTTTAGTCGTTATCTAGCATTCATAGTACATGCTATGCTTAGTTTGGGACTAGGTGATTGGTGTTTGATTGATTTATTCCCAGAAATACCCTGAAGCAGTGCGTCATAATCAAATTGTAGAACTCATCTAGACAAAAGAATCGTCAATACAAATTTTATAGAAAAACTATTCCTTTCTTTTGACCATACAATGAAAACTCTTTTAACCACAAAAAATTCATATTTCTATGAATTTAATTTTGAAGAAAATTAAATTCACACAGTCCGTAATTATGATCGGAAAATCTTTTTTTTTGATCTGGCAACCCTAGCCGCAGTAAAATTAACAATTGATGCGTTGTTTATTTATTTGTTTGTTTGTATACGCTTTATTTGTTTTGTGAAGATGCAACGTCTTCACTTTCCACCTTCATTGCGATTTTTTTATGGACAACGGGTTAGTGCTTGATCATCACACCTGTTAAGTGAATATGAAGGTGGATGCGTGCTTACTCAGAGCCTAACTAAAATTTGCATTTTAAATATTGAAATTGAAATTAAATGCTTTTTTATTATATTTTTTTGTTGTTAACATACATGCAGCCATTATCATAAAAATAATACATATTTTAAAATTTGAAATTGATACATAATATAATGGAGGCTATTTAATTGTTTAATATTGATTCATTTTATGTTACTGTTATTGTTTAGCGAATATAATTTATCTCACCACTATTTTAACATGACTACCATATTTGTATGCCAATTTGGCTGATCACAGAGATCATATTTATAAGTTAATGTATCATAACAACCTGTACACCTGTGTATCACAAATAAATAAATGATTGATTGATTGATTGAAATATTTAAGATTTTATTTTTTTAGACTTTGGGGAAGGCCTTTGCCCAGCAGCGGGACAAGTTAGGCTATTAAAAAAAAAAAGATTTTATTTTATGACTTTGTCGGCGTGATTATGTGCCTATACCCATGTTAAATTACTGCTTTTTAGTACTAAGAGATGTGCGCTAAGCCTCGGACAGACAGACAGACGGATATGGCGAAACTTTAAGGGGTTCTTGTTGACTACGGAACTATAAAACAAGTGCGGGAATTACATGACTAAGTTGAAATTACAATTAGATAATTATAAATATTATGTACGTATGCACATTTTCGTGTACACTTGAGTACTGACCTTGAATATATTTAAATTTAATTTAAATGATTTCCTTCTCATGTCGTGAAGCTGGTTTTTTGAATGCCATTCGCTTTGCTAAAAATTACCAATAATAATTTGAAGGGTGATTATTTCCCGAACCGCACCTTTTGCCTTCTGGGAAGCAATTACCTAGTACTCTGAGGCGATCATTCAATTTTACATACAATCCACGATCCAGAATAATTTTATAAACTAAAATTCATTAATAATTTATTTTCATTTATTATATCCAACTTACATACATAATTTCGTTTTTGTAAATAAATACAAACACCACCCATAACTCGGGAACACATGTCTGTATTCATCATACAAACATATGCTCCTAGCGGGATTCGAACCCGCGACCTTTTGGTATAGCAGTGAAAGTTTCTAACCATTACACCACACGTCGTTAAATGATTTTTCTATTCTATTTTCATAACAAAAGTCAAAATGTTTTAATTTAATTTATAGGACATAAAAATATCACATAAGAAAGCTCGCGTTTCGTGTTTGCTAATTTCTGTTCTATTTTCAGTAAAGTGTTAATAATAATGTTTTTTTTTTAAACTACATATCGCTTCACGTGCACGGTAAGGAAGATTTTGGCTCGGGAGTTCTTGCATTTATAATTTAGTCATCCTCCGAAATAGTTATTTGTTCTCAATATTTCAAAACTTGTCCTGGCAACTCTTTTAGTACCTATCGCATTTGTCCTTGGACATACACACAGCGCCATCTAGTTACGCACTAAGCAACTAGACTTGTATTATGGATACCAGATGGTTGATATACTACACAAATACATTTATTTTCGAAATAAATACACAAAGGAAACATATTAGGTTTTTTTTTTAAAATTATAATATCAGCTACAGGACGTCCACTGCTGGACGTAGGCCTCACCCATAGAATTCCGGAGTGACCGGTTGAATGGGGCCTGCTGATATCCCCTGACCTTAATCAGGTCGTTTCTACACCGTGTGAGTGAATTTCCTATACCTTATGCACCCAGCGCGCCTTTAGCGCTCTGCGCGATAAGTATACTCGTAATATATAATATAATATATAATATATAATATATAATATATAATATATAATAGAATATAATATAATATGCCTCGCTTTTGCGATGCATCAGCAATATTTGCAGAGGCCCATACGGACGACTTTTATGCGATAATGCGAAGAAGGGTCCACTCCCTGATATGCAGAGTGCGGGCCAGCAACAATGGAATCCTGAAAATGTTTTCTGAACGATGCAAAGGTCCCATCCTGAAATACTGGCTTATTGGGGGTTTATATAATGAAATGAAATCAAAATATTTTATTTCATAGGATAAAATTATCACTTTAAAACGTCACTATCTGGGGGCACGGCAGTGCCCCCGCCAAGTCGAGCGCGAAGCAAACACTGCCGTACCATCCTTTACTGGAACCATTTCGCCGCATTTTCAGGCCCCTATTTTAGAACCTCTGGATAAGACTAGAACGCAGAAATTTTCGTCATCCAGTAAGCTATAATCACATACTTAAAATCCAAAATTTCAAGTCTGTAGGTCATTTAGTTCCGAAGTTAAGCGAAAGCAAAGTTTCGCATTTATGACACTCACTCACTCACTCACTCACTCATGATCATCAAAATAGAACTAGTACTTCCCATAAACTCAGAGAGCTGAAATTTGGTAGAGAGTTATGGTTCAATGGCCACATAAAGGGAAAACTATAAAAACTAGGATAATCGAAGATCTGGAGTACCTGGTGACCCTGATTAGGTAACACAAGAGCCCAACCAAACTATTAGAGATCGACATATACCGCCTTTACAAAAAATATTCAACTTGGTGGGCCGCTTCATTTGATGTCAAAAGTCGAAGGTCTGAAGTATCTGATGAAGAAACCTCAGCTGGTCTCAGCTGTATTAGAGATATGGTAATGCCCCCTTCTACTATTGGTACATAGAAAAATCGACTGTCATTGCAAAAATCCAGCGTAGTGGGACACATCTTCTAATATAATCTAGCCTATAGCATCCCACTGCTGGGCGCATGCTTCCCCTTCTGCTTATAATACGCATATAAATAAAATTAAAGGAAAACTCAGGATAAGACTACACTGGCTTTTATACTTATACTTACAAGTTTACAAGAAGAAATAGTCGAACGATTAACTTTATATCTGACGAAGAACCCTCAGCTGGTCCCAGCTGTATTAGAGATATGGTAATGCCCCTTCTACTATTGGTACATAAAAAAATCGACTGTCCAGCGTAGTGGGACACATCTTCTAATTTAATCTAGCCTATAGCGTCCCACTGCTGGGCGAATGCCTCCCCTTCTGCTTTTAATACGAATATAAATAAAATTAAAGGAAAACTCTGGATAACACTAGACTGGCTTTTATACTTATACTTACTTATACTTATTACAAGTTTACAAGAAGAAATAGTCAAACGATTAATTTTATTCTACTCGAACATTACACAAATTAAATAAACAAACGAAAATTTGGTCAAAATATAATGCATTGGCTAAGAGTGGCGGTGATACCCGCACGCGTCGCTAGATGGCGTTGACTGTATTTTAAAACGCGCTTACGTTTTGTTTTTCCGATAACCTTATATGGCAAAGTGGCAACCGGCCGCGTTACAGTCGTTTACGACATTCTTCTATTGCGCTTGAAAATGTTTGCTAGGGATTAGGAGGGATTATTTGCATTTCGTTGATTTCGCTGATTATTTCGTGAGGTTTGCTAAGGTTAATTGGCAGGTTGTTATTATATTAATTCAAAGATTTAAACAGGTTAGGAATTATATGGTTAGTGACGGATTACTGATTATTACTTAATTATCAGAATTAAAAGAAGTTTCAATTGAATACTTTATTTAATTGTTAATTATTTAGTACCTACTTTTAGTTTTCTAGGTTTAATTTACAGTTAGGCAGTACTTCGAATCGCGTTCGTGTTTATAAGTACTTTTCTAGTATTCTAGTTTAGTTTATTTAGTTAGATATTACTTCGTTTCGTTTCAAAATATCATTAATTTAGCTGTATTTCAGTACTAGGTAGGTAGTACCTTTGGTAGAAAGTTCATTGATAATTAATTATATTGACACTTGTCTCATAATTAAGAGTTAACGTTTTGCTTATAGTTTGTATAGATTGAGTAGGCAGAGTAATATTTTCTTTAAGTTTTTTTTATTAAGACAAAAGAAGTCTTAAAGATATAAGTAGGTTTTAGTCTAAATATTATCGGTATTTCTGATTTGTTGTCCATATACTAAAGGTCGTTGAGTTTAATTGTGTTTGATTTCGCAAGATAATAATTATCGTAAAAAATGTCGATAATATTAAAAGACGACGATGAACTTAGTGGCTACCAAGTAGTTGGTATGCCCAAAGACGGGTCTTGTCTCTTCCATTCAATATCTTTCTTGGTGTATGGTAGAACTGACTCAACTTTCAGTATCAAGTATATTTGTAGAAACGTGGGCATATATATAATATGCCCACGTTTCTACAAAAAGAAGTGAAATCCCACCAAAAACATTCTGTAAAAAACTAGCCAAGTCTCGATGGAGCTGCTTGATTATCTCTAAAAAGTAATGAAATCTATACAAAGTCGTGCCAAGTGTAAGGTTCCTTACTGCGATTTCTTTATTATTATAGTTAATGTTGTGTGACTTGGCCGTTGAAGGGTACACAGGGGTACAAAACCAGGTGCTCCATGACACCATTGCACCAATCTGTCGCCAGAACCGCTACGCATTGACGATGGAAAATTGCCACTTGGAAAACGTTGATTCAATAACCAGTCAATTGTAGGCTTGATAAAGCCACTAACGTATAAAGAACGTTATGTAAACGCCACACAGATTATTCGCTAATAGTTTGCCGTTGAACATTCTTAATAACATAATTAATAACATTAATAGCGGTTCTGGCGACAGATTGGTGCAATGGTATCATGGAGCACCTGGTTTTGTACCCCTGTGTACCCTTCAACGGCCAAGTCACACAACATTAACTATAATAATAAAGAAATCGCAGTAAGGAACCTTACACTTGGCACGACTTTGTATAGATTTCATTACTTTTTAGAGATAATCAAGCAGCTCCATCGAGACTTGGCTAGTTTTTTACAGAATTAATATTACATTTAAATTTACTGCTTATTCACAAAGCTGACTCCCCAGAGAAGAACGAGCAAGATACTCTAGGGTTGCTCTTTTAAACAGATTATGGGTTACAATTTGTGATTTGATAATTATATGAATAATACGACAGCTATGTCCATGCTTGCTTATCATTCAAATAGTCAGTGATTTTATAATAGCCTTTTTCTAATAATTTCTGTTGTATGATTGCTTTAAATTTATTTAAAGGCAAATTTTGAATGTCTACTGGAACCTTATTATAAAAGCGTATACATTGCCCTTTGAAGCATTTACTGACTTTGTGAAGTCGGCTAACATAAACGTATTTACTATGTCATTATCCTTAAATGCTAAAATTACTACACCATCTTCGCTTGAGGCTAACTGTCCATTGTACAAGCTCAGTATTCATCGACCGATCAATTGGGAGTGACACCGGCAATTGGTGAATTGGTCTGACCCTCTTCCCGTGATGTCGGTCCAAGACGCAGGTAGATACATAACTTGCTTTCAGAATTCCGTATTATATTTTATTTTCTCTGGATTTTATTCTGTCCAGTCCGTTCCGTCCGTCATCACTGGATAAATTAAGATTACTTATATTATTATGTATCAAGCTCCTTTGCCACGGTTGTCAGGAAGAGATCGCTACAAGCGATAAGCCCGCCTTTGTACACCTGTTAATAATTTTTCACTGTGTATATATTTATGTTGTATACAATAAAGAATGTTTCTTCTTCTTCTACTTTTTAATAAATATAAAAGTTAGCTCGGAACTGCACTCGAGAAGTCATTTATATATGAATAAAATTAAATTTATATATAAAAAGCTCTCATTACGGATATATTCGTTAAATTCAAATTATTGATAATTCAAATTTAGTTTCAAATAACTAAATTTCAAATTTAGTTATTATTTAATAACTAAATAATATAAATTCACGATTACAAAAAAAAATGCCTGCTTTTGTCAATAATATGAAATTGACGAATATATCCGTAATGAGAGCTTTTTATTTGTAATATTACAAACTACTTATTTGTAATATTATTTATTGTGTAATTATATACCTACTAGCTTTCCGACCGCGGCTTCGCCTGCGTGGAATAACTTTATCGCGGAAATTTGTTCATCCCGCGGGAACTACTCACTTTATCGGGATAAAAAATATCCTATGTCTTAATCCAGGGTATGTTCTACCTATATACCTAATTTCATTCAAATCCGTTCATCCGTTTCGCCGTGATTGAGCAACAAACAAACAAATAAACATCCAATTCAATCAATCCAATTATTCTATCTTATAATTTCAATGAATACTTTGATAGTTAATTTTGACACTTTAATTTAAATTTTGTAACCTTGATATTTAACTTATCTAGTGACATGTTTGTAATACTTTTAAATTGTTAATTATTATATTTTATACAATGAAATAAGTTGCACACCCTAAATGGGTAAACTGTATAAGTACCTACCAATTAATGTAACAACATCTTTGTAACACAGTTGTATGCAATAAATAAATTCTAATTCTAATTCAAAATTCAAAATCCAAAATTTCGCATTTATAATATTAGTTAGAGTTAGATAGATTCTTTAATGATTATTATAATAGTGACTTTCCATCGAATTATTTTAGAAGAATTGTAATAAAAATTGAGAATCTGTAATTGGTAATTGGCTTGTAGAATTTGTGTAATACTTTTTATAATGATGTTGTTAATCCTTTATTATTCAGTCAAAAAAGTCAGAGACCTAAGTAGTGGTTTTTGACTTGAAATTTAAAAATATTTAAAGATACATTTATTATACGAATATTTGATGAGTTCCCTCAAAAAACATAGATCTCATAATAAGAAATGAATTTTGATAAAAAGGGGACCAATCTTTTGAAATCAAAATAAAAACCCAATTGGTTTATGATGACGGAGTTCTGAAGTAACAAACTTAAAATGAAATAAAAAAGATGATATTAATTATTTTTTTTTAAATAAATATTTCGGACACTTACACCAATCATCTAGTCCCAAACTAAGCAAAACTTGTGCTATGGATACAAGATAAACGGATAAACATGCATAAATATTTATATAAACATCCAAGACTCGGGAATAAATGTTCGTATTCATCACACAAACATTTACCCCTCGCGGGATTCGAACCCGCAACCATTGGTTTCGCTGATAGGGTCACTATCCACTACACCAATCGGTCGTCAAAAGGTTTTCGACAACATGTTAATACTGTACTATGACTAGAAAGTTAATGCTAACGAACGCTAGTAGATAGATAATCTTTTGAAATCAAAAAACTCAATTGGTTTATGATGACGGAGTTCTGAAGTAACAAACTTAAAATGAAAAAAAAAAAAAACCATATAAACGGCCGAATTGAAAGCCGCCTCCTTTTTGAAGTCGAATAGATAGTTAATAAGTGAAGTGATTCCGTCCATGTGGTTTTGACCCCGTGACTCTGTAGGATTCTAATTGAAGCTGTGACTGACCATCTTTATCCTATTAGGTAATATAAATTGGCATAATTGGGTATGATTCAAGTACAGTCGGCTACGTCGTAACCACTGTTGTAGTTGAAGTTCCATACTATTACATCCTATAATGAATTACATCTGGTGCTCAACTGAACTCAAAAAAATTAATAATAATAATAAATATTTCGGACACTTACACCAATCATCTAGTCCCAAACTAAGCAAAGCTTGTGCTATGGATACTTGATAATACAGGTATTGTAACATGAGTTGCGCTCGTTCAACCCCTGACGAAAAACGACGGGTGTTGTGTGTTTGACGACGTATATAAATAAAGACAGTTAAAATTACGATAAAAAAAAAAACATTTTATTGATATAACCGCCTCCGTGGCTCAATGTAAACAACATTGGGTTTATGTTTCGGAGGTCGCGGGTGCGATCCCCAGCGGGGTACATATTTAGTACTCGGTTTGGTTGGTGGTAGGTTAAATGTCCGCCTGGCTAGCTACCACCATCTTATCTAAATCTGCCGCCAAACAGCAATGTTTATAGCATTGTTGTGTTCCGGTTGTTAGAGATAAGATAGCCAGTCCCCCAAATAAGATGGGGTTTCCGGGTCAGTACGCTACCACTTAACATCAGATGTGATTGAGGTCAAGTGCTAACCCGTTGTGGATAAAAAAAAATATATATCAGCCATATTCTGTAACCCTGCCAGATAATGCAGATAATGCATTTATATGTAACAAGATAGGATTGTAAAGGTTTCTTGTAAGATGGAAATGTACCCTGTAAAGTATCCGGAGATATAATAAATAATGAATATTTCGGACACTACACCAATCATCTAGTCCCAAACTAAGCAAAGCTTGTGCTATGGATACTAGATAACGGATAAACATACATAAATATTTATATAAACATCCAAGACTCGGGAATAAATGTTCGTATTTCTCATACAAATTTGGCGTTGTAAACTTAATTGACTTGAGATAATTCACGTAGTAATATACTTTTAGTAAACTTTAAACACCTGTACTGCTGATCTATATAAATACTTTTTTTTGTAAATATAAATAAATATAAATAATATAAATATAAATATCCATGGACATATACAGACAGCGCTATCTAGTTCCACATTAAGCAACTAGGCTTGTGTTATGGATACCAGATGGTTGATACACTACACAAATACATTTTTTTTTTGTAAATAAATACATATATAAATGAAAAACATCCATAACTCGTGTACACATGTCTGTATTCATCATACAAACATATGCCCCTAGCGGGATTCGAACCCGTGACCTTTCTAACCACTACACTAAACAAGTCGTCGAATCGTGTATGTTTGTATGTCCGTTCCTTTAGCGCATCCTGTAGCCTAAACGGATTTTTTATTTTAATATTAAGTTGCCGGCCTTTGAGGAAGGTGTAGGTTCGTTCGTGAATACCGCTGCAGGAAGTCCGTTCCACAAGGTGGTCGTACGTGGTAGGCAGTTTCTTGAGAAACGTACAGTGGTATACTTCCACTCATCCAGGTGATGTGGATTGAGTTTTTACTTTTTGCTTGACTTTGAAATGCATGTGTCGTTAGATTATACCGAGAGTGTCGATACATTTTACGGTAAATCATCCAACAATGGCGGTGGCCAAATACGAAATATGCTGCTGGGTTTTTTGATTGATGACATTTTTTAGTACGAGTATTACCAGTAACTTTATTATGACATCATTAATAATGTAGTTAATATTAGATCAACTTATGACCGGTCCTGTGTTGGCACTTTATAATTGGCCTAATACGAACACTTATAAATGATTCACCTTGTATAATTAGTTTTGCAAGATGTGCACATTAAGAGGGAACATGAAGCCAGCAATCTGTTCATTAAGGTTTGACCTTCATAAAATTATGTGAATCTGAATATCTTTGTAATCAGTTTTTACGTTGTGTATGTCATTTTTTAAATGAAAACAAAAAGTTAATTGTATTCTACTGGATATGAGGAATGATGTGGTTTTCCCAAATTTTATTTTAATTTATAGATCTAATAAAGTTGTTATAGATAAGATAGCCAGCACCCCAAAATAATATTTGGGTTCCGGGTGAGCGCGCTTCCACCTTTGGCCTCATCTTCATTTAACAACAGATGTGATTGAGGATATATGCAAAAAAAAATCTAAATATATCCGTACATATTACTGTTTTTTGAATTTGGATGTGGGAGGATACAGGGGTAGAGGAAGACCGAAGAAGGTGTGGGTAGACTGCATGAGGAATTATATGTGTGTGAAAGGGGTGAAGTACGGAGATGACGGCTGATAGAGGAGAGTGGAAGAGGATGACATGTTTTGCCGACCCCACCTAGAGTGGGATAAGGGCAGAAAAATGATGACCTATTAATGCTTTTTAACCCCGACGAAAAACGACGGGGGTTATGTGTTTGGCGGTATTGTGTATCTAGAGTTTATCCGAATTTATCTCATTATATTTAAGTGCGGTCTTTTATATTAAAGATTTTTAATAAGGTTCCATTAGACATTCAAAATCTAGTTCCACAGTAAGCAACTATAGGCTTGTGTTGTGGATACCAGATGGTTGATATACTACATAAATATGTTTTTTTTTGAAAATAAATACTTATTATAAATGAAAACATCCATAACTCAGGTATACACATGTCCGTATTCATCACACAAACATATGCCCCTAGCGGGATTCGAACCCGCAACCTTATGGTATAGTGGTCAAAGTTGCTAACCACTACACCAAACAGGTCGTCATACATACAAACATAAAAATTATGCCACTGTCTACAAGCCCCCGAGCGACAGTTCATTATCGTAGAATAGTTGTCCGAAATTGATTGTTACTTCACAAACCAAAATGTCCATTCCAACTGTATCAGTCATCTACGTCCAATTATAAAAACAATAATTGCACTAATAACAATCGGCTGATTAAAAACCACACAAATAAAGAGGAAATTAGAATACAAATTGCTATTTCCCCATTTTATGTAACTATTGTATTTTACACAATGAGTTATTAATTTAAACAAACTTGTACCGACCACAAACCGTAATTAATTGGCCATGTATGCAATTCATTATTGTAATAATTGAACTATTTAGCGGCGGTGATTGCTTTCCATCAGGTGACCCGCATGCTCATATAAAAAAAAAAAACTATCTGACTGGTTAATGGATCTAGCATATGCTGAAACTGAATCTTTTTTTTTATGATCTACTGGATTCGCGTTTGACCACAATCTCACCTGATGGAAAGTGTGGTCGAAGATGAAGCACGCGATCCCAGTAAATGCCTATTCACTCTGCTCTTGAAGATCCCAAGGTTGTAGGATTCAGGAAAGACTGACGCCGGAAGGGAGTTCCATGCCTTGGCTGTTCGGATGATGAATGAAGAATCGAAGTTCTTAGTGCGAATGTTCGGTATATTAACTATATACAACACGCCTAGTGGTCCGAAGATGGAAGGGCGACGGTGGAATAAGATTATGTAATTCCAACGCACACTCCCCGAAATGCATCCTGTAAAAAACTGAGAGACAGGCGACTTTGCGACGGTGTTCAAGGCTCTGCAATTTAGCAGTCATCGAACTATCACCAATCTCTGCTCATTAATCCAGTAAGGATATACTGCAGATGGGTTCACCTCTGTCACGTGTGGATTTCTGTATATTTGCATATGCATGCATATGGTCCTTTTGAAAAACTTCCCACCTGGCCAAGTAACGTGTGCATTTTTTCATAAATAGTTTCTTGGACGGGTGTTTCTCTGCCAGTATGATTCGGGTATGATTAAAATTTGTTAAATTGGCGGCAAACGAGCATGCGGGTCACCTGATGGAAAGCAATCACCGCCGCCCATGGACCATGTTGAGACACATACCTTTTTATATCCATAGAAGAGTCTACATACCAATTGAAATTTTTCTTTTATTTGAAACTAGCTTTCCGACCGCGGCTTCGCCTGCGTGTAATAACTTTATCGCGGAAATTTGTTTATCTCGCGGCAAGAAAAAGAAGAAAAATTCTTTATTGTACACAACTTAAAAATATACACAGTGAAAAATTATTAACAGGTGTACAAAGGCGGGAACTACTCACTTTATCGGGATAAAAACTATCATATGTTTTAATGCAGAGTATGTTCTTCATCCAAATCCGATTATCCGTTACACCGTGATTGACCAGCAAACAAATATCCAAACTTTCGCGTTTAGTATAATAGTTAGATATTTCTGTCGTTTAAAAAATCTTTAATTAGCGCATCTCTATGTAACCTAAAGAATACATTTGCCTAATTTCATCAACATTGGTCAACAACGCATAATACAGTCAAAATATTGTGAGTGCTATTCTTCACCGTCAGTGTGACGCGTTTTTTATGCGCAATGTAATGTCATTGGGCCCCCAGGGTTCTAGACCATGCCGACAGGAACAAAATGTATGTCCCGTCGATACTTCTTGAGGGCCTTATTATTTTCTGTGGTCGAAGCTATAATTAAAATCGACGCGAACCGAAATAAAAACCGGCCAAGTACGTATTGGACTACGCGCAGGGTTCCGTAGCCATCATAAAGTACAAAGTTAATTTTTGCAATTGATTAATTTTATGTTGTAAGGTATGAAGTTTTCACAGATCCAACGATAAGACCTATTCAACGAAACCCCATACGATGAGGTCTAGAATTTTAAAAAATTACTCCCGCTAATAAGTAGAGGAACCCCATTAAAAAACTAAGGTTTTGTTATATAATTTTTATGTAATATTGTGATGAATAAATAAAAAGATATTTATTCATCCACTTAAAAAAATTATACTACATGATCATAAATTATAGTAAAATTTTCTAACTTAGTAGACAAGTAGGTTTGAAGAAGCAGTAGCTTTAAAAATGTAAAATCTGACTATTTTAAGTGTACCCTGTGTACCTACAAAATAAAGCATTTTTTGATTTTGATTTTGGAGCCTCAACAAAATAGCTGTTTTTCAGTCTCCACCTCGTGCATTCACTGATAACAGAACGCATAACACGTCAGAAGTTGTTGCACACTACAATACTATTGGCTACAAGCTACATGCAAGTAAGCATTATATGACCAAAACTTAGGAGAAAAAAAAATTGAAATAATAATAATTGTCGAAAGACACCTACAATTCCTATACAAAAAAAACTGTCAGCATCACCTTGATTTTGGAGCGACTTTGCCGCGGTTTTTTGGGTTTCGGCTCGTTTTCGAGACGCCATTCTGAAGACTGTTGGCTTGTTTGCATGTCGTACTCATAAACCCATGTCTCGTCGCCAGTTATTATACGTTTCATAAAGGTCGGATCCGTAGAAGCTCGGGAAACCATGTCTTCAGCGACATGCTTTCGCTGCGCTTTTTGAACAAAATTGAACTCTTTTGGAACTAGTCGAGCGGCGACGCGTTTCATGCCTAAAATGTCAATGAGAATGTTGTGGACGGACTTAAAAGATATGTTCACCTCACTAGCCAACTCTCTCAGACTCATACATCGATTTTCGAGCACTAGCTTCTTGATTCTGTCGATGTTTTCTTTGGTCGTAGCGGTTGAAGGTCTACCAGAACGAGGCAAGTCTACTACTACTTCTCGGCCTTCTTTAAAAGCCTTATACCATTCATAAGCCCTTGTTTTCGATATACACGATTCGCCGTAGGTATTTCGCAACATTTTTAGTGATTCACCACATGAAATATCATTTGAAACACAAAATTTAAGGCACACTCTTTGTTCAACAATATTTTCCATTGTAAAAATCGCCGAGGACTCAAAACTATGACCAACAAAAAGTGTAGTTTAAAACAAATTAAATGACAGATCCCGCTCAAATTTTGCGCGCTAAATCAGTACAGTGCTACCAACATGCAGTAAAAAAATTAGAACGACCTCTTTTACGCGGGTCTTTTTATTGACATATTCCCGATACTTTTTACACAGAGTAGTACAATTAGAAAGTCAATCTCACTAACAAAATCGCACAAAATAGAACTGGCTGGCACGTCATACGTCGGTATCACAGATAGATCCGACAATACGATTTATCAATATGGTCAAACGCTTATCCAGTCAATCATATCATATACATATATATAATCATATATCATATAATATATAAAATCTTTTTCCTTTACTTGTTCTATGTATTGTATGTTCTTCTAGGCCTAAATAAAACCATAGTAAAACTATTAGGGTTCCAATTTGGTGATTTGACTACGGAACCCTAAATAGGGTTTACACGATCGCTTGCTACCGCTAGTAAATATAAACAGTTTATTTAACATGTTACTTCAGAAGTAGTGAAGCCAAAAATAACACCCTTTCCCTCTGGTTAGCTACAATTTAACGACTGCTCATAAAAGGAGCTTAACTTTGTACTTGAACCCTGAATAACTTTACGTTTAGGTACTTTTTGGGAAGAACAAATCGTCTATGTCTATGTTCAGACAAATGTTCAGTAACTATCTTTAGATTTAGATTTTTTATCAAAACAGTATCATCAAATCAAATCAAATCAAATCAAAAATGTTTTATTTCGTAAGTTATAAGAATAACATTCGCCGCTGTACTCAATTTATGTATCAATGCAAAATTAATGTATTGCCTTTTTGTACAATAAAGCGTTTACAAACAAACAAACAAACAAAACATTTGAATTCGTCATGACATACAGTTATCGCTCTTTCACTAGGCAGTCTCCCCAGAGAAGAACGAGCAAGAAACTCAGGGGTTACTCTTTTTAAATAAGTCAATACAAATACAATTTGGAATAATTGTTAAATTTATGATTCGACAAAGAAAAATAAGAATAAAATATACTGAATATTGCCGAGCGGTTCATGTTCACGCATTCTTATCATCCAGATACTCAGAAAGTTTATAATAGCCTTTGGCACATAGTTTCCGTTAAATGGTTGTTTTAAATTTATTTAAAGGCAAATTTTTAATGTCACCGGAACCTTATTATAAAATCGTATACCTTGTCCCTTGAATGACTTAGTGACTTTGTGTAAGCGACTGCTATGGTATGCTATAATTCTCAAGCATTACATTACGGTCATCTCAATCTTGAGAACGGTTTACTTAATACGGGCCTTAGTTATTTGTTTGACAACATAAGAGATTTAACTAATAAAAAATTTAAAGATCTTGTTAAAGTGCGGTCAATTTAATAGATCTGACACTTCATCAATATTCAAGTCGAGTCTAACCACGTAACCCTGTAACGGCGGGCCGTCGATCATCCACAATATTTTTAACTGAATGTCCAAGGAAGGAGGGTAATGTTTTTGACTTTGATATATCAAAATCAAAATCAAATCAAAAATCAAATAAACGATCTATCTATCTATCTGATGTGCTTAAGCCTATTCTCAAAAAAATATTTATAAAAAAAAGTCACAGATGTCACGCATCTATCGTCGTTGGAAATGGCTTTGAGTTTGACGAATATAAAAGAATAATTATAAATTGAAAATTTTGAAAACGAAAAATGCTATTTTTGCCCACTATAAATTCCCTTACCAAAGCGGTTCAAGTTTGGCCTAACTGACAGATTATTTGCATAAGAATATTATTATTTCCCAATAGGTTTAAATTCAAAGGTAGGCCATATACCAATGACTTTTTAAATTTAATTACTTAATGTACATTTATCCGACTGCTCTTAAACGGTGAAGGAAAATATCATGAGGAAACCTGCATGTCTGAGAAATAAAATTTCAAAGGCATGTGAAATCCCCTACCCCTATTGGGCCAGCGTGGTGCACTATGGCCCATACTCCATCCTTCGAGGGAAGGATTCCTCTATTCTACTATAGCCCATATTATACCTGCAGTGGGATGTTTACGGGCTGATGATGATGATGAGATTTAAATTGACATCCAATAAAATTACGACATTTACCTTAAGTTAAATCAAGTGAAGTGGAATCAATATTAATTCTTTGTGATTACTTCCACTACGGACTATTACAAATTCTATTGCAATCTCTTTTGTGAATTGAAATCCCGACGCTATTGGATCGTGTGGAATGCAAACCTTTTCAATCCAGCGCCGGGAGCAGAAATCACGTTCCTGGCGTTAAAAAAAAAGCAACTCGAACGATGATTGGAAGGGATTTGTATTTCTTTACCTGCGTATCATCAGCTTGTGATTGTCATAGTTTTTTTATGCAGATTATACTGGATGAGTTTTTTTACCGTAACGAAAAAAATAGGTCATATTAGGTCAGTGAAATTAATGCTATATATAAGCATAGGTAGTTTATTTTTATTTTTCAAAACTATATCATAAAATAAACTTTAATTGTGTCATTTGCCGGTCGCGTTTGTAGTCTATTCCACATAATTACATCATTAAATTAAATAAATAAAGAAAACTTCGAGAAAATATGAGTTCCAGATAAAAAATCGCATGATAGGCACCTTAAGAATCACGCCAGTCGCATATCACTCCCCGGGAGGCGCGTGCGTTTTTGAAAAAAAAAACTACCAATGCCAATAACTTCAATTTCACTTACCTAATATGCCCTATTTTTTCCTGACGGTAAAAAAAATCATCCGGTATAATGCTTTTGAGCTGGTTGTGTTTTGTCTAAAAGCCAAAACACAAAAATACTATAAGTAAATAAATATCTCCTTCGCTTGAATCCTTTAAAACGAATATTAGAAAGCTTTGGAGTGTGGATTCTTTCGCAAATTGAGCTGATAATATGATAATATATGTTATTATTTCAATACTACCTTTATCTTATACTAGCAGCTGCCCGCGACTTCGTCCGCGTAGACCACATGAATCAACACTTTATTACTTTCCCACGGGAATACATTCAGCAGAAAAATTACCATGTAGAGTTTATCTCAAACAGGAAAAGACCCTGGGCAGATAACAGGTATGTGGAACCATGTTGGTGTTTTGCCAGGTAAATGAATTAAGACAGGGATCCATTAAAAGACCTTTCTGAAAAATTCTGGTTTATATTTATTGAAGTACTTCCTTATAAACAACATTCTTTGCCATGTTTGAAGGTGGTAGCAATAGCAATCGACTATGACATTGACTACGACTTTGACTTTGACTATGACTTTGACTTTAACTATGACTTCGACTATGACTTTGACTATGACTTTGCCTATGACTATGACTTTAACTATGATTTTGACTATGACTTTGACATGACTTTGACTATGAATTTTACTTTTCGACTTTTAGCCTTCGACTTTGAGCCTTCGACTTTCAGCCTTCGACTTTGAGCCTTCGAATTTGAGCCTTCGTCTTTGAGCCTTTGACTTTGAGCCTTCGACTTTGAGCCTTCGAATTTGAGCCTTTGACTTTGAGCCTTCGACTTTGAATTTCGAATTTGAATCTTCGACATTGACTCTTCGAATTTGAGCCTTCGAATTTGAGCCTTCGACTTTGAATTTCGAATTTGAATCTTCGACATTGACTCTTCGACTTTGACTCTTCGACTTCGACACCAATTTGAATTTGTGATTTCAACCCCTACCACTATCGCAACCCGTAAGGGGTTAGCTTCAAAATAAATGTCATTTTCGCAATCAACGTCCCAAAAAACCTAAATAACGACACCAATATAGACTTTTTTGGTATCATCCCCCACCCCTATCTCACCCCTAGAGGGTTGCCTTAAAATAAATGTCATTTTCATAATCAACATCCCAAGAAACCTAAATAACGACACCAATATCGATTTTATGGTTTCAACCCCCATTTCACACACACATTTTTCGAAAAATCTCAACTCTCCCTTATCTCATTCTCTAACCGCAAGGGGTTAGCTTCAAAACAAATGGCATTTTCGTAATCAACGTCCTAAAAACCCTAAATAATGACACCAATATTGACTTTTTTGGTATCAACCCCCACCCCTATCTCAACCCTAGAGGGTTAACTTAAAATAAATGTCATTTTCATAATCAACATCCCAAGAAACCTAAATAACGACACCAATATCGATTTTATGGTTTCAACCCCCATTTCACACACACATTTTGAGTTGTTTGAGGGTTGAGATAGGGGTGGGCCCTATCTCAACCCTAGAGGGTTAACTTAAAATAAATGTCATTTTCATAATCAACATCCCAAGAAACCTAAATAACGACACCAATATCGATTTTATGGTTTTAACCCCCATTTCACAACCCAGGGGTTGTTTTTCGAAAAATCTCAAAACACGTATTAGCTTATTTGTTCCTAGGAGTACTCTTGCGAAGTTTCGAGTCGAAAATAGTCGAAATGTCCAAGTTATACTGTTTCTTCATACAAACTTCCCACCCCTGTTTCACCCCCTTAAAGGGTGATATTTGAAAAATCCTTTCTTAGTGCTCCCCTAGACCTCGTAAGGAACCCACGTGCCAAATTTGGAAACTCTGGACCAAGCGGTTTGGCCTGTGCCTGTGTGATATGTCAGTCAGTCAGTCAGTTTCTTCCTTTATATATTTAGATTACACTGTTAAATATATATAGATTTCAACTGTGAATATGTATATAGAATTATATATTGTATAAGTATGCATTCAGAATCCTGGATGAGATATGATCCCAATAAATGAATATAATTTTGAAGTCCTTCAAATTCAAAATTAAGAAGATAAAAATAATTAACGAGTTTCCAGTTGATTTTTTCCTAGTTTATCTAAAACGAAATGTCGATATCAAAATTTTGTTACAAGCTGAACAATAAGCTTGAAAATTAGATATAAAATAAATAAATAATAAATAAATATCCTTAGATATACACACAGCGTCATCAACTTCCACACTATGCAACTATAGGCTTGTGTTGTGGATACCATATGGTTGATATACTACATAAATATTTTTTTTTTGTAAATAAATATAATTATATTTTATATAATAATATAATTATTAAAAATTAAAAATAATAAAATTAAATAATATAATTTAAAAAAATTATAAATTATACAATAATTAAAATAAATGTGTATTGGATAAATTGATAAACGCACAGCTGGTAGGGCTCCATGAAATCAACGCCACTCGCCAACGGTACAAAGATACATCTTCGGCTACATTGTCACTTTCCATCAGATGAGATTGTAGTCAAACGCGAAACCAGTTTTTAATATTAAAAAAAAAGATAAGAGAAGAATAGAATATTTCAAAAATTTTAAGGGTAACCAACATCGTTAAAGTAGTTTTGGGATTCTGATGACTGAAAGAGAGACTGGCGAAAGCAAGAGGTTTTTAGGACACGAAGCTGAAACACGCTGTTGAAGTAGGTACTTACCTACATAGAGAAAATTGTTACTTAGATTTACAATACATTGTGTTGTGGAAAGCATCGTGCTAATGGAGCAATCACGTCTTTGGTGACATTTGTGGATTTTAACATTAGATTTAAGTCATTGTCAAATGGTGCTAAATATGGTGACAATTTCATTTATTGCACGCCACTTCTAATGAGGATCTAATTTTAGAAAGGCTTAATAAATATTGACAGATAAGCAGAAAGCATAAAAAGGACATTGGTGTCGATTCGGATGTACACCAACTAAACACTAAAACCAGTTTAAAAGTAGTACTGTCTCTTTTTCCCTGGCACAGTACGATGCGACGGCACCACTCCAAAACTGGTTTTAGTTTAGTTTAGTTGGTGTACATCCGAATCGACACCATTGTTTTAAATAAGAGAATCACCGACGATGCGCATTGTTTTCGGCCGTTAGTTAATTCAAATTCAAATTAATTTCAAAATGGGACATGGTGCCTGATAAAAGGTGAAGAATTATTGAAAATATCTAACTAATATTTTAAATGCGAAAGTTTGGATGTTTGTTTGTTACTCAATCACGGCTAAACGGTTGAAAGAATTTGGAGGAAATTTTGAATATAGGTGGAACATACCCTGGATTAAGACATAGAATATATTCTCGCCGGCGGCTTGCCTGCGTGGAATAAATTTGTTTATCTCGCGGGAACTACTCACTGTATCGGGATAAAATATATTCTATGTCTTAATGCAGGGTATGTTCTACTTATATACCAAATTTTACCCAAACCTGCTTATCCGTTTAGCCGTGATTGAACAACAAACAAACATCCAAACTTTCGCATTTATATTTGATAGATTAGATTAGGAGGATTTGGCTCTCTTTTTAGGTTACATTAGATCAATCAATCAATAAAATACTCAATAAAGAGATAAAGATCGAGGACGAAATAATTTGGGAGGTCCGGATTCGATTTCCAGGCATTATGTGTATTTATCCGACTCTTAAATGGTGAAGGAAAGGTATAATAGGAGATTATGGACAGAAAATCCAATACTCCTGATGATCTATAAAAAAGAGCTTTGTGCCAAGTTTGGATAGACTTAATAGCAGTAGCGTCGGTGACTCAGCGGTTAAGACGCGGTCTCCCAATTTTCAATTCCCAGGCAGGCCATGTACCAAAGAGTTTTTAATTTTAATTTAATGACTTACATGCATTTATCCGACTGCTTTTAAATGGTGAAGGAAAACATCGTGAGGAAACCCACGAAGGTAAAAATTCGAAGGCATGTGAAGTCTCCAATCCTCATTGGGTTAGCGTGGTGGACTATGGCCTATATTCCCTCATTATACGAGGGTAGGGCTATATCCCTGCAGTAAACTGTTTATTTACTATTTTATTTTTTGTATTTTTAGTGTAATTTTAATGTAAGTGTGAGTGTAAAAAGTAATAAGTGAGGGAGTTCAGGGAGGAGAGTCCCACATAACCGTCTCGCCGTCCCCCAGGCGAGCGGTACGCGTCTGCGTTTCCCCGCGTCAAAAAATAAATAAAAAATAAATGGTTTCTGCCTACCTCTACCGGAAACAGGTGTGATTTTATGTTTGTATGTAAAATAAAACATTATTGATTGATTGATGATCAGAAAGTACTTGCTTATCTATGCAGAATTGTCCTCTGTCCCAGGTTATCCTGGGACAGAGAATTGATCTCTCAAGTCAAAGTTCGATAAAGATTCTCTGTTGAACTACATTCCTTCCTACTTAGGAGTACACAGGTGTAAATGTTTCACACGAGAACGTTATGGTGGCGAGCGGTAAACCAAAACATTGGAGCTGGAACAATCGGTTATTGAGCAAGTGATTATTTGCACAACCGCGTGTAACGGAACGTGCTGTGACGTGATAGGGCTGTCGGGCGTGGACTACCTACTACGAATATAACGATATGTATTGGGTCTTTACCTGTGAAATTGGAGTTTTTTTTCTTCGTTAATCATATGTACCAATTCCTGCGATTTTCAAAGCTATATCCAAATTTGTTTTTTATTTGGAAAATGGAATATTATTTCAAGGTTTCACATGAAATATTTTTTAATTTCTGGGCTAAATCATATAATGAAAAAAATTTGAACAGAGCTCTTTGATATGTGCTTTCCATAATCATTTCTTAGATTCGCTGAAACTTTTGTAAAGCGGTTACTTTTAAAAATTAACACTACCTATACTTAACTTAATGTTATCCGATAATGCACACAAAGTTTAGGTAAATTTGGATTTGCCATTCCCAAAAAAAAAATCAAAATTGTTTGTATGGAGAAAACAGTTTTAATGAAATTCTTCATACAAAACGCCAATTTCATAGGTAAGGACCTAATAAATACACTTTTCGTCATGGTGGCTTCTATTTCTATTTCTGAGAACTTTGACGCCAAACAGCAAGACAGTAAAGGGCTATTCAGTGGGGCTCTCATGAATTATATGCCCAAGGTCAAAGAAGCACAAAGTCTAACACGTACAAAGTCAAAAACTGACCATCTCCGTTGCCCATAAATAACATAGGATTTACGAATCGGAGGTCGGCGGGTTCGATCCCCAGCGGGGTACATGTTTAGTAGTCGGTTTGGTTGGCGGTAGGGAATTTGAGATGGTGGTAGCTAGCCTTATCTGTCGCCAAACAGCAATGTTAGTAGCTTTGTTGTGTTTTGATTGTCAAATATAAGATAGCCAGTCCCCCAAATAAGATGGGGTTTCTTTCCGGGGCATTACGCTTCCACCTTCGGCCTCAACTTCGCTTAACATCAGATGTGATTTAGGACACACAGGGGCACAAGTTCTCATCTAGTTTGGGAGTCATGGGACCAACGCTTCCTATTTCATAGGTATAAGTAACTACTTGAAGAAGTTTGTTTGTTTGTAAACGCTTATTATACAAAAAGGCAATACATTAATTTTGCATAAAAAGTATCTGTCTTATTGCTGTTTTGGCCACAGACTTAGATCAAATGGTGGTAACTAGCCAGACGGACATTAAAAATGCCCTACCACCAACCAAACCGTACTAAATTTGTACCCTCGCTGGGGATCTAACCCGCGAACACCGATTCGTAAACTCTATATTGATTACATTCAGCCATGGAGGCGGCACATTAACACGGCGGCCATTTAAAAGTCCCCAAGTAGGTAATCGAAGTGCCAGTTCGAAACAGTACTTGTGATACCTTATCATACAAATGTCATTAAAATTTCTAAGCTATAATAATATGCGTTTTTATAGAAGTTGATACAGCCGTAACTGAATGGCCTATTTCGATCAACAAGGCGTACTACGCTTACATAAAAAGGTTGTTACGTAGGCGATAATAAGTCATTGAACCTTGTTCTACGGAACAGTTATACTTAATTGTAAGTCTAGATCTGACGATCGATTTAGTGTAGTGGATAGTGACCCTGTCAGCGAAACCACACGGCTGCGGATTCGAAACCCGCGAGGGGTAAATGTTTGTGTGATGAATACAAATTTAACTGCCTCCATGGCTCATTGTAAATAATATAGTGTTTACGATCGAAGTGCGAGTTTTGTCTCGTTTTTAACTTTACCATCGCGTTCGCGTTTACGCAAAAAGTATGTATGAAAAAAATCGTTTTGCAAACTGTCCGCTAGAGGCGCTGCACATTTCTTCATACAAAACATCACGTAAACGTGAACGCGGTAGTAAAGTTAAGTCGAAACAAAACTCACACTCCGCCCTCTGGGGTCGCGCATTTATTCCCGAGTCATGGATGTATACAGGGTGAATTTGAATTCGTATAATTCCCACTAACTGGTGACTCAACTCTTGATTACGAACAACTTTCCCCAAGGGACCATAGTCGAATTCGATCAAAAAATTTTCCATTACCCATACAAAGTAAACCATTCTGAAATCACTTACCTACTCACTAGTATGGAAGTCCAATAATTTTCGGCTGGTGACTCCACTCCTCATTACGAACAACTTTCCACTAGGAACCACAGCCGAATTCAACCGAAAATTATTGGTCTTCCAAAGGTGGTTTCAGAATGGTTTACTTTGTATTTTTTTTTTTTTTTTTATACGAGAGGGCGGCAAACGAGCATGCGGGTCACCTGATGGAAAGCAATCACCGCCGCCCATGGACACCCGCAACACCAAAAGGGTCACAGATGCGTTGCCGGCCTTTGAGGAAGGTGTAGGCTCGTTTCTTGAAGGTTCCAATATCGTACTCGTTCGGGAATACCGCTGCCGGAAGTCCGTTCCACAGGGTTGTCGTATGTGGTAAGAAGTTTCTTGAGAAACGTACAGTGGTAGACTTCCACTCATCCAGGTGATGTGGATGGAAATTAAATTTTTGGCGAGAAGTGTATCGGTTAAATTGAGCAGCGGGTATTAGCTCGAAAATTTTTGATTGAATTCGACTATGGTCCCTTGGGGAAAGTTGTTCGTAACCAAGAGTTGAGTCACCAGTTAGTGGGAATTACACGAATTCAAATTCATTCTGTATATAAATGTTTATGTAAGTTTATCCGTTATCTAGTACCCAATAGCACAAGCTTTGCTTAGTTTGGGACTAGATGATTGGTGTAGTGTCCGAAATATTCATTATTTATTGTATCTCCGGATACTTTACAGGGTACATTTCCATCTTACAAGAAACCTTTACAATCCTATCTTGTTACATATAAATGCATTATCTGCATTATCTGGCAGGGTTACAGAATATGGCTGATATATTTTTTTTTTATCCACAACGGGTTAGCACTTGACCTCAATCACATCTGATGTTAAGTGGTAGCGTACTGACCCGGAAACCCCATCTTATTTGGGGGACTGGCTATCTTATCTCTAACAACCGGAACACAACAATGCTATTAACATTGCTGCTTGGCGGCACATTTAGATAAGATGGTGGTAGCTAGCCAGGCGGACATTTAAAATGCCCTACCACCAACCAAACCGAGTACTTAAACATGTACCCCGCTGGGGATCGCACCCGCGACCTCCGAAACATAAACCCAATGTTGTTTACATTGAGCCACGGAGGCGGTTGTATCAATAAAATGTTTTTTTTTTTATCGTAGTTTTAACTGTCTTTATTTATATACGTCGTCAAACACACAACACCCGTCGTTTTTCGTCAGGGGTTGAACGAGCGCAACTCATGTTACAATACCTGTAACAAATCCGTAGTTTATGAACGACAGACGGACCTTAATTATCAGATCGCCTGACAAATGCTCCAACGCGATACGAGACTCGGACGTAATGGCGTAACTTAAGCATAAGCCGATAATAATGAAACCGAGTCTCTTCGTGCAACACATTTTAGAAGTGTCTGCTATCTATGACATAACGTCATTCTTGTGGGGATTGCTGCATTTGTGGCATATTCCACAAGGCCACAAGGAATTCTATAATAAATAACGACCTTTAAATAAATATAAAATATACTTTTTATTCTAAAATTCACAAAATTAATTAACAAACTTTTTATTAAAACTAGGACAAAGTTGAGATGAAAAGGTACTCATCGAAGCTGCTGATTTTCAGTCTCTCCAGTGAAACACCTTTTGAAAGGTAAACATACGTACGAACGAAACTTAATTAAAGTAATTAATAATAATTAAAGTAATAATATCCCTAACTGAATACATAAATATACAGGGTGAAATTTAATTCATGTAATTCCTGTTTACTGGTTACTCCACTCATGATTACGAACAACTTTACATTAGGAAAAATAGCCGAATTCGATGAAAAAGTTTTCGATTAACCGTCAAAGTAAACCATTCTGAAAGTACTTTTAGTATGGAAATCCAACAAATTTCGGTTGCATTCGGTTATGGTTCCTAGTGGAAAGTTGTTCGTAATCAGGAGTGGAGTCAACAGCCGAAAATTGATGGATGTTCATACTAAAGGTGATTTCAGAATGGTTTACTTTTTATGGGTAATGGAACATATTTTGATTGAATTCGAGCATGGTCCCTTGGGGAAAGTTATTCGTAATCAAGAGTTGAGTCACCAATTAATGGGAATTACACGAATTTAAATTCACCCTGTATATCTAACTAATATACAACAGACAGATTTAAAGAGTATAATATTCTAACCTTTTCGTGACAGTACATTTTTGAAAATCTAATATAAATATATGTCAAAAAAAATATAGCATCATTTAGGAAAAATAGTGTTAAACATGATGTCAATACAAGAAATAAAGATAAACTTGCAGGTCACATAAGTCGCCTCCACAAAGTCAGTAATTCGTTCAAAGGGTTATGTATACGCTTTTTCAATAAAGTTCCTGTTGATATACAAAATCTTCCTTTCAATAAATTTAAAGATACTATAAAACAGAAACTTATTAAGAAAGCATATTATAAAATATCAGATTATTTAGATGATAAACAATCATGGACATAACCAGCCCGTTCGCATAACCAGGCTATTTCACAATTAATAATGAAATATTATTATATAAAATAATAATTTTGCAATATAAAAACCTTTTTTAAAAGAGCGACCTCTCGAGTTTCTTGCTTGTTCTTCTCAGGGGAAAATTGCCTTTTGAACAAGCAGTAGGTTTAAAAATGTAAAATCTGACTATTTTAACCTGTACTCTGTATTTTGTGTACCTATAAAATAAAGCATTTTTTGATTTTGATTTTTATAAATACGAAAGTTTGGATGTTTGTTTGTTTGTTTGTTGCTCAATCACGGTGAAACGGCTGAACGGATTTGGATGAAATTTGGTATATAGGTAGAATATACCCCGGATTAAGACATAGGATATTTATTATCTCGATCAGAATCAGAATAATTTATTGTCAAGAAACTGGTACAATAGATATTATAATAAATTTTGGCTCACAGTTTTACCATATCAGGCATACAATATATTATTAATTACAAATATATAATTAATTAAAAACATCACTCTGTACTTAGCATAAAAATTAAGATATTCCATGAAACATTATGATTATTACCTACGTCATGCAAAATTTAATCAATACCTATGTCAATAATTTAATCAATGTCCACTCTAAATGTCAGATATAATTATACAATATTATAAGAATTATCTCTTATTATATAAGAATTATTATCTCGATAAAAGCGGAAAGCTTTTATACATATAAACGGCATACATACGATGAATGTATATATGTAAATACTTACACAAAAATATATTTTGATTGCATAAATAGGGCGAACACTACCTTCTATTGCTTTATAAATTTTATGTTGGATTATAACAACTTACACTGCGCTCCATAAAATTGTTATAATCAGAAAGCTATCACAGTATGTACGTACTGCAATCGTAATTCAAAATATTATTATACGATAAATGGCAGTTCACCGAACCTCCAGGAACCGCATTTCTTATTCATGAGTTGCACGACAAATAACTATTTCATTGCTTTTGAAAATTGTGATTTAAACGCGTCGTCATGAAAAGACAATTTTAATGCATGTCGAAAACGTTCATCATTATCATAACAGCCACAGGTGTCCACTGCTGAATACCTCCCCCATACAATTCCTCAAACTTCAAACTTCAAGCATTTATTTCAACGTAAGATACATGATATCAATTGTTGAATGTCAATTTAAATCAGAAATAAAAAAGGTTTATTGCATTTGTCTGTCAGTCGGTATGTCCAAGCTACTACCGCTTCGGAAAGGGAAATCATCTGTGGGAAAAGAAGCGACGCAAGAAACCCACAGGATCATTGTTGTCCTCTTTTTTTTTTTAAATAAAGTATATAACCAATACAATTTTATGATTTTGGGGAGCTGGTCGAAGTACACCAAGCGTGTTTGTCATTCAGGTAGTCACTAATTTTATAATAACCTTTTTTTGCTAATGTTACTTTGATATGATCTTTAAATTTTTTCTCAGTTATATTAATGATATTCTCAGTTATAAGGATATAAAAGCGTATACAGTGTCCCACAAATGATGTATTAACTTTGCTTAGTCTGAACACCAGCAACCAGCGATTTCCCGCGACCTTTATCAGGTCGTTTGTTCATCTTGTGAGTAGACGTCTGCGCTGCGCTTGCCGGTGCGTGGTTTCCACTCGAGGACTTTAATGCCCCACCGGCCATCAGCTCCTCGAGCTATGTGCCTTGCCCAATGCCGCTTTTAATCCGCTGGGCTATGCCCATGACTTTCGTTCGCCTACGGACTTCTCCATTTCTGCTTCGGTAACGTTATGTGAAATTAAATTTTTTTTTTTTTTTTTATTAAAATCTGGTTTCGCGTTTGACTACAATCTCACCTGATGGAAAGTGACGATGTAGCCGAAGATGTATCACACGCACCCAGTACATGCCTATTCACTCTAGAAATAAAATATGAAATAAATATTGTTTTTTTTTTTGTTTCAGTTGCTGCTATCGACACTACGACAATAACACATTCCAGCTACGCAAAATTTCAATTAAAAAAACAAGACTGATTTTTATATCTAGTTTAGTGTTCATATTTCTTACAAAAAACGAAACATGAGAATCTCAAATATATTCTAAAACTCGAAACTACAAATCAAATAAATGTCCTATTACAATGTATTGAAGATCATGTTTTAGAAGTAATAAAAGACAAACATGTTTAAATTGCTAGGAGGGTTAAGTGTGTACTTCAAGTACCAACCAATCAGGACAGACAATGCGGTCTTCAGACTCCACAACGTATTCACGACAGTTCTGCTGCTCACGTGCTCCATAATAATAACGGCAACGCAGTATGTGGGGCAGCCAATCCAGTGCATAGTGAGTGGACTCCCAGTGACCGTGGTGAATACATTTTGCTGGATCACTTCGACATTCACGATGCCAGACGCTTTCGCTAGAGAGGTGAGACTTTTTATAAATATGATAATGCTTAAACAAATCTACAGGATAAAGAAGATGAAGATATAAACGCGTTTCGGAATTGCGAAAATATTGTAGACCAGGGCAAGTGTAAACGGGTCGAGTTAGGAGTATACTTGTATCGTCATACTACGTACTTTATATATTAGGATTGGTGTAGTGGGACCCTGACTTCGAATCTCGCTAGGGGTAAATGTTTGTTTGATGAATACGAACATTTACTTTCGAGTCATGGATCTAATTAATATTATAAATGCGAAAGTTTGGATGTTTGTTTGTTTGTTGCTTAATGACGGCGAAACGGATGAACGGATTTGGATGAAATATATACATACCTTTGTGAATGAGCAATAATGTCAAAAAATTTAATAATAAGATAAAAAATGTGACATTTTCAAGTGATAATTTTTATCCTACGAAATAAATATTTTTTTGATTTCTCTTTCTTTCACCTCGTTTTAATAACAACGACCTAATTTTTTTGGACATGAATAGTTAAAGGGTCGCTGGATATAGCCGACTTTTTCCCCGACAACAAAAAGATATTATGATAATGATGATTATGATGTTTGACAATTAAAGTAGCTTTAAAAATAGTTTTGCTAATTTGGCAGAGTTCAAGTCCTTGACCTTTGTTGCTTTGTTGTGCACAAATTATGCAAATTGTATTGCCATTCTATTAATTTTGAGTGTGTTTTGGCATTCCTCCAAATGCAGCATATTTAGTATACTTTAAAATTCTTTGCAGCACATAATTAATTAATCTAATCAAATCAAAATCCTAATCAAAATCTCTTCTTCCAGAACTTAATGATATCTTCTTATATCATCTGCTATAACTAGTTCGTCTTCTTCAATTTCGTATTTATCAAATATCTTCAATCTTATTCTGGAATCGACTACATCCTTAGATAGCAAATGTTTGCTAGTTTTTCTTTTTAACCAACTTTAAGAAGGAGGAGTATCTTAATTCATGCATCTGTATTTTATAGGTGTATATCAATTACTCCAAAATTTTATGGTTTCATTCACGGAAATTTTTGTGTATGAAGGGGATACTGCCAGTCACATATAAAGTTGTTGAATATGTGATGACACACGCCAGAGATAGAAACTGGAATTTTGCTGAAATCAAAGTCAAATTCAAAATATTTTATTTCATAGGATAAAATTATCATTTGAAAACGTCACAAATGACACTTAATATTAAATTTACGGCTCATTCACAAAGCTGACTCGCCAGGGAAGAACGAGCAAGAAACTCAAGGGTTGCTCTTTTTAAATAGATTATGGGTTACAATTTGTGATTTGACAATCAGAGGAAAATAAAGGATATAAATATATAAATAAAGGAAAATAAAAAGGAATCATAGGAAATCTTTTGCCAGGTTGTTTTGCCAATTTTCGGCGGTTCAGAATATCTAATATAAATTTGTGTGACCTTGAAACACTCGTGGAGCAGTCGCGGTTGCTTTTCGTTCTCCACTACCAAAGTTAAGTAACGTCTAGCTGGTAATCATTAGGTGGTTGACCATTAGTGGCGTGTTCTTAAGACTATTTCCTGCTTCGAAGTGCAAGACCCTGATCGGTGGCCTATACACTGAGGGTCAATGGCCACAAGCCGACATAAATCCACCATCCGCACTGGGCCTGCTTCGTGAATAACCCATGCCTTCTTCTGGTGCTCGAGGTTGTACTTATCAGCGGGGACGTAAGGTTGCTGATGATGTCACTTAAGTTTCGTATAACTCGAGGCGATTATCACACTGACTTAATAGGGCAACGCAGTAAAGTGCAACTAAATACGACGCATTATGCGACTACGCAGGTATTAATTACCTGCAGTCTAAAGGTCGTGCTGATTGACGATACGTTTGTTCACACAAATAATATTTAGGTCTCTCCTATAACATATCTGAAATATGGTGATTTTTGAATAACAGGTCTATTCTCTACATCAGTAGTAACAGCTGCCTTTAAAGTCCTGTTAAGTTACTAGATAATCTAGGAGGCTGATTATTTCGTAATATAGCAAGCTTCTTCCACAAAATTTGCATTTTTGTGTCAAGGATTTCTTAAGATATTTGTTTCGCTCTTTTTTATTTAGTTGCTTTGGTGTTTCTGGATATTATACTGTCCTATTTTCTCGGGGATTTTCTAAATTTATAATTAATAGTTATAGGATCACTCCTGTAGTCCGTCTGTCTGTGGAATCGCCAAGACCCTTTTTAGCGGCTTCGGAACGGCTAGAGGTTGTACATTAACCTGAATTTAATATAAAATACTGAGGTCTACGGTCAGATATTACTGTAAAAATTTTAAGTTTCCATTTTAATCCTATTCATTAATTGGATTATGGCTTCTCAAAATCATCATACAATACTAACATTTATCTATATCTGTAGTATCTTCTCGTTGTCTACAAATCTTTAGAGAAAAATTGCGAAAATCATTGATTTCTAGTCGTATGTGAAATTATCACGGGATAAACTTATTGTTGCCGTTATCTTCATACAACGTCTAGGTAACTGTAGTCAGTTTAAAAGATTGCCAATGGTGATGAACCCTCAGGAATCAAGTCCTACTCATACTTGGCCCTAATAAATGACGAAAGTTGATATGGAGGTTTCATTTCTAGTTTCTGCTAACCTTTGAGTGGTTGGTATTTTGAGAACTTGTTGGAATTATATGCTGAATTTTTATTAAAATGCATCAAGTTTCTGTATAATACCTACGAGTTGAAATTTAAATCATTGACGTCCTTTCAGGTGGCGGTTTAGATCATTAAATCGACAGGTACAAATCTAGTTGTAAATTTCATCTTCAAAACTATAAACTATCGTCAGATTAGCAAAGTCCTTCAGATGTTTCTATGAGAGTTATTAATTTCTCTGGATGTTTTGAAATTGGATCCATTGTTATCATGCGTTGTTGACGTTCTCTCTTAACCGACAGGCCCGAATCTAGTTGTGAGAGGGCCGAAACCGAAAACTATCGTCAGATATTTAACGACGTCCATCACGTGTATCTATGAGAGTTTAATTAGTGCTTCTCGGCGTGTAGACAAGTATAACGACAGACACACAGCTGATTGGATGCGAATAAAAAGAGAATAGTTAATAGCCAATCCGCTGCAAAAGTTTGTCTGCTTCCGCTTGCCTAAAGCGCCTGGATGTTTTGCAGATACATACACGTTTAACGAGTTTTCAAAGTATTAAACTTTGACCCGTCAAGAGACAAATTCACTATATTATGTACATTTTACGTTTATTTGATAGACGAACAATACTGTACTTCACAAGGCTTCATAGTTTCCCAGTTCAGTTTATCTCTTTTGTTGATCGAGGTCGCTGTCGCCGAATTTAGTATTGCAGTGGAATGAATATTTCATAACGAATGCTTCTAAAAATATTTGTATTTATGTTTCGTAAGGATTGGTAACAGATATTTAAAGTTGGTGGTACTGTAGATGAAAGTGACCGCCAATTGGGGTGCCCGAGCTATATAGATGGCGCGTTGAGTGACTGAAAGTGTACTTATAAAGAAAAATTAGGGTTACGTTTTACAGAAAATTTTGTATCTTCTAGTAAATCCAATCCAAGATGACTGTGTTGAAGTAATGAAAACTATAAAAGAGCATGAGTATCAATTATGTGTAAGAAGCAGAATTTAGCAGAGTTTGTTGTGTTTAGGTTCCTGATAAATTGAACTAGCAAGCGAACAGGACGTCAGCAATATTGTTGTACTAGCTTCGCCTGCGTTTATTTGTTTATATGTGTAATTTGTTAACATGTAAGTATGTCTTCCAAGACATTCTACCCAACTAGCAAATTTTATCCAAATCCGTTCATTCATTTCGCCGTGATTCAGCAACAAATGCGTATCCAGCCAACATAAAAAATCAAACAAATGAATAAACAAACTTTCGGATTAATAATATTAGTTGGAGTAGTCGAATTGGATGATTGAATGGCTAGTTGAATAGTTTGAAGTTGGATGGATTGGATGTCAAATGTAAAACATTCTTGAAACATAATTTCAAGTACCAGTTCGTTACAATCTTGCAATGGATTCATAAGTACCCTTTTCTCCCACTGAACCTCTGGTGACGCTACTGTTGAGTGTTCCTTACTTCTGTTAACTGCTAGTATCAGAACAATCCCTATTACGATACAATTACGTTCGGACTCTATAGTGGCGCCATCTGTAACCAGCTTTACATTTTTTACTCCATTGAGCGACGTGAGAGACACAGCTGCGAGTTGCAATAACAATCTCTTTCCTTCGTAACAGTTGCCTCGAGGGGTTTATATTGTCGAGTTTTTACCATGGTGAAATAGGCAAATCGGCCACCATACCACTACATCACCTAGCTAGATATCTTTTCTAATCTCTGTGCGTTGAGTCCAAAGACTGTAACATTGACAGCTCACGTAAGTTTGGTTATAAAAATAAGTATTTTAGGAACATAATAATATCATAGTTAAGGAAGATCAAGTTGCTTGCTTCATTATCTCGCTAAAAGGATATGCTTATTCTCTGAGCGAGGTAGTGCTGCCTGTGGATTACCCGAGATGTCGACAAGCCGCATCACCAGCTCATTATAAAAGAACTCCGGCGAATCCAAGGGTTAATTTTCTGCATGAGTTAGGGCTGAAGGTAGAAGCACGTTCATCTGGACACTCTCTTATTTAGGGGATTAATTCTCTTGAAATTAAATGAAGTTCCATTTCATTTATATCATATAGCTGGAACACAGCAACCAGAAATGTAATAAAAATGTTTTGTTTGTTATTAGTTGACTCCGTTTTAATTCGTTAGTAAGTTAGTTATCCTGTGATTTTAGTAACATCTTCATTTATCTGTAACTCTTATGATATGATATCTTTAAATTTAACCAAAGACTTTTTCCGAGTTTTTGCATGCACTTGTTGCAAGATCATACCATTAATCGTTTAACTTGTTAAAATTATCATTGCAATTTCCGACCTCCATGGCTTATGAATGGAACCTCTATTTCAATTGGGGGTACTTCCCGGTCAGAGTTCCGTGAACCCTATATGAATCATCATCATTATGTAGTGTATCATTAATGTTAGGTATTGTATGTTTTGCTCCCATTTTTTATCTCCATTTAGTTCTGTAGTTATATTCCCTGTCTTCTATAACTAACAACTGTTTGGATTGAGGAGACCTTATTGTATAGGCCGCCTTTGTACACATCTTTGCTTTTTTGGTTGCGTTTCTTGCGTAATAAAGAATTATATATCATCAGATGTTGATATGACGCCATAATTATCTCTAGTAGTCAGCAACAAATAGTTTCCAAATACGACAGAGCACCAATTCATTGTTTATTCGCTATAATTACTATTCCTTATCTACGAGATGATCAAATCCTAGAAAATTTCATGTCCATCATAAACAAATGTTTGTTACAATGTGAAGGATAACAGTTACAAGTATAGATAATACGTATAAGATTCTTCAGTTCTAAGAGAATTTGGATAATATTGTATTATGTCCATCTTACCTTCGCTTTTCGCCTTCCGCTTCTCCTGAGTTGGGAGAACAACTCAATGATGTTATCAATTATATTTGTGATTTTTGTCGGAGCTTGTGAATACGTCTTGCAACAATGGTAATTCAGAATTCATGGATGTTATTTTTGGAATAAATTGGATTACAGAATCAAATGTAGAATGAAAATGGAACAGTAGGGAAGGTTTACACAACGAGTCAAACGAGATCAGCCAAATTTGGAGGCAATTGAAATGTAAATAATTGAGATTTTCTATTTAAAATGGAGCGTCGCGTCGGTAGTTCAACGGTTAAGACGCGGTCTCCCATTTTAAGAGTTCCGGGTTCGATTCCCAGGCAGACCAATGTACAAATGAGTTTTAATTTAATTACTTATATGCATTTATCCGACTGCTTTAAACGGCGAAGGAAAATATCGTGAGGAAACCTGCATGCCTGAGAAATAAAAATTCAAAGGCATATGAAGTCCCCAACCCGCATTGGGTCAGGGTGGTGGACTATGTCCCATATTCCCTCATACACGAGGGAAGACCTATATCCCTGCAGTGGGATGTTTACGGGCTGATGATGATTTAAAATAGTTTTGAAGAGCCATTTTTGCTATTATTTTCTATCGAGCGATCCGTTTATGTTTCGGAAACAGCTATTGCCTCGATGATATCCGTGAGGATATTGAGTATTGATATATATTTTTGCAATGCTGAATGGCGTGTAGTTTCCAGGGATTTTGTTTTTAAACAATTTTAAATAAGGTCATGAAGGTTTATAATTTTTGGGGGATTGTAGTAATAAAATGTCTATTATACGAGTATGAAAAGGAAACTACACCGCAAACGCTCTAGGTTTATACGTCATTGAGCATATATATGCCGAAGGGGTTCTACAAACGCCGCTGTCGTGACTAAGAGATCAAAGGTAGTAACGTGTCAAAAACGCAGCGATGACCAACCCACCTGCCCAGCGTAGCGATAAGGCAAGACCTTCCATGGTATGCCATGAAAATCGATCCATGGGAGAGGCTTATGTACAACAATTGACTGCTATGGCCCGTAGCAGACTTGTGTAGGTGCCAATTTGAAAAAGAGCATATTTACTGGGTTGCCCTAGAAAGGATACTTGCTCTTTCAAACTAAATTACAACACATGAGAGAGAGAGACAAAAAGATCAATCAAACGAACGAATTATAAATTGAATGTTGTGTTGCCAACATAGCCTGTTGATATGATCATGTGTGTTCTGGGAACAGAACTACACATTTAGATTTGTGTCTTCTGGTTGGAATAGATGTTATTCCATCTAACTCAATTATGCAAACATGCTACTGACTCTTAATAGGGTGTCGTATATAGGTAGTTTTATCGCTTTCATCACTTGTAATATACAACTGGTAGTTGTATTTTGCGTTTAAACTAAAAGCAATGCGAATTCGCAGTTTGTGGAATAAGGTTTGCAACACGACACCCGGCAACGCTGGAGTGTGTATGATTTTTGTGGTTTGGTTCAGGGGACTGCCTGACTATATAGTGACTACTCTTTTTAGCATTATTATTTTAAGCTTACTTACTTTAATATTTAATTTTGTATAACTTTGCATTCACTGTCGTCAGTCTTCCAGGTCCCCACTGGCTCCGCCTTCTCTCATTGGGAGAGGGTGTTGGCCATAATCCATCACGAGAGCCCCGTGTTTATTTATGTATTTGAGTCAGACTAGTGACCACTGACTTTGGTTTAACGACTGCCTTCAATGGAAAATAACTAGGACCGATTATTTAATGTGTCCTCCAAGGCACGGAAATGCTGCTTTTGGTCCATCTATCCAAGGATTAACCGCTTCAGATATTGCTTCTTCTTAGCGAGTCGATGGCAAAAATATCAAATTCTTGAGGACCAGACTTTGCTTATCTTCGCTATTTGAAAACGAATATCCACGAGTGCTTCAACCTTGTTAGGGCCCGGAGTCAACAGGGAACCCTTTTACCTAATTTCGCCGCATCTCCGTCTGTCTGTCTGAGCGTTAGCTTAGAGGCTCTTAGTACTGGCAAGCTGTAATTTCGCATGGATGATAAGTACCCGGCTGCCCAAGGACGGAGGGTTATGTTTTTCGAGTGTATGCATGATTTAGAAAGACAAAATGTTGCTCGGTTTGTCTTGATCCCTGGAGTGTCTTAGGATACCTACATGTTATGGTAAAAAAATCCAACATGGCGTCCGTAAAATATAAAATATGTTGTCGGGTTATTCGGTTTTTGAACTAAATGAACATTAGTGTTTTAAATAATTTAAAAATCACTATAATTAATTTTGCGGAACAAATTACAATGTTAATAATTCTGTTACGGGCTCTATTTTTGATCATTGAATACAACGACGATGAACGAAGTTGCCATATTTAATATTAAACAACTTTCATTATTTATAACATAGAGGCAAGTGGTACAATCAAAGTCGTGCAGTTTAGAACAATGAATGTGGGAAAACAGAACAATGGTGTGCATTCATCGCGTATGCATTCCTCACACGTGAACAAACTAGTCCACCGTTGGACGTATTACCTCTCCTAATGTGCACTTTAATAATCCCACAATTATTTATAATAAATATCGTAATTAAAAAGCACAAAACTTTTTCATATAGCACTGAAATTACTAACAAAAGACGAAACGATATAGTTTGCCCTAACAACGCAGGAACAAAACATGCATTTTCATCTAGATTTTACGTATTCCTAGGACCACTTCTTTATAATAGATTAAATGCAAAAATTGCCATGTATCACCTTACCTACAGTCATAATAAGAAATTACTACAAGATTTTCTTTAAAATTTGACCTACGACGATACAGAGAAGTTATTAACTGTCTTGAAGTAATCTTTAAGCAGATTTATTCTGTATATCTACTTTATTTATAGATTTTTAGCTTATATCTGTATGATTATATTATTTTAAGTCATAGAAGCCCTAGCTTCGTCTGAAACACAGGATTTTCCTAGTTCAGGCACTAGTGTTACAGTTGCAATTAAGTAAGTATTAACCGCCTCCGTGGCTCAATGTAAACAACGTTGGGTTTACGATTCGGAGGCCGCGGGTTCGATCCCCAGCGGGGTACATGTTTAAGTACTCGGTTTGGTTGGTGGTAGGGCATTTTAAATGTCCGCCTGGCTAGCTACCACCATTTTATCTAAATCCGCCGCCAAGCAGCAATGTTAATAGCATTGTCGTGTTCCGGTTGACAGAGATAAGATAGCCAGTCCCCCAAATGTGTTGGGGTTTCCGGTTCAGTACGCTTCCACCTCATCTTCACTTGACATCAGGTGTGATTGAGGCCAAGTACTAACCCGTTGTGCATAAAAAAAAAACTTTTTTAAATTTACAAAATTATTTGTTGTGGTTAATAATTAACGCCATGCGTTTGGTTCCAGGTGGGCAAGGAAGTAGCACACCCAGGCATCGCCAACGAGTATGACAGCACACAGGAGAAGAAGTACTACACATACTACCAATGGGTGTGCTTCGTGTTGTTCTTCCAGGTAATATATGATTTTTCGATACTGTTTAATATGCAGGTGGTGGGACTTTCTTTCTTTCCTACTTTTCACCGTAAAATTCTTTCTTTAATTAGTCTGGGGTCCAAGGTAGCAATAGAGTCACGTAGGGCACCGTCTACCTTCAGTAGGCGCCGTGCAGAGTACCATTGTTGATCCTGGCTTACAGGAGTTACAGTGGGAGGAGAGCGGAGGTGGGATCTGTCTCCATCGTCAGAACCTCGTTCTCGCTGTCTGAGCTGTACGTCCGGTAAGTACATCTGTGGTACTGGTGTCCTAAAGCACAGGCTGCCGCCTATTTTAGGCATCAGTCTTTACACGTACTCACCAGACTTAAGTAACACTGTTATCCTGTACATTTCGCTATAGCGTGAGTTTGTGGAGAACAATTTTATTGGACTTGCCAAAACGAATCACATGAGCCCAAACTGGAGGTATTTACTAATAGACTGAAGAGTTCCACCATCCACCCCCTGGTTCCATCGTCAGATCGGCTACAAAATCCCAAAATCTTGTTTATTGTTTGATTTAACGACCGATTGGTGTAGTGGATAGTGACCCTGTCGTCGAAACCCGCAAGGGGTAAATGTTTGTATGATGAATACGCACATTTATTCCCGAGTCGTGGATGTTTTTATAAATATTTATGTATGTTTATCCGTTATCTAGTATCCATAGTACAAGCTTTGCTTAGTTTGGGACTAGATGATAGGTGTAAGTGCACCATATATATATTTATTATTATTGTCCCAAAACTATTCCCAAAAAAAGCTAAGCTTTTAACACCATTTATCTACAAAAAATCAGAAACTGCAAGCCGATTATATTATCACGATAAACTAAACCAATTTTGTTGAAAGCTAAATATCTTTGAAACAGCTTAACCTGTTCCCATCAAAGAAATCTAAGGAAGGTGTTCTAAATTTTCAATTTTAAAATAGTCCATAAACTTACTTTTTCGCATAATGTTAATATGTAGTTAACATACCGAACATTCGCACTAAGCGGTTCGATTCTTCATTCATAATGCGAACAGTCAAGGCTTGGAACTCCCTTCCGGTGTCAGTCTTTCCTGAATCCTACAACCTTGGGATCTTCAAGAGCAGGGTGAATAGGTATCTATTAAGATCGCGTGCTTCATTTTCGGCCACATCGTCACTTCCCATCAGGTGAGATTTTGGTCAAATGCGTATCCTAACCATAATAAAAAATGTATTTAAGTAACCACTACCAATAGAGTACAGGTATATCCACAAGCATAATACCGATTACGTAGTAGTCTTCCTTGACCTTGATTGGTTGGTTTTTGTATGCATTAAGTTAACGAGGTAGACTTGGCAGCCAATAGAGATAAAAGATAAAAAGTGAATTTATTATTAGCTACGTAAGGAAGCGCCAGATCTTTTATGCTTTGGTGCGTTCCGAGTCACATGCAAATGCAAATCGCATAGGAGGCCGATCGTGCTAAGTTTGAACGATAATACCAAAGCTAAACCCTAATCAAAAACGTTACGTTAAGCACATTTCGTATAGCGCTAATTATTTGAACGGAAATTACCCTAGTTCTTTTTAGTACTCGTGGTTAGCTCTATACATTTTGGATTTGGTTTGTTGGAATATGCTTTCTTAATAAGTTTCTGTTTTATAGTATCTTTAAATTTATTAAAAGGAATATTTTGTATATCAACAGGAACCTTATTAAAAAAGCGTATACATAACCCTTTGCATTCAACGGGTATAATAATTACTGACTTTGCGGAGGCGACTTATGTGGCCTGCAAGTTTGTCTTTATTTCTTAAATGATGCTATATTTTTTTTGACATATATTAGATTTTCAAAAATGTACTGTGACGAAAAGGTTAGAATATTATACTCTTTAAATCTGTCTCTAAGTGACACGGGTGTGAAACGGATTTGCTCTCTGTTCATCCTGCTTGCTTGGGTTACCCCTGACCACCCCATTTGGGATGGTAATGTTTCTACTTTCATACTTGAACCGCCAAAATTTAATAACAATAATAAATCCCTGAAGTTGCGCGACGAAAATGTTAGGTTTGAGATACGAGAAACTTTGAGTGGCTATCTATGTCACTTTATGTTGTGCTAACTCTACAGGTTCAATCATCTCTAGGAAATTGAAACGTCGTTGTTTGGCCACTATTCGGGTCGTACCGGCGCACGCGCTTAACGGTACAAGTCAGTAGACAACGCTAACAGCTGACGTGTTTACCGCAAAAGTATTCGTATTGCCCGATACGGTGATGACCTACTGATACTTAATGAACGGTTGGCCGTGACATCAGCGGGCTGAGCACGTGTGACGTGGCGACATAATGCTGTACGCATCGAAGTGTTGCCGGAAAATTATGGTTACAATAAAAACCATAGTTTTGACGACCGATTGGTGTAGTGGATAGTGACCCCGTCAGCGAAACCAACGGTTGCGGGTTCGAATCTCGCAACGGGTAAATGTTTGTGTGATGAATATGAACATTTATTCCTGAGTCATGGATGTCTATACAGGGCGTCCCAAAGTTATGGGACATGAAGGGGAAGTACCTTAAATATCGTAGATAGTGAATTTTGCTCAAAGAAGACTTTATGTTATTTTTAAAAGTTAGTAATTCTGCATTCATAGATTTTCTAAAAATTACTTGCTTCGGCTGGGAATCGAACCGACTTAAATGTGAAAAAAAAAACACCCTACTTTTATGATGCCAATCGAAAGAATAGCTAAAAAATAATAACTCTGCCTAAGTAACATAGTATTTTAAAAGAAAGGAACAACATAAAATGATTGAGTCAAATTTCAAGAAAGTTATTTATTGCCGACGACGTTCGAAAAGTAGCGATATTATCATTCCAAAGATAGCATTGATTATTCGTAAATAAGTACCCACTTCATAAAATAGGTACTAACATAGTTTTCCTTATTATAAGTGCACGTGTAGATGAAATGATAAAACTTGTATTTCAATACGTCCTCTGTAAGCTAGACAGAAGGCAAATTAAAAACAAAAATAAATAATTTATAATTTGAAAATGGAACAGTTTATGACAGCGTTTGTTTGAATGCATACTTTTTAAGATATTTTAAAAAGAAGTGATATTTTTAAATGTTGTTCTTAAATTTGAAAATGGAACAGTATGTGCGAGCGTTTGTTTTTCGGATATTGATCTGTTTAGTCTCAATTCACTTACACAAGTGTTATTGTGTTAATTTATTGCGAACATGGCATATCAAGTAAGTTTTGATCTAATGGAAGCATATTTTTTGAACGATAAAGATATCTCTAGAAGTTTGCGGTGGTATGGCGTAAAATATCCTGATAGACAAATACCGTCTCGTAAAGTTTTGAAAAGGCTTGTGAACAATTTGAAAACTCTGGGACGTTTCGATAAACGCCCAAGAGAACCACAGCAAGAAAACCATACGATCAACGACGAAGAACTTGGTATTTTAATTTACTTTTCGGCTTTTCCGAAAGCATCGGTGAGAGAAGGAGAACATGAAATTGGAGTTTCAAAAAGTAAAATACACCGTGTATTAAAAAAACACGGTTTTAAGAGTTATGTTGAAGGACGATTGGTTCAAAAATTACTTCCGGGCGATACAGAAAGGAGAAAAAATTTCTGTCTTGATATCCAGGCACGATTGCTCGAAGATCCAAATTTTTTGGATAATATTATTTGGACAGACGAATCTAACTTTAGCAATAACGGTATGTATAACCGCAACAATAATCGTATTTGGTCTAAAGAAAATCCCCTACGAGTGACTGAAACTAATAACCAAGTGCGTTTTTCACTCAACTGTTGGTGCGGACTTTTAAAAAACCGGGTTTTCTTAATCCATTTTTACCAAGGAACCTTGAACACAGAAAAGTATTTAGGAATACTTCAAATTTTAAGGGATAAGATAAGAAACCATTCCGCGGCGGAGCAAGAAAACTTAATTTTCCAACAAGATGGAGCTCCGGCTCATAATAGTCGGAGAGCAGCAGATTTTCTAAATGAATGTTTTCCTACATGGATTGGTACAAATGGACCGATTAGATGGCCGGCCAGATCCCCGGACCTCACACCATTAGATTTCTTCTTTTGGGGATACGTGAAAGATATGCTATACAAAAAGCGATACGAGAACGTAGGCGAGTTGCAAACAGAATTGTGCCATATCACATCGAGTGTTCACCATAAAATGATTAGAAAATCAACAGGCAGCGGGCTCATTAAAAGATTGGCGATTTGCGTAAGACAAGAGGGATCACATTTTGAGCATTTAATTAATTAATTTACAAAAAAATACCTACTTAATTGACTACGGCAGTTTCATGTATGTTTTTTATTTGATTAAAATGATTAATTTCACGTTGTTCCTTTCTTTTAAAATACTATGTTACTTAGGCAGAGTTATTATTTTTTAGCTATTCTTTCGATTGGCATCATAAAAGTAGGGTGTTTTTTTTTTCACATTTGAGTCGGTTCGATTCCCAGCCGAAGCAAATAATTTTTAGAAAATCTATGAATGCAGAATTACTAACTTTTAAAAATAACATAAAGTCTTCTTTGAGCAAAATTCACTATCTACGATATTTAAGGTACTTCCCCTTCATGTCCCATAACTTTGGGACGCCCTGTATAAATATTTATGTATGTTTATCAGTTATCTAGTATCCATAGTACAAGCTTTGCTTAGTTTGGGACTAGATGATTGGTGTAAGTGTCCGAAATATTTATTTACCTATTAAAAAAAAAAGTTTTCCGGCAACACTTCGACAATATAGATCTCGTCTCCGCACTACTCCCAGTGTAACTCCTGTGAGTTAGGATGAACAGTGGTGCTTAGCACTTCGCCTATTGAAGGTTGATGGTGCCCTACATGACTCTATTGCTATATACCTTGGAATCTCTTTTTTTTTGTTTTTTTTTTTATTTTTATGCACGACGGGTTCGTACTTGACCTCAATCACACCTGATGTTAAGTGAAGATGAGGTCGAAGGTGGAAGCGTACTGACCCGGAAACCCCAACACATTTGGAGGACTGGCTTTCTTATCTCTGACAACCGGAACACAACAACAAAAATTTTAGGTATTCCTATAATATCTTCAGGTGGAAGGACCACAATCACTATTCGAAGCATGGAACTCTATTATCACAAAATGTGAACTTCTTTTATAATCTCTTCTTCATTTAACAGGCGATAATGTGCTACACTCCAAAGTTCCTGTGGGACGCGTTTGAAGGTGGTCTGCTACGCACCATCGTGATGGGGCTTAACGTCGGCATCTGCCATCCTGAGGAGAAAGAGAAGAAGAAGGATGTACTCATAGCGTATCTACTCAGGCATGAAAGGGTAAGTTATAGATATACGAGGAGAGTGAATGAGTTGACAGAATTTCTGTTGTTATGTCTTGTGAAAAGTGTACAAACACCTGATGTTTAACCATTTTATTTATTTATTGTAACCGACTTGTCGGAATCTCGTTCCGAATTCTATAAAGAAGAACGCAAGTTCTCGACATTCCCCAAAGATACTAAAGTAGCCGTGGAAATAAGTATTTGTCAGTGACTTCGCAGTTGGAGTGGACGAGTTTTCAAGCGAAGCGGAACGCCTCCCCGAATCCTAATTAGGTATGACGTCAATTAGCCTAAAGCCAGGAGGGTTTATAATTGCGTACCATCGAAAATCAGTTTTTAACGGTATTCCGTTGTAATTAGGTCCGAAATGATCAGGCAGAACTAATTCGATTATAAAAGAAGTACACCAAGACGGGACGGACCTAGGCCGGTATTAATAAACCTTTGTCAATACAAGTCTTGAGGCTGTATCACCCGAGATGCGTCTTAAACAGTTGACGATATCTCAAGCTACGTGCTAATTTATAAACCAATCTTGGGATCTACTCAGCTGAGATCACTTCTCAAGAATTCGCCTCAGCGGCGAATGAATGATAGTCTTGAGTTTCGTTTATTAATACGTGTAACTCGGCGCACGTCTCAAGTGAGTACTGCTTGAGTATACACGTGCGTTTCAGGTCTCAAGTAAGGTTTATTAATCAACAAGTTTACTTGAGACCGGTCACAAAACTATTCTCAATCTCGAGAACGGTTTATTAATACGGGCCCTAGTTTACATAATATTTAAACTTGACTGCAACATAGTATACGGAATAATCATTTCTACTATGACAGTGTATTGAACCTTCGCATTATTCACTCGGCGCACGCGCAGCCAACAGATTCCCAGTTGCAGCGATCGGTGCGGAATAATAACGTCCCATTTTGCTATGAATCGTGAATTTTGCTTCGTGTTATTAAAGCTGACACGCTATTGTACAAAGCGGCTACATGGTGACACTTCCAGTGTAAACAGGTCCACTGCGTTCATCTTCCATAAGCATCGCGGGGCCATCTTGGACTGGTCGTGATACGATCGTCGTGTCATCGACTGTACTAAGCGGGGAGCAATGAATAACCCATTTGTATATGTCGAGGTATGGAAGTTATAATCTTTGAAAGAGCAACCCTAGAGTTTCTTGCTCGTTCTTCTCTGGGGAGTCAGCTTTGTAAATGAGCCGTAAATTTAAATGTAATATTAATAGTGACGTTTTCAAGTGATAATTTTATCCTATGAAATAAAATATTTTGAATTTTGAATTTAGAATTTTGAATTGTCATTATGGTGGTTTTTATTAATAATCAGTCATTGGGTATCCTTCCGTTTGGCAAAATATTTTTCGTCAAATTTTACTTCCCAAAAAACTTATCATCGCACTAATTTCATTACCCAAAAGAACCTTTAGCAAATTTATATTTCACATTTTAATCACTTGGTCAAATAATATTAATTTGGCAACTTTTTACTAGCTCAAGTTGTATTAAGTCAAATATATACATTAAGTAAATGCTTTATTTTGTAAAAAAAATATATTCCAAAAATAACGTTACGTAGGCTAGATTAGAACTGCTTGAAAAGTGGGTTAGGTTAGGTTAGAACTGTGACCCCAACAGAGATTGATTGAATTGATTTGTATAATAACAATATAATTATTATAGAAGTTCTTACCTGTAAATTATTTGTCCATGGTGAAATTTCACAATCAAGGTTTTTAATGCAGTTAATTTAGACTCTTAGTAAATCATATAATGTGCCATATTTTGGAAAGAGCATGTTATGCCAAACCATATTTGACTACATAATACTTGGTAAAAATGAAACATTGCCATGTAATTATTTGTTAAACAATAAATTGCCGAAAACACTATTGCTAACTGTGAAATTGCGAAAAGTTGTTTTGCCAAATGGAAATTTGGCAAACATACTTTGGCATGTGATACTTTGGGAAACGTTTTTTGCCCAAAAATTTGTAAACCCAGTCATTGACATCATTATCTCCTTCATCGAACCGCTTCCAACCACCTTTAGGTCGTTGGTCTACATAGTGTGGTGGCCTTCCACGTTTTTCTTTATGCGGTTTACTTCGGACTGCGATTGCACCAATGACCATCTAATCTACAGATTTACTTTACTAAGGCCTGATTTTCGCTATGGCGAGAAAATCGAGCGAATTTCTCTCAAACAGTAACGGTAATCTCGCATGTGGAAACGGCTCAACAGCGAGCGCTTGGCAATCTTACTGTCTGAGTAAATGTCACGTGATTTTCTGGCTGTAGTGGAAATTAGGCTTAATTCTTTGGACTGTCTCGTTCAACTCCGTTCTTTTCCGGATATTCTCATTTCGAATCTCGTCATCTTGAACGACTACTTCTATTTAGCTCTATCGTTTCGAAATTATCTTGTTTTTCGCCAGATTTATCAACAAGGTTAGTGTTACCTACCTGCGCTGCTGAGTAGAGGCATGTTAGCTATTATACTATAATACAAGCCTCCTGAGGGCGGAGTGTGGTTTTGTTTCTACTTAACTTTACTACCGCGTTCACGTTTACTTGACGATTTGTATGGAAAAATGTGCAGCGCCTCTAGCGAATAGTTTGCAAAACGATTTTTTTCATAGGGACTTTTTTCGTAAACGCGAACGCGATAGTAAAGTTAAAAACGAGACAAAACTCACACTTCGCACACTGCTTAATGTCGGACTAGATGGCGCTGTGTGTTTTTCCTTTGTCCATGGATTCATGCGTGAGGCAGGGGTATTGAATGTGGAAGAAATTGAACCACTAACAATTTTTTTTTTATATAAATGACTTACACCAATCATCTAGTCCCAAACTAAATAAAGCTTGTGCTATGGATACTAGATAACGGATAACCATACATAAATTTTTATATAAACATCCATGCGATTCTCATCATCTCAGCCTGTAAATATCCCACTGCTGGGGATTTCCCTCGCATAATGAAGTATGGGCCATAGTTCATCACGCTGGCCCAATGCGGGTTGGGGACTTCACATGCATTAGAACTTTTATTTCATTCAGGTTTCCTCACGATGTTTTCCTTCACCGTTTAAGAGCAGTCGGATAATGCACATAAGTAATTAAATGAAATATAAAAATTCATTTTCATTAAAAATTTTAATTACATTTATATATAAAGCACTTACTACACTATCCTAAATTCAGAAACTTATTCGGCATACATTACTGAGAGGCTTACATATTGTAATATCCTTACTTTATTAACCAGCAATGTATGCCGAGTTAGTCTCTGATTGAGGATGATGTAATAGATCCTTTTTTCTAATCATTTAATTTTTTTTTAACCACAACGGGTCAGCACTTGACCTCAATCACACCTGATGTTAAGTGAAGATGAGGCCGAAGGTGGTAGCGTACTGACCCGGAAACCCTATCTTATGTCTGACAACCGGAACACACATTGCTGCTTGGCGGCAGATTTAGATAAGATGGTGGTAGCTAGCCAGGTGGACATTTATTATGTCCTACCACCAACCAAACAGAGTACTAAATATGTACCCCGTACAATATTATAGGAATAGCAAAATTACATAAACAATTACATCTCTTATATAACTTATTTCTACTTTTTTCGTAATCACTAAAATTGCCATCTGATAATATCGTCGCGGACCTTCAGTTCTAGGAATTACTGTCATGACCATATAAGTAGCCAAGTGTGTAAGATAGTGTGTAAAGACTAGTTTATGATAGGCCATGTCACCATAAACGTCACCGGTCGGAATTACCCTGACGATCTTAACGGGTTATGATATCCTTAAATCGTTTCACGGAAGCGGTGTAGTACTGTGTAAATAAATAGATACATATATATATATACTACTCTGTGTAAAAAGTATCGGGAATATGTCAATAAAAAGACCCGCGTAAAAGAGGTCGTTCTAATTTTTTTACTGCATGTTGGTAGCACTGTACTGATTTAGCGCGCAAAATTTGAGCGGGATCTGTCATTTAATTTGTTTTAAACTACACTTTTTGTTGGTCATAGTTTTGAGTCCTCGGCGATTTTTACAATGGAAAATATTGTTGAACAAAGAGTGTGCCTTAAATTTTGTGTTTCAAATGATATTTCATGTGGTGAATCACTAAAAATGTTGCGAAATACCTACGGCGAATCGTGTATATCGAAAACAAGGGCTTATGAATGGTATAAGGCTTTTAAAGAAGGCCGAGAAGTAGTAGTAGACTTGCCTCGTTCTGGTAGACCTTCAACCGCTACGACCAAAGAAAACATCGACAGAATCAAGAAGCTAGTGCTCGAAAATCGACGTATGAGTCTGAGAGAGTTGGCTAGTGAGGTGAACATATCTTTTAAGTCCGTCCACAACATTCTCATTGACATTTTAGGCATGAAACGCGTCGCCGCTCGACTAGTTCCAAAAGAGCTCAATTTTGTTCAAAAAGCGCAGCGAAAGCATGTCGCTGAAGACATGGTTTCCCGAGCTTCTACGGATCCGACCTTTATGAAAAGTATAATAACTGGCGACGAGACATGGGTTTATGAGTACGACATGCAAACAAGCCAACAGTCTTCAGAATGGCGTCTCGAAAACGAGCCGAAACCCAAAAAACCGCGGCAAAGTCGCTCCAAAATCAAGGTGATGCTGACAGTTTTTTTTGACTACCGTGGTGTGGTTCACTCCGAATTCCTTCCAGAGGGAGAAACAGTGAATAAAGAATATTATTTAGGCGTCATGAAGCGTTTGCGTGAGAGTATCCGCCGAAAACGTCCAGATTTGTGGCAACACAACTCATGGATGCTGCACCATGATAATGCACCATCACACACAGCCATTATAGTGAAAGAGTTTTTAGCGAAAAATTCAACAAAAGTTCTCGACTAAGCACCGTATTCACCTGATATGGCTCCGTCTGACTTTTTTTTATTTCCCAAGTTAAAATTACCACTTCGAGGAAAACGTTTTGAGTCGATAGAAGCCATAAAAGAAAATTCGCTGAATGAGCTAAAGGCCATACCGCAAATAGCCTATGAAAAATGTATGGAAGACTGGGTGAAGCGGTGGAGATGTTGTATTGCAAGCGATGGGGCCTACTTTGAAGGCGATAAAATAAATTTAGATGAATAATTTGTATTTTTTGTTTTATTGACAAATTCCCGATACTTAGTACACTGAATGTATATGGATTATTTGTCTTTATATACAGCAAATGCACAACAATAACAATGACAACAGAAAAGTAATTAACCACCTCCGTGGCTCAATGTAAACAACATAGAGTTTACGAATCGGAGGTCGCGGGTTCGATCCCAGGGGGGTACATGTTTAGTACTCGATTTGGTTGGTGGTAGAGCATTTTAAATGTCCGCCTGGCTAGCTACCACCATCTTATCTAACTCTGCCGCCAAGCAGCAATGTGTGTTCCGGTTGTCAGACATAAGATAAGCCAGTCCCTTAAATAAGATGGGGTTTCCGGGTCAGTACGCTTCCACCTTCGGCCTCATCTTCACTTAACATTTGTGTAATTGAGGTCACGTGCTAACCAGTTGTGCATAAAAAAAAAGAAAAATTTAAGGAAAAGTATTTAAAAACCAAAAACGCGACAGCACATATTTTGTATTTTGCGGACGCCATGTTGGATATTTTACCATAAAATATGGATATATTTTATGGTAAAATTTTATGGTAAATAATAAAAAAATATGGTGATGATACTCCAGGTACCAAGACGAATCTAACAACACCATGAACTTCGAAATCGGCCAAGACGTTTAGGCTACAGAATACGCCAAAGAACGGACATACATACACACCTCCTTCCTTGGGCAGTCGGATAAAGAGGAAAACAAACGTTCAATAACTATTTACCTAAGTATTTAAACACCAAAAAACCCGACAGCATTATATATATATTTATATAACAAAATTAACCCGACAAAATTTGGCAATTGCACGTACATGACAATAAAATAATATATTCATTAAAAAAACTAGCCCTGAAAATTTTGTTTCCGAGTAAAAAAATTAAATGTACCTAAGTGCAAATGAAAATACAAATTAACACACTTACTTCATTTCCATTGTACCTTATTTTGTCAATGATAGCGCGGCACGTGTTTGTGTTGTTGTTTTACTTAGAGCGCGCGGTCATTGAGGCCCAACTCACAAAAATTACATTTTTAAATTTTATTTTTTGAATAAAATTTGTTAACTTTAATATTTTATTTTTTATTTTTTTCGTAATAGGTACATCCTATACATACACTCTGCAAAGTTTGTCGGGTTAATTTTGTTAGATCTTATATACATATATATATTTCGGAAACTTACACCAATCATCTAGTCCCAAACTAAGCAAAGCTTGTGCTATGGATACTAGATAATGGATGAACATACATAAATATTTGTATAAACATCCATGATTCGGGAATAAATGTTTGTATTCATCACACAAACATTTACCCCTCGCGGGATTCGAACCCGCAACCGTTGGTTTCGCTGACAGGGTCACTATCCACTACACCATCCGGTCGTCGTTTTGCGCGCCATGTTAGATTTTTTACCATCCTGTATCCTATGACACTCTAGGGATCAAGAGGCTAGGCTGCAGGAGGTAACATAGAAATCTACATACATATAGGTACTCGAAATACATGAACCTCCTTTTAAGGACTGTCCGGTAAAAAGCGCTCGTGGCGCAGTCGCATTCGCTATTCGTTTTCGATTAGCGAAGTTAAGCAATGTCTGACGATTTTGTGTCAGACTTGTGGCTACCTCACAGTTTTTAATCCGCGCGTGGTTGCGTTGTCTGGCTCAAGGAGACCAGCGTCGTGGTATCTAACTGGTACCTCGGCATATGCTGAGTGGATGCCTTTTCGGTGCCACATATATATATGTGGCATATATATATATGTATATTTTGCTAGAATTTAAGATTATTGTTTAGTTTACGATATGTGACACCGAATAAATACTTTTTCTTTCTTTCTTTCTTTCTTTCTTTATAGGCCACCGACTTGGCTTAACGAGTGCCTTCAGTCAAAGTCAAAAATGCTTTATTTTGTAGGTACACAGAGTACACTTAAAATAGTCAATTTTACATAGTAAATTTTACATTTTTTAAGCTGTTTGTTCAAAATGCAATTTTCCCCTGAGAAGAACAAGTAAGAAACTCGATGGGTTGCGCTTTTAAAATCAGGCTTTGATTTTACATAAAGGTTTTTATATTACAAAAAGGTTTTTATATTTCATTATTAATTGTGAAATAGCCTGGTATCGAACGATCTGATCCAGGGACGATTATCATCTAAATAGTCCGATATTTTATAATATGCTTTGTTAATAAGTTTCTGTTTTATAGTATCTTTAAATTTATTGAGAGGAAGATTTTGTATATCAACTTTAAACAACCGGGACCGACTATTTAACCTGCCTTCCGAAGCATGCTAACACGCCTATTAAATTTACTTATCCTATTTTATATTTATTTACAGTACATATTTTACATAATTAAGCGGTGACTTTACTAAAATTTTCATCAGATTGTACCATAATTTCACACTCTTTCATCATTTCGGACCTTGAACCGGTAATGGGGTTCCGCAAATTGCGTGAGCGATTACTTGACGCGCAACCTTTTTGGACTTGTTGCGCAATCTGTGTAGTAGGAATGTTCATACGATAATTTAAAGGAGCCTTCAAATTCAAAAATGCTTTATTTTGTAGGTACATAAAATAGTCAGATTTTGTAAAATAGTCAGATTTTACATTTTTTAAGCTACTGTTTGTTCAAAAAGCAATTGTCCCTTGAGAAGAACAAGCAAAAACTCGAGGGGTTGCTCTTTTAAATCAGGTTTTTATATAATAATAATAAATAAATAATAAATAAATATTTGGGGCACTTACACCAATCATCTAGTCCCAAACTAAGCAAAGCTTGTACTATGGATACTAGATAACGGATTACAACATCTTTTTTTATATTATGAATGTGTAAATGTCAAAAAGGACCCATTGTTAGAGGAACTTGTCGTCAACCAAATTTGCACTGCGGAAACACATTCTTCTGGCAATATATAAGGGAAGATAACTGTGGAGTGTATGACTGGGGTTAGACTAAGCCAAATGGGTTTATGGGAGTGGACTAGTCTTGAAAAAGTTTGCCACTGGCGTTGTGGGGCATGAACACAACCCTCACGGATGCTAGTTACCCTTGGCCGACTTAAAAACTGGTGCAAAAGGGGGCGAAGCTCGGAGTATTTTACTCTAAAATTAAAATTTTCATATCTAGACAATACTAGGTCACTTAAACTTTGACCAAGTTAAAGAAAAGGTGAATATCGTATCAAGAGGTTAAATCGAAGGCAGAAAGCACAGAGACGTGGCCATTACTTCACCGACAAGAGCATAGTTGTTAAATTGAAGAAGACAATACTCAGGTTATAAACTGATTATCAGATGATGCTCGAGTCTTTCTGTGGTACCCGCCAAAGCAGCGACTAACAAAATGTCCAACACTTTCTATTATTCTCCAATTGGACCACTCGGCGCTCAACCGTAGCAAAAATTGTGACACTCTATCAGATAATACTCGACTCGGCAACGACACCGGACCATTTTTTGTAGACGGTCAATGGCCAATCGCTTGGTTACGCAACCGCCACTGTACATCGATGGGTTGGTATAAACTGTATTGAATTATACCCGTAGTGAGCCAGTATTGGATGTGGTCACGTTTTTGCGCTGTTCGATGTAGACGGAGTTACTATTCCGGTTTCGAAAGTACTCACCATTGGAGTAGACCTATCTGAAACAGATGAGGGTTTACACGTGGTTAGCGATGATGATAAGATGGGTGATTGTTTTGTGGGATTGATAATCGAAGCTTTTCTAGATGAAAATTAAAGAAGAAATAGTAACAATTGCCTCAGCTCTTTGTTGTTTTAAAATTCGACACTTCATGGCAGGCAAAAATCAGAGATCTTTGTGGGAAGTGCGAGTTTTGCCTCGTTTTTAACTTTACCATCGCGTTCGAATTTACGCAAAAAGTACCTATGAAAAATAGCGTTTTGCATCCGCTAGAAGCGCTGCATATTTCTTCATACAAATCGTCACGTAAACGTGAACGCGGTAGTAAAGTTAAGTCGAAACAAAACTCACACTCCGCCCTCTTATCACACACATCCAGCTTTTTCAGCTTCCGTTTTTTTTTTCCTAATAATACAAAAGGCATAAGGTAGCATTGATTTGAAGTCATGTGTCAAAATCAAAGACAAATATAATCTATAATCTTTGCATAAATATCAGGTCGATCAGGTTGCATTGTGATTAGATATTTTGCATTAAAAAGAGGAGAATGAAATCGGTATCAGTCGTGAAATAAAAAGTTGAAATTGTTTATCGATTTCATGATTAAATTACAAATGTCACTTGATTACATACAACGCCATCTGTTATTAACGTGGAAACCTTAGTTTTAGGCTTCCGTAGTCAACAAGCTTGATACGGAATTTACTTTTACGGTGCCCTTAAAGGGTGTCACATGCTTGTACACTTTTATGATAACATCTATTGTAAACCATGTGATATACAATAAATAAATAAATAAAACAATCAATCAATCAAGTACACTTTATTGCACAAAAATTCTACAATATACTTCATAAATATAGCTTCAAAAACAATAATAATTGTACAACCAGGCGGTCTTATCGCTATTAAGCGATTTCTACCAGACAACCTTTGGGTAGAGAAAAAAGTAGAAACACTTATAATTTCGCTATGTCCGTCTGTCTGTCTGCGGCTTAGTTTTTTTTTCAGAGACTCTTTGTCCTAGAAAGCTGTAATTTGGCATGGCTATACATTAATATGTATAATCCCGCCGATAAAATGGTAAATTTTTAGGGTACCCATAAAGTAGGGATAGCTTAGTATTCCATCGTGTCGGATGTCGTTGGATAGTCGTTTAAAAATATTAGAGGTTATCCTGAACAGTTATTTGATTCAGGAATCCGTTTGGAATATTAATCTTTAAAGTGCTAACTTTTGTTAGAGTCAAGAGTCACAAAAATTGACAGCAGTAGTATGTATATATACAGGGCGTCCCAAAGTTATGGGACATGAAGGGGAAGTACCTTAAATATCGTAGATAGTGAATTTTGCTCAAAGAAGACTTTATGTTATTTTTAAAAGTTAGTAATTCTGCATTCATAGATTTTCTAAAAATTATTTGCTTCGGCTGGGAATCGAACCGACTCAAATGTGAAAAAAAAAACACCCTACTTTTATGATGCCAATCGAAAGAATAGCTAAAAAATAATAACTCTGCCTAAGTAACATAGTATTTTAAAAGAAAGGAACAACATAAAATGATTGAGTCAAATTTCAAGAAAGTTATACCGACTTAAATGTGAAAAAAAAAACACCCTACTTTTATGATGCCAATCGAAAGAATAGCTAAAAAATAATAACTCTGCCTAAGTAACATAGTATTTTAAAAGAAAGGAACAACATAAAATGATTGAGTCAAATTTCAAGAAAGTTATTTATTGCCGACGACGTTCGAAAAGTAGCGATATTATCATTCCAAAGATAGCATTGATTATTCGTAAATAAGTACCCACTTCATAAAATAGGTACTAACATAGTTTTCCTTATTATAAGTGCACGTGTAGATGAAATGATAAAACTTGTATTTCAATACGTCCTCTGTAAGCTAGACAGAAGGCAAATTAAAAACAAAAATAAATAATTTATAATTTGAAAATGGAACAGTTTATGACAGCGTTTGTTTGAATGCATACTTTTTAAGATATTTTAAAAAGAAGTGATATTTTTAAATGTTGTTCTTAAATTTGAAAATGGAACAGTATGTGCGAGCGTTTGTTTTTCGGATATTGATCTGTTTAGTCTCAATTCACTTACACAAGTGTTATTGTGTTAATTTATTGCGAACATGGCATATCAAGTAAGTTTTGATCTAATGGAAGCATATTTTTTGAACGATAAAGATATCTCTAGAAGTTTGCGGTGGTATGGCGTAAAATATCCTGATAGACAAATACCGTCTCGTAAAGTTTTGAAAAGGCTTGTGAACAATTTGAAAACTCTGGGACGTTTCGATAAACGCCCAAGAGAACCACAGCAAGAAAACCATACGATCAACGACGAAGAACTTGGTATTTTAATTTACTTTTCGGCTTTTCCGAAAGCATCGGTGAGAGAAGGAGAACATGAAATTGGAGTTTCAAAAAGTAAAATACACCGTGTATTAAAAAAACACGGTTTTAAGAGTTATGTTGAAGGACGATTGGTTCAAAAATTACTTCCGGGCGATACAGAAAGGAGAAAAAATTTCTGTCTTGATATCCAGGCACGATTGCTCGAAGATCCAAATTTTTTGGATAATATTATTTGGACAGACGAATCTAACTTTAGCAATAACGGTATGTATAACCGCAACAATAATCGTATTTGGTCTAAAGAAAATCCCCTACGAGTGACTGAAACTAATAACCAAGTGCGTTTTTCACTCAACTGTTGGTGCGGACTTTTAAAAAAACGGGTTTTCTTAATCCATTTTTACCAAGGAACCTTGAACACAGAAAAGTATTTAGGAATACTTCAAATTTTAAGGGATAAGATAAGAAACCATTCCGCGGCGGAGCAAGAAAACTTAATTTTCCAACAAGATGGAGCTCCGGCTCATAATAGTCGGAGAGCAGCAGATTTTCTAAATGAATGTTTTCCTACATGGATTGGTACAAATGGACCGATTAGATGGCCGGCCAGATCCCCGGACCTCACACCATTAGATTTCTTCTTTTGGGGATACGTGAAAGATATGCTATACAAAAAGCGATACGAGAACGTAGGCGAGTTGCAAACAGAATTGTGCCATATCACATCGAGTGTTCACCATAAAATGATTAGAAAATCAACAGGCAGCGGGCTCATTAAAAGATTGGCGATTTGCGTAAGACAAGAGGGATCACATTTTGAGCATTTAATTAATTAATTTACAAAAAAATACCTACTTAATTGACTACGGCAGTTTCATGTATGTTTTTTATTTGATTAAAATGATTAATTTCACGTTGTTCCTTTCTTTTAAAATACTATGTTACTTAGGCAGAGTTATTATTTTTTAGCTATTCTTTCGATTGGCATCATAAAAGTAGGGTGTTTTTTTTTTCACATTTGAGTCGGTTCGATTCCCAGCCGAAGATATATATATATATATATATATATATATATATATATATAAACGAAGTTAAAAGGAAAACCATCACAAGAGGTAGACTTTACAAGTTAATGACTTATTAAATGTACCTTAAATTGAAAATTATTTGTCAAACCACAAATGGGCCCTTCTAAGTCTGCATATTATGTATGACGTATTTTGTTATTGCCAATTGATATTGCCAAACAGCAGTGTTAATAGAATTGTGAGATAAGATAGCCAGTCCCCCAAATAAGAGGGGGTTAAGATAGGTACGCTACCACCTTCGGCCTCGTCTTCACTTAACATCAGGTGTGATTGAGGTCAAGTGCTAACCCGTTGTGCATAAAAAAAAATGTAACACTACATTGCGCATGGCTCGACAGTCACTTGGCCGGTTTTTTATCTATACCAGTTTTTCTTCCGCGACTTCGTCTCTCGGCCCTCGAAATAAATTTGGCACCAAAAAAAAAACAATATAGTCTTGCACTGTGTCCCATTGTACTGACATGTCACCCCTCTGACACCCTATTATGGACCCTATCCATTACGTCACTTTGCGACGGGCTTTCCCGTTGCGTTCTGTATTGATCACCGCTTACGACAGGTGGGGTCTGACACATTAGTGACTTCGGCGAATTAGTACAGTCGGAGTCAAGGTTATTAATACAGACCTGTTCAAGATATAACTTCAAACTTCAAGCATTTATTTCAACATTGGATATAATTTGTTGAATGTCAATTTAAATCTATTGGAAATAAACATCTAGCTTGTGGTGACTGCGTCACACAATATTGTATAATTGATAAGTGTTATGTATAGTATAAGAAACTAGTTATAGGATTAAGTGCTTATGTATAATGCAGTATATTGTAACATGCTTTATCTAGTACATAGCATACCTACTTTAATTAGTTTAAGGGAATTCTTTTCTCACGCTATTAATTTTTATGATTTTATTGTGGAGGCGCATTTGTCTGTATAATGAATGGCTGATTTTGCTACAACCCTTTTTGTGTGCCGACAATTCTGTCTTTATGATTATTATCCTTCCGGAGCCCAGCTTTGTTGGACGAGACTATTATCACGCCATCAGCGTGGGCAATCCCAAGATGGTAGAGTTTAGTGTTTGGGGGAAGCATTCTCCTCTGGACAGTAATTCTACGTCTGCCGCCGGTACAACACGTATTCCCTTTCCGTCTGAGCTTAGCTCCGGAAGCAACATCATCTAACTATTAACTTTATGGAGTCAGGTGCATCATAATTACGCACACATCACCAACCACCCCACAGACTTAAGCATTTCTCTGGCAGTCAGTTGGGCTTGTCCGCTGGGCTATGTCGTTGACTTTCATTCGTTTTTTTTTATGCACGACGCGTTCGTACTTGACCTCAATCACACCTGATGTTAAGTGAAGATGAGGTCGAAGGTGGAAGCGTACTGACCCGGAAACCCTAACACATTAGGGGAATGGCTATCTTATCTCTGAAAACCGGAACACAACAATGCTATTAACATTGCTGCTTGGCGGCAGATTTAGATAAGATGCTGGTAGCTAGCCAGGCGGACATTTAAAATGCCCTACCACCAACCAAACCGAGTACTTAAACATGTACCCCGCTGGGGATCGAACCCGCGAGCTCCGAATCGTAAACCCAATGTTGTTTACATTGAGCCACGGAGGCGGTTTATCGTCTACAGATTTATTCATTCCTGATTCGATCACGTAGCGTAACGCCGAGCATTGGCCTCTCCATAGCTCGTTGCGTGATCTTGAGCCTTATTATGAGGCCCATAGAGACCATGGTATGGTATATTAATGTCACTGGTATGGTTTTAAATATCCAGGCTTTCCTAGATATTGGGATTGCAGGGACAGTCAATTTATTCCCACATTAAAGGTTACTTACACAGAGTTTTTTTATGAAGGACTGGATACGAGTTTGGCCACAATCTTACCTGATGGAAAGTGGCGATGTAGTGGAAGATGAAGCAAATATTTCCAGTAAATATTAAGGTACGGATACAGATTTTCAACTTATGCTCACATGAGCAATTAATAAATAAATATCCTTGGACATGCACACAATGCCATCTAGTTCCACAGTAAGCAACTATAGGCTTGTGTTGTGGATACCAGATGTTATATACTACATATATTTCATAAGATGAAGTAAACCGTGGATAGTGTTTCAAGCATTAAACTTTTAATGTTTGAAACACCCAAATATTATTGCTTGGGATATCTCTGACCACCCCATTTGGGATAACGGTCGTGACGTGACGTACTATGTCATACAATATAAGTATATACCTATATTGTATGAGATCATTCTTTTAAACCACTTCCCGTTTGTTCCGGGATACCAAAATCGACTAATGCGAATGAGTTGACGTCACCGGAAACATGTCAATACAGGATAGCCCTAATGACCGGGAAATCAAGTCCCGATCAGGTACAGTTAGCTCCATAATTAATCAGACAGGGCTATTTAAAATGATTATGCATACGACGACGACGACCTGTTTGGTGTAGTGATGACTTGTTTGGTGTAGTGGTTAGCAACTTTGACCACTATACGAAAAGGTTGCGGGTTCGAATACCGCTAGGGGCATGTTTGTGTGATGAATACGGACATGTGTATCCGAGTTATGGATGTTTTCATTTATAATAAGTATTTATTTACAAAAAAAAAATGTATTTATGTAGTATATCAACCATCTGGTATCCACAACACAAGCCTATAGTTACTTACTGTGGAACTAGATGGCGCTGTGTGTATGTCTAAGTATATTTATTATTATATATAACGGTATGAGTTAGGTCTAGTTCTTTTTACCTGTCGGAAACAACGTCACTTAAAAGTGGTAGGTACCCGATTAAAATTACATGGACAGTCTTTATCCACATGCAATTGTTTCTTAAGTGCTTCCCGTCATCTGCCGGATGTTGTGTGCAGACGGCAGGTGTGATCGATGAGACGTTCTTCGTTTTAGTTGCAAATAGGATGATGTGTGGACAATTTAAATACCAAAACACGTGAAGTCAAAATCAAAATCAAAAAATGCTTTATTTTGTAGGTACACAGGGTACACTTAAAATAGTCAGATTTTACATTTTTTAAGCTACTGCTTGTGAGAAGAACAAGCAAGAAACTCGAGAGGTTGCTCTTTTTTAAAAAAAGGTTTTTATGTTACAAAATTATTAATTATTATTTTATATTATAATATAAAAGTTTAATTCCAGAAATCCACGCAGGCGAAACCGAGGACGCAAAGCTGGAAAGGTTATAACAGCGTATACAATGTCCCATAGACGATGCTCTAACATCATAGTCTGAACATAGGGGTAGCCAATTTATCCTTCTACCTCAAATTTAAGTTAAGCTTGTCACTATTTTTCGAGATTGCAGCAATATTTTTTGAACCTACATAATATTCTCGTATACATAAACTATGAAGAAACAGTTAATATATTAATTTCTTTAAATCTGTCCCGCAAAGAGTAATATCGACGCAGATAATAAATTGCTCGTTTTTGCAAAATAAAAATATATTCCATGTCTGCTGCTCGTTTACATATGAAATTGGAGATTTTTTTCTTCGTTAATCATAATGTACCAACTCCTACGATCCTATAGCTATTTCCAAATTTGTTTTTTATTTGGAAAATAGAATATATTTTCAAGGTTTCACATGAAACATTTTTTAATGTCTGAGCTAAATCACATAATAAAAAAAACTTAAACACAGCTCTTTTCATGAGCTTCCCATAATTATTTCTTAGATTCGCAGAAACTTTTATAAAGCGGTTTCTTTTAAAAATTAACACTGCCGGCAATATTTAACTTAATGTTATCCGATAATACATACAAAGTTTAGCTAAATTTGGATTTGCCGTTCCCAAAAAAAATTCAAAAATATTTATATGGAGAAAACAGTCTTAATGAAATTCTTCATACAAAACGCCAATTTCATAAGTAAGAACCTAATATTATAAATGCGATTGTTTGGATCGATTGTTGAATCACGGCGAAACGGATGAACGGATTTGGATGAAATTTGGTATATAGGTAGAATATATCCTGGATTAAGACATAGGATATTTTTTATCCCCGTTAAAGTGAGTAGTTCCCGCGGGATTAACAAAATAAAAGATATCCCCGATAAAGTAATTCTAAAAAGCTAGTAACTAAAATAAACCAATCTTGCAGTACACACATCAGTTAGCTGACTGACATTGACAATGACAGTGACTTTATGTAATTATGACTTGCATCAGGCTTCATTGAGGGTGTGTTTCATTCAAAGGAAAGGTCAAATACCTCAACTCCAATATCACCTGTTATTAAAGACACGTTCCTCAACGTTTTGCAGTGCATTGTCCTAGTTTTTGTCACTTAAAGTACATACCTACGTTCACTGGAGTGTGAAGTGTTACACTCATTCACATTCATGTCATATGAATGGCCTATTTTTTTATTGTCGTTTTCGAGTGTTTTACGGTAGCATGACACGGCGCCAAAAAGCTCAAGTAGCTTAAGTGGGCTTAGTATTTCTATGAAAATAGTCAATTGGCTAAGAGTTCATTAATTGTTAACAGATTGTGATGATATTATTTTTGTCACGTATAAAATTCATTAAGATCTGATAATGCTCTACGGAAATAGAAAATGGAGCCTTATTGGAGTCAGTTGTTTTGTCAATTGTTGACGATTTATTTAATAAACAAATAAATAAATATCTATGATGACTACGTCACACAATATTGTATAATTGATAAGTGTTATGTATAGTATAAGAAACTAGTTATAGGATTAAGTGCTTGGGTATAATGTAGTATATTGTAACATACTTTATCTAGTACATAGCATACCTACTTTAATTAGTTTAAGGGAATTCTTTTCCCACGCTATTAATTTTTATGATTTTATTGTGGATGCGCCAATTGTCTGTATAATGGCTGATTTTGCTACAACCCTTTTTGTGTGCCGACAATTCTGTCTTTATGATTATTATCCTTCCGGAGCCCAGCTTTGTTGGACGAGACTATTATCACGCCATCAGCGTGGGCAATCCCAAGATGGTAGAGTTTAGTGTTTGGGGGAAGCATTCTCCTCTGGACAGTAATTCTACGTCTGCCGCCGGTACAACACGTATTCCCTTTCCGTCTGAGCTTAGCTCCGGAAGCGATATCATCATGGTATTAACTTTAAGAATCGGTGATGTGTGTGTAATTATGATGCGATTACATCTGACTCCATAAAGTTAATACTATGATGATATCGCTTCCGGAGCTAAGCTCAGACGGAAAGGGAAAACGTGTTGTACCGGCGGCAGACGTAGAATTACTGTCAAGAAGAGAATGCTTCCCCCAAACACTAAACTCTACCATCTTGGGATTGCCCACGCTGATGGCGTGATAATAGTCTCCGCCTGGCTAGCTACCAGCATCTTATCTAAATCTGCCGCCAAGCAGCAATGTTAATAGCATTGTTGTGTTCCGGTTGTCAGAGATAAGATAGCCAGTCCCCCTAATGTGTTGGGGTTTCCGGGTCAGTACGCTTCCACCTTCGACCTCATCTTCACTTAACATCAGGTGTGATTGAGGTCAAGTACGAACGCGTCGTGCATAAAAAAAAACGAATGAAAGTCAACGACATAGCCCAGCGGACAAGCCCAACTGACTGCCAGAGAAATGCTTAAGTCTGTGGGGTGGTTGGTGATGTGTGCGTAATTATGATGCACCTGACTCCATAAAGTTAATAGTTAGATGATGTTGCTTCCGGAGCTAAGCTCAGACGGAAAGGGAATACGTGTTGTACCGGCGGCAGACGTAGAATTACTGTCCAGAGGAGAATGCTTCCCCCAAACACTAAACTCTACCATCTTGGGATTGCCCACGCTGATGGCGTGATAATAGTCTCGTCCAACAAAGCTGGGCTCCGGAAGGATAATAATCATAAAGACAGAATTGTCGGCACACAAAAAGGGTTGTAGCAAAATCAGCCATTATACAGACAATTGGCGCATCCACAATAAAATCATAAAAATTAATAGCGTGGGAAAAGAATTCCCTTAAACTAATTAAAGTAGGTATGCTATGTACTAGATAAAGTATGTTACAATATACTACATTATACCTAAGTTAATCCTATAACTAGTTTCTTATACTATAGGTACTTATCAATTATACAATATTGTGTGACGCAGTCACCACATCACCCCTATTTGTCGTTGGACCTACATAAGCTAGCAACTACAACTTGACACTAGCGTTACCCACATCCATCATAGTTACTTAAATAATAATATGGGATCTTCAAGAGCAGATTAAATAGGCATCTACTGAGATCGCGTGTTTCATCTTCATCGTCACTTCCCATCAGGTGAGATTGTGGTCAAACGCGTATCCAGTTAGCAATAAAAAAAAAGGATCCGCCATATATTTGTAGGGCAACCGGAGCGAACTGCAGCGTTTCTTTATGTTAAAATTTAACACGATCGAGTAGGGTAGGTAGGTATGAATTGATTTGAAGGTACAGATACTAGGAGAGCAACAATAACAACCAATGTCCTTGACAGATTAAAGTTGAAACGCTTTCATCGTTTTGATAATGTTTACACATTGTCTTATCATGAAATAAAAAAGCCCGCCCGTTATCTCTGTTTATGAGGGAGGGTCTATGCATTAGTTGTACGCTTTTAGACTGATGATGTAATAGTATTCGTACCTACTCATTTCCCAAGTATTATTATGTATACTATATACCTAGGACAAGAGATCTAATAAGTCCAACTTGGAGAAAGAGGTCAATCGTCGAAGCTAACTCGGATGGGCAGAGTTCGAGAAACTGCGTAACATCTTCACATCCAAAATACTTAAGTAGTTAAAGATGGAAAATTATATATTTAACATAATTTATGTTACCAGTGACGAGTTACAGTACTGGAACGTGATCTCTCACTATGGGCTTCATAAGACAGCTATGGAGAGGGCGTTGTACCACGAAATCGAATCAGGAATGAAAAAATCCGTAAAAGAATAGGCCCGAATTTAGCCCAGCGGATTTTTAGTTGAAGTGGCAGTGAGTGGGATATATAGGTCGAAGAATTAATTAATGGCCGTTGGGGCATTGGAGACCATACATCAGCGAGCGTAGGGTAGGACATCCACAGTTGAATAGACCTAGTGAGGGCGGTAGGAAGTCGCTGGTTGCAGGCCGCTTCCAAACGGTGGAATTTTAAATCTACGGGGGAAATGGGGGCTATGTTTTCTTACTAGGAGAATATGTAAATTGCAAAGCATCTGATCTGAAAATAAAAAAGAAACTCAAAAAGCCCCGATTTGTATGAAAATTTCATGCGGTGCTTTTTAATCACGAGTGCAAAAGAATGATAAGTAATTTGATAAGACCTCTTATTTATGACAAAACGGAAAACCTTATAAAACGTGTACAATAAATAACACCATGTACGTGTGAACACACACACACACACACACGCACACGCACGCACACACGCTTATAATTATTTAGATATAGTTATTGTTATTTAGTTACGGTTGTTTAGATACAGTTATAATCTTATATCTGCATCTTTATCATACTTTCTATATAAGTTAAGGAAGAGTGGATCTGCCTGTGCATTTTGATGCTTAAAAGAAACATCCCACAACACGTTGATAATTGTATTAATTGAAAAACAAATAAACCATTTTGTAATTTGTATCTAATTAATTTCATATCATTCCATAGATCTTAACTCAACATTCTCGTTTATTCTAGATTGCTTGTTTTATCAGGTAAGTAGAAGTATATAATATATTATAATGCGAAAAACATACTCGAACGTATAATTTTGGAGAAACATGAATTGTTGTCCATCCAATGCTATCAATCACTTGATTACTGATCTCCTCCCAGAAAGTCTTCGTCATTGCAATCAGGATGACTATCTACATTCATCTTTAAACTCCCCTTTTAGAAGCCATCTCTTGTATCATATCAGTTCCCGTCACATTGATTGACGAGACTGTTTTTTTTTGTGTTTTTTGTCAGGACAAAGCTTGTGGAGTCTGGTTTTTGTCCTGTAACGGTACTGCGGAGACTTGTCACGAACTCACGAATTAACGGCTACTGTCCGCCTGGACCACTTGAAGCTAATTTAGTATGTCGGTCCTTTCGTCATCTCTTTTCCTCTTAACAGTTTTTACCACGTGTCGCAGTCTGTATCATGAGTATTTGTTTCTATGTGAGTTTTAACTGTTGTGTTGTCTTTTGTAAGGATCGCATAGGATTAAACGAGTGTACCATGATAACATTTACTGCCTCAAAAGCAGGCAGTATCAATTTCAAAAATGATTTATTTTGTAGGTACACGGGGCACTTTAGTTCTGTAAATTAAAATAAATGAACATATTCTCTCGTTTTTATTTCATACTCCTTATGGATTAATGTGGTTTTTATTTCATTTATTTTAATTATTTCATTTATATTAAATAGTTCCTTTTTGACTAAAGATAATACGTAATGTTTATAACATTATAAATGTTGTAAACATTACATTTTTGCTAAATATTATTATACAATTGAGGATACGTTTGCTTCTTAACAAATAACTTAATTCCATCAGAAAAAGGCAGTAAATATATATATATACAATGCAGTTAACACACCGAACATTCGCACTAAGCGGTTCGACTCTTCATTCATGATGCGAACAGTCAAGGCGTGTAACTCCCTTCCGGCGTCAGTCTTTCCTGAATCTTACAACCTTGGGATCTTCAAGAGCAGGGTGAATAGGCATCTACTGAGATCGCGTGCTTCATCTTCGGCCACATCGTCACTTTCCATCAGGTGAGATTGTGATCAAAAGCGTATCCAGTTAATCCTAAAAAATAAAAATAAATCTCTCCTAATCTGCCCATAATAAAAATGTACGCACAATATCCAACGATTCAAACTGTTCACTTACAATTTTGATCTCAATCTCTCATTGTAAAAGTTCAAACTCGCTTCCCGGCTCACTATTGCGTCAGCATTTTACTTTTTTTTGTAATTGAAGGGTCCGCAAAAAGCCGGGATTACTTCTTTAGTTTTATTGTCGTAAACCCCTGCAGTTCAGTAGTTGATGACTTTGATGAGGAGTGGCATAAAGGGTTGTAGCAAAATTTAAAAGTTCCTGGTTTAGGGACCTTCATTTATGTTTTGATAGCAGTGGATAACATTAATTTGTCATATTCAGAAATATTACAGGTGATTGACTTGTAATGAAGAATCAAACGAACTGTAATATAGCTTTATACCCGAAGACGAAAAAGTTTTGAAAAATCCCCCAAAAAAAAAACTTTTTTTGAAAATCGAAATAATGTGACAAATGCGGTCTTTTTTCTCGCGGATTCGGTCAGAAAAAAAAACATATTTTATCTCGTAAACGAAATGAAATATCGAAAAAAATATATAAAAACCCTAAAGATATGACTTTGGGCTACATTTAAAAAATTATTGGAGGTGCGTATCACTGATGGGTTATTCAGAAGTTGTACGTCTGTAGTACGCTTTTGTGACGCGGAATCACAGAGTACTTTTTATTTACGCACGGAGAGCACGTGAGTGAGGTGGTGTAGTACAACTGGGGGCCGATCGCGCTTAAACTTGAACGATAATATCAAAGCTAAACCAGAACCAAAAACGTTACTTTAAGCATATTTCGTATCGCGCTAATCATTTGAATGGAAATTAAAATAGTTTTTTTTTTAATACTCGTGGTTAGCTCTAAACATTTTGGGTTTGGTTTTATTTTGGTAACGTCAAGGTTATTATCGTTCACAAAAACTTGCGCGATACCATTTTTTACTCCAGCTAAACTAAAGCTAAACCAAAACCAAAAACGTTCCGTTCGAACGGTAAAACCGTTGTAAAATAGCACGATTGGTCCACTGGGGGGAAAATGTGTAGAACTAGCCACGGTTATTAAAAAAAACTAGGTTAATTTCCGTTCAAATGATTTTTCAAATGAATTGTGCATAAACGTAACGTTTTTGGTTATGGTTTAGCTTTGGTATTATAGTTCAAACTTTGCGCGATCGGTCCCCAGTTGTGTCTTAAAAAAATGTAATAGTTATAGGATTAATTAATAATATTACTATACTATCTACTTTGTAATTTATTTCGATAAATAAATATGATTAATATTTAAGAAAATGTTATAACAGTTAATTTTATTTCAATGTATCCAAAGGTCGTGGCAGAAACAAGATCTGTGATTTTTTTTGCTGTTGTAGATTGTATCAATCTAAAAGCGTCCTGTCTTGAATAAAAAACGAATAATTGTAAGTACGTCATAACGTTATTGTAATTATAATAGTGTTTGAAGATTAATGGTTCCACGACGTATAATGAATATGCATTGAATGCATATAAATATATTAGTTTTTATTGTATGGTTACGTAAATCATTCAATAAAAACTTAAAAATAGTATGCAATAAAAACCTAATTATGGTTATAAATATTTAATTCGTACACAAGAAATACAAACAGATTGAGGTCACGAAATATGTACAAAGGTTTATTTATTTTATTATCGGGAAAATGACAGTCGTTACTTTATAATATAAAATAGAACAAAATAGTCACTGTATAGACAAAAATAGTCTCCACAGATAGTCACATACAGAAACACAGCGAAACACTTGCGAGCTTTGCTTTAAGAGTAAATTATTATTTTTGTAGTTGTATTTCATTATCATCAGCCCGTAAACATACCACTGCAGGGATATAGGCCTTCGCTCGTATATGAGCGAGTATGGGCCATAATCCACCACTCTGGCCCAATGCGGCTTGGGGACTTCACATGCCTTAGAATTTTTATTTCTCAGGCATGCAGGTTTCCTTGCGATGTTTTCCTTCACTGTTTAAAGCAGTCGGATAAATGCATACAAGTAATTAAATTTAAAAACTCATTGGTACATGGCCTGCCTGGGAATCGAAACCGGACCTCCCAATTGACCGACTCTAATCGACGAGCCATCGACGATATGTACGCTCATTTGATACACATCTCAGTTATTCATATTTAATATTGTAAGAGATCTTATTCAATGTCGGGGCTCAGTGGTATCGATTCTGACATGCCTTCTCTAAACCAACCTAAAATAAATTTTAAATTAGTGAATCCCGTGACGGGTAAATGTTTGTGTGATGAATATGAACATTTATTCCTGAGTCATGGATGTTTATATAAATATTTATGTATGTTTATCGGTTATCTAGTATCCATAGTACAAGCTTTGCTTAGTTTGGGACTATATAGATGATTGGTGTAAGTGTCCGAAATATTTATTTATTTATTTATTATTTATTTTGTATACTGCGGCACACACATAATATTTGTTGTTTCTGTACTTGTGTTTTATTGTTTTAGTTGTATTTTTCATATGTAAAATTTGTTATGTGTGTGTACATGGATGCAAATAAATGCTTATCTATCTATCTAGTGCTGTCGCGAGCGAGAACATTACTTTAAAACTAGTGTAATTTAGTTTTCAGAATTCACGTCAACAACCACAACCATCTCCGTGGCTCAATGTAAACAACATTGGGTTTACGAGTCGCGAGGTCGCGGGTTCGATCCCAGCGGGATACATATTTAGTAGTATCAGATTATTTAGATGATAAACATCCATGAATAAACAGCCCGTTCGCATAGCCATGCAGGCTATTTCACAATTAATAATGAAATATTATAATATAAAAACATAATTAATAATTTTGTAATATAAAACCCTTTTTTTTTAAAGGGCAACCTCTCGAGTTTCTTGCTTGTTCTTCTCAGGGGAAAATTGCCTTTTGAACAGGCAGTAGCCTAAAAAAATCTAAATTATGACTATTTTAAGTGTACCCTGTGTACCTACAAAATAAAGCATTTTTGATTTTGATTTTACTCGGTTTGGTTGGTGGTAGGGCATTTTAAATGTTCGCCTGGCTAGCTACCACCATCTTATCTAAATCTGCCGCAAAACAGCAATGTTAATAGCATTGTTGTGTTCCAGTTGTCAGAGATAAGATAGCCAGTCTCCCAAATAAGATGAGGTTTCCGGGTCAGTACGCTACCACCTTCGGCCTCATCTTCACTTAACATCAGGTGTGATTGAGGTCAAGTGCGAACCCGTTGTGGATAAAAAAAAGGATAAGGTAAAATAATTTCAACATGGCGCCCGAAAAATACAAAATATTCATCAACATCAAAATTGGGACCACTATGTTCACTATTTGTTGATTCTATGCATTTTGTTATTGCACCGTATGCGGTGATACTGAGTAACAGCATAATACTGTATTCTATGGACACAATGTCGCGGTATGTCGCGGTATGAGTGTGGAATCGAAGAGTTTACAAAACGGTTCTCTATGTCCAGAGCGCATCATCAGGCCCCTATTTCACCAAGTTGACAGGTGCGACAATTGTCAAAAAAATATGACAACACACAAAAAACTAACTTACTAAATCGAAACTACTTCGAACTACTTCTTTTACTAATTCGAAATTTTTCCTTAAACGCCAATTCAGTAATGTCAAAGGAGAAGTTTATTCGTTCTCTATATATTCTCCTATATGCGAACTCATCTAAATCACTATCACTGTCACTACTGCTGCTTTCATGGAGAGCCATTTTGTAATTAACAACGAAAACACTACAATTGTCACGCTGGCCTGACACAGCCTCGATCTCATGTCAACAATTACCGACAAATCTACAAATATGTCGAGTTCAAAAAATGATTCTTGTTTCACAACATAATTGTCATTTGATTGAGATAAGGACAATTGTCACAAAATGCCTGTCATGTTTATAAGCTTTTCTATACGAAATAATTTACAAAATTGTCATTTGTCACCTGTCCGTTGACAATTATAAATGCGAAAGTTTGGATGTTTGTTTGTTTGTTGAATCACGGCGAAACGGATGAACGGATTTCGATGAAATTTGGCATATAGGTGGAATATGCCCTGGATCAAGAAATAGGATATTTTTAATCCCGATAAAGTGAGTAGTTCCCGCGGAATAAACTAATTTCCGCGATAAATCTAACTAATATCATAAATGCCAAAGTTTGGATGTTTGTTTGTCAGTTGTTCAATCACGGCGAAACGGATGAACGGATTTGGATGAAATTTTGTATGTAGATAGAAAATACCCTGGACTAAGACATAGGATACTTTGTATCCCGATGAAGTGAGTAGTTCCCGCGGTATAAACAAATTTAATCAATGTATGTTACCAGTGACAACTTATGACACTGAAACGTGGTCTCTCACTTTGGGCCTCGTAAGAAAAAAGTCACGCAACGGCTATGGAAACATTTATGAACCGGAAAATAAAATGCTAGTCATTTTATAAATTGTACGATACCATAATGCGTAAGCGACATGCAAATGCGCCACTATCGTTGAACCACGGAGGATATGCAACGCGTAATGATGCCTTCCCGACGTTGATTATGGGCTCTAACTGTGTCACTATTTGCCAACAATAGGCGAGCACTTGTGACATAAGTATATAACTATAGGTAGACAGAATTGTTATTTGCGTAGGTACTTAAGTAATATGTAAACATGTCAGGAATACGCATTGCCGTGGTTCCCGGCTGAGTAGAACAGCCATTGGGATTAAACGGCTCCTCTACACGATATATAAAAAATGTTGTAACTTTTCTAGATTGTTAATGATTGATTGAAAAGAGACAAACCCTCTGAGTTTCTCGCTAGCCCTTCTCAGTAGTGGTCGCGTTCCGAGCTAGTTATAAAAACCAAATGACGTTCATAAGTGCATATTGTATTGCCTACATGAATAAATGATTTTCATTTCATTCTAATACATACACGACCTTTATCAGAAATGGGGTGGTCAGAGATATCCCAAACAGTAGTGTTAGGGTATTCCAAACATTAAGAGTATCATGATTGAAACAACATTAACGGTTCGCCTTATGAAATACTAGCTTTCCGCCCGCGGCTTCGCCTGCGTGGAATAGCTTTATCGCGAATATGTTTAATTTGTTTATCCCACGGGAACTACTCACTTTACCGGAGTAAAAAGTATCCTATGTCTTAATCCAGGATATATTTTGCCTATATACCAAATTTCATCCAAAGCCGTTCAGGCGTTTCGCCGTGATTGAGCAATAAACAAAACTCAAACTCAAAGCATTTTATTTCGACGAAGATACATGATATCAATCAATCAATCAATCAAGTACACTTTATTGCACAAAATTCTACAATACACTTCTTAATATAGCTTCAATATCATTTGTTGAATGTCAATTTAAATCTATTGGAAATAAACATAGGGCTAAGCATTTTTCGATCAGTCAGTATGTCCAAGCTACCACCGCTTCGGAAAGGGAAATCATCTGTGGGAAAAGAAGCGGCGCAAGAAACCCACACACTTCCAAACTTTTGCATTTATAATATTGATAGAAGATAGCCAGTCCCCCAAATATGTTGGGGTTTCTGGGTTAGTACGCTTCCACGTTCGAACTCATCTTCACTTAACATCAGGTGTGATTGAGGTCAAGTACTAACCCGTTGTGCATAAAAAAAGTGCTAATTTTTGTAAGAGTAAAAAAGTCACCGCAATAGTATGTAGAAGTTAAAAAAAAAAGCAGGTTATAAAATTAAAAAAATAGAAAGATTTCAAGAGAATTGCGGCAACATAGATCTACCAATAGGTTAGACATGACAACACTGATTGCAAGTTCGTGCCAATTTAATGCTAGGGTAACAAATAGGCCAGGTGCATGTTAGTTGACAAAGGGCCATCTGCCGTTCCCACCCTTGCGCCTTGTGTTCGAGTCAATAATAATATGATGGATACGATTCACCGGATCTCAGGGTAACCATCCCTGGGAGTAAAATAGCACAGTGGAATTGTTTGTTTTTAGAAGTTACATGATTTTTTATGCATGAAGGGGTAGCGCTTGATGTCAGTCAAGGTAACGTCAGAAGTAGACCTTAAGTGAAGGGGAGCTGAACTTGTTTGGGAGACTTTTTTTTTATGCACAATGGGTTGGTGCTTCACCTCAATTACACCTGATGTTAAGTGAAGATGAGGTCGCAGGTGCGGAAGCGTACTGACCCGGAAACCCCAACACATTTGGTGGACTGGGGACTGGGGGACTATCTTATCTCTGACAACCGGAACACAACAATGCTATTAACATTGCTGCTTGGCGGCAGAGTTAGATAAGATGGTGGTAGCTAGCCAGGCGGACATTTAAAACGCCCTACCACCAACCAAACCGAGTACTCAAACATGTACCCCGCTGGGGATCGAACCCGCAACCTCCGAATCGTAAACCCAATGTTGTTTACATTCATCCACGGAGGCGGTTAAACCTCTATGATTAGGACCTCTCGGTAAGATCTAACAAACCTAATCAACAGCGTCTGTTTTTCTGATAAGCGAATCTCTCGAAGTGTCTCGAAGATGAATTCAGTATATGATTGTAGCTCCGGCAAGTGTTTTATTTGTATCACTAGCTTTAAAAGCTAAAAAAAATCTTCGTTTTTGTTACAATTCAGAACAACTTTGCCGGCTTTGTCAGTATTCTACAGAATGCCTAGGTTAAATGTGGAATAAATTATATTAAAATAAAATAAATAAATAAATATTTCGGACACTTACACCAATCATCTAGTCCCAAACTAAGCAAAGCTTGTGCTATGGATACTAGATAACGGATAAACATACATAAATATTTATATAAACATCCAAGACTCGGGAATAAATATTGGTATTCATCATACAAACATTTACTCCTCGCGGGATTCGAACCCGCAACCGTTGGTTTCGCTGATAGGGTCACTGTCCAAGGTCGTCAATTTATTGCCTGAATGTTTTAGCCGTTCAGTGGAATGCCTAGGTATTCTACAGGGTGAATTTGAATACTTGTAATTCAGTATTCAGTATGTTTATTGCAGTATCACAAATTTATAGTACATGCTTACGAGTAAAACTAGGTCTTAAATAAATACTTATTTGTGACGCCCCGTTGGGGCATGGCAATATTATCTGGCATTATGGCTTACTGGTGACTCCATACCAGATTACAAATAACTTTTCCCCAAGGATCGATAGCCGAATTCGATCAAAAAAATTTCGATTATCCATACGAGTAGGTATGAGTAGCTGACTCATCGTTATAAAGTACCTAGTAGGTACATTTATTGTAAAATATGAATAAATAAATAATATTATTAACAATTTAAATATCTATTACCTACTCGTAATCACTATTCGACACACCCTCTCACACACATGATGTGAGATGAGTGTGTATGGGACACACTCATCTCACACACAGAGAGGTACACACACCCACACACACACATTATCTTGTTTTAAGCTCAAATTACTAGTTTGTTTTATTTAAGCTTGAAATTGCTTGTTATATATACTTCTATTTTAGCATTGAAAGGGAGCGGCGCTGACCGCCGAGATACAGGTTCTCACCTAGTTCGACAGCAGATGCCCACATTTTCTTCTTCTTCTTATTTTTGAGGATGGCAACCAGTCAACCTCATTGTCGAGGGACATTACTGCCAGTTTCGAGTGAAAATTTTTATTTATCTTATTTCTTCAGTTTATAGGTCAGTCTCAATCAAAACAAGTAATTCGTCGTATACAGAGTCTAGTCACGGTCAAGTCATTCTTCAGTAAAGTGGCAGAATGCTTTACAAAAGATTTTGGCGGCTTCTTGTGGGAACCCGAAAGCTCCGTTACGCACTTTAATTTACACTTCCCTTCACCTGTACACCAACACTAACGTTTGCTGCACAATATTCTGCCATTATTAAGCTTCAAAAGTTACAATGCACAAATTTTAAGACTTATAAAGAAAAATGCTACTTCACTCGCCGAGTTCCCGCCAAAAAGCCCCCGCCCACATTTTATATGTAAATTGTATGCTGTTTTTTTTTTTTGGAAATAAAGATTTTTATTTTATCATTTTTTATTATTACACAAAGTAAACCATTCTGAAACCAATAGTATGGAAGTTCCTTCCTTCTATGGAATAATGGAAGACCTTCGACCTGATCTTCACTTAACATCAGGTGTGATTGAGTTCAAGTACCAACCCGTTATGCATAAAAAAAAGTTGAAAAATTTTCGACTGAATTCAGCTATGCTTCCTAGTGGAAAGTAGTTCGTAATGAGAAGTTTTTTTTTTTTTTATGCACAACGGGTTGGTACATGACCTCAATCACACCTGATGTTAAGTGAAGATGAGGTCGAAGGTGGAAGCGTACTGACCCGGTAACCCCAACACATTTGGAGGACTGGCTATCTTATCTCTGACAACCGGAACACAACAATGCCATTAACATTGCTGCTTGGCGGCAGATTTAGATAAGATGGTGGTAGATAGCCAGGCGGACATTTGAAATGTCCTACCACCAACCAACCAAAGCCAAAACCAAAGCAGAGCAACCAGCAAAGCAAAGCAAACCAAACCAACCAAACCATGAAGTGGAGGCATCAGCCGAGAATTGTTGGACTTCCATATTAAAGGTGGTTTCAGAATTGTTTACTTTGGCGTTTGACAATAATTCCTTGGCGAAAGTTGTTCTTAATCAAGAGTGACGTCACCAGTTAATGGGAATTACAGGAATTCAGATTAACCCTGTATAAAATACTATATTATATTATACAGATTGCCAATAATATAAGTGTATAGAAATAATACTTCTTTTTATAATGTACCGTTGTACAATGAAACTGTGGCTGAGTGTCCTTGGACATTTTTTGAATTTAGGTACTTACGTTTAGAAGACTTTTTGGCGGGATCTCGGCGAGTGAAGTTGCAATTTCCTTTATAATTCTTATAATTTGTGCATTCTAAATTTTGAAGCTTAATAATGGCAGAATATTGTGCAGCAAATGTTAGTGATGGTGTACAAGTGAAGGGAATTGTAAATTAAAGTCCGTAACGAAGCTTTCGGGTTCCCACAAGAAGCCGCCAAAATCTTTTGTAAAGCATTCTGCCACTTTACTGAAGAATGACTTGACCGTGACTAGACTCTGTATACGCCAAGTATTACTTGTTTTGACTGAGACTGACTTACAAACTGAAGAAATAAGAGAAATAAGACATGGCTGTATGAGCTTAGATCCCTTTGCCTTCTCCGAGATGGGAAAATACAACGAAAAAAAAATAATTAGAAGACAAACAAAGCTGATATTTTGTAATTAAGTTTGGCTAAGTTTATTTTGTTATTCAACTTTAGAACGATTAATTACTTCTTTCTTACTTCATCACCGATAATTGAATGTTTGTTAGATTGATTGTTACACTGCTAGCATGATATTAATATTTCATTCTGTGCATACATACGCAGAGTTATAGTCTAGTTTTATAAGTTCTATGTATACCTATTCGGCCTTGTTATACTGTAACTTGTTCTGTATGCCCAATAAAATACATAAATATATGTATTCAAACTTCAAGCATTTATTTCAACGTAAGATACATGATATCATTTGTTGAATGTCAATTTAAATCTACTGGAAATAATTGCATTTATCTGTCAGTCGGTATGTCCAAGCTACTACCGCTTCGGAAAGGGAATTCATCTGTGGGAAAAGAAGCGGCGCAAGAAACCCACAGGATCATTGTTGTTCTTTCTTTTTTTAAATAAAGTATATAAACAATACAATTTTATAATTTTGGGGAGCTTGTCGAAGTACACCAAGCGTGTTTGTCATTCAGATAGTCACAAATTTTATAATAACCCTTTTTTGCTAATGTTATTTTGACATAATCTTTAAATTTTTTCTCAGTTAGATTAATGATTTTCTCAGGTATACGGTTATAAAAGCGTATACAGTGTCCCACAAATGATGTATTAACTTTGCTTAGTCTGAACATAGGGGTAGCCAATTTGTTCTTATATCTCAAATTTAAATTATGCTTGTCACTATTTTTCGGGAACGCAGAAATATTTTTTCGAACGTACATAATATTTTCGTAAATGAACAGTGAAGGAACAGTTAAAATATTAATTTCATATATATATAACCTAAGTCATCAAATAGTAATTTAACTGTTTAATACTTTGTTATGGCAACAGGGCTCGCTGTTATTATACTTGTCGACGGACATTTGATATGATTGAAGTGCACTGGGAAGTGTTAAGCTTCTATTTAGATAATCTCAAGGCGAGGTCGGCTCGTGTTTACATATGTCAGCAGATTCATGACAAAGAATTTAGATCACATATTTAATAAAGATAGATAACATTTACCTTTCTTGGGTCAGCGCAATAGTTACAATTTGAAGATATAGTCTGGCAGTACAAGTAGGAAAAGAAATGCCGAGGGAAACTTCACTACAAATTTTTTGCGGGGGAAAATGCTTTATTCTAACGGGAGGGATACCCATCTAAAACCCAGCACGCGACCTTCCTCGGCAGTAGGGAGGACCTGGGAACGCGTAAGCGACTCCACGTCGCCTCCCCTCAAAAGGGGGCGCCCGTTCTCGGAGGGCGGCTACTTTACACACTAAACCACCTCCGTGGCTCAATGTGACCAACATACGGTTTACGAATCAGGGTTGCGAGTTCGATACCCCGCTGGGGTATATGTTTAGTACTCGGTTTGGTTGGTGGTAGGGCATTTTAAATGTCCACCCGGCTAGCTATTACCATCTTATCTAAATCTGCCCAAGCAGCAATGTGTGTTCCGGTTGTCAGACATATGATAAGCCAGTCCCTTAAATAAGATTGGGTTTCCGGGTCAGTACGCTACCACCTTCGGCCTCATCTTCACTTAATATCAGGTGTGATTGAGGTCAAGTGCTAACCCGTTGTACATAAAAAATACCGAATTACACTACTCCGAAATGATCGAAGAACGGTTGATCGAATGCAGAGTACATTGCGGAGTTAGCTTTAATTTAAGAAAAATAATGATGAACAAATTCCGCAATGTACTCGGCTATCGACCAACCGTTCTTGGTGGAGGGTAATAGTCAAAATGTTGCTGAAACTTGTCATGGTGGGCCGCAGGCGCCGCAGTAGGATGTCACATTAAACATGTCGCTCCTGCTGCGGCGTTGTCTGGGGACCGCTTTGTAATTACTTAAGTTATGCAATTTATCCTAGGGATTTGTATTCATGAGGGTGATATTTTCAAATGAAAAAACCTTCTATAATAATAAAAAAAAAATACAGATAGCCTTTATGAATACTATCTCAAAGAATGTCTAGATATCAAACAACTCTGTTGACCAGTTATAGCCGTGTTAGTGTGACAAGGAGCTGTTTGTTTGTGCTCGGTAAAGGCACCAACAGTAAACACCTCGTATCGTATGAAGACAATACACACATAAGGCTGGCCACCCGCTAAGATGTAGGTCTTATCTTATACTTCCGGAACATATTGCAGTTAAGGACCAGCCCTCGTACCACGTAAAAATTAGCTAATTAGCCGAGTGGCTCACTTACGTTCAGTCGCTAAATTTTGTACCACGTAAGCTTAGGTATGTCTTTTATTAAACGTGTATGTGTCAAGATGGACATTAACATTTACCGACGACCGATTAGTGTAGTAGATAGTGACCCTGTCAGCGAAACTAACGGTTGCGGGATGGAATCCCGCGAGGGGTAGTTTTTGTGATGAATAAGAACATTTATTCCCGAGTCATGGATGTTTGTATAAATATTTATATATGTTTATCCGTTATCTAGTATCCATAGCACAAGCTTCGCTTAGTTTGGGACTAGATGATTGGTGTAAGTGTCAAAAGCTTCGTCAGGTATATTTTTGTTCAAAGAATTCAACGCCATCCAGTGTCACTAATAAGAACTTATTTGTCGAATCACCATAACCCGATTAGATTAATTTACGAGTAATTTTCTCTAAAAGGGCCTTTTCATATTCTCTAGTCTAATAACCGGGACGCGCTGCCATGAGTGCGTTCATTATGAAATTCTTGTGGAGACAACGGCCATTACCGCCCATTGATGGGTCAGGCCACTGACCTGGCTTCATTACTGTAGTGCACCACATTCCTTTGATAACGTCTAAGTTCTCCGCTCTATACAGACATCTAAGCTATTGGTTGAATTTTTACATGGTCAAATAAAAAAAAAAAATAGCTGGATTGCTTTTTCGGGATATCAAAGCAGCTAAATAGTGAATACGGTCGTGTGGTTTCGGCATTCAAAAAGAATAGAAACAACACATCTCTTCCTGTGGGAGTCGTAGAAGGCGACTAGGGGACTTTAGGCACATCAAAAAATGTCCATAGACTCACCCCCTGTCACGTGTGCATTTCTGTACATTAACAACAGGTGCAAAAGATAATTCCATGACGCGGAAATGAGATTGTTGAGATGGATAAGTGGAGTGACGAGGATGGATAACATTTATTTATTTATTTATTTATTGCATATCGCATGGTTTGTTAGGTGTTAAACATAAAAGTGTACAAGCATGTGACACCCTGTAAGGGCACCGCAAAAGCATGAGAGAGAGCTTCTTATAATTATTATATTCTCTTAACTTAACTTAAAGAAATCTAACTTAAAGAAAACTAATGTGAAGAAATTCCGTATCAAGTATGTATCATACTTAAACAAAATTTCTTGACATTAACCTAGAACTAACTTAAAACTGTTTTCTGCTTATTTTAAAAACTTTTATAATATTAACTGTTTGTACTTACTATACTATTTCATTAGATACTAAACTTTAAATTATATATATTTTTAATTATATATATTACACAAGATACATTACTTATTAGACTTATTATCATTTAGTAGTTCTCCTATATTATAAAATGCTTTACTTAATAAATACTTTTGCAACAATTTTCCAAAACGTGATAAATTTTCTTCATTTTTAATATGATTAGGGATAGAATTATAAAATAAGGAATGATTATGTAAGAGGGAGTTTAAAGTGGCACTCGTGATAGAAAAGTTAAAAGCAAATCGTTTGGCTTGTTACGGACATGATAGGAGGAGGGATGAAATGGATGTTACTAAGAGAGTGATGAATATGGATATCGATGGATGGAAGAGAAGAGAAAGACCATGGAAAACATGGATGGATTGTATGAGGGGTGATATGAACGAAAAGGACGTGAATGATGAGGTAATAGCTGATAAAGGAAATTGGAAGAAAAAGACGTACCTACTGCGCTGACCACAAATAAATTGGCCCAGGACAAGAAGATGATGATGAACTTAATATCAATGATAAAGGATAATTAAACAAAATCGGTAAAACAATCGACTTCAGTAAGGTTCAAATATCGCTTAAGAATTGCCACAAATATGTTGAACATATATCAAAAATATAGACACAGACGAACATAGAGTCTTCTTCTTTTTAATACGCTTTTTATTAGCTTCACTTGTAAATAACTAACAAATGTTCGAAGTCAATTTTAACCTACTTCTAATTGACCGCCTGTCTAGCTACCACCATCTTATCTAAATCTGTTGTGTTCCGGTTGTCAGAGATAAGATAGCCAGTCCCCCAAATGTATTGGGGTTTCCGGGTCAGTACCCTTCCACCTTCGACCTCATCTTCACTTAACATCAGGTGTGATTGAAGTCAAGTACGAACCCGTCGTGCATAAAAAAAAAAAATTGTCGTATCGAAATGAAACTTGGTATGTATATGTAAGCCGGATAACAATACTATAATTTGATATCTTGGAGCTGATCTGACGATGGAAAGACAGAAATAAAAATGTATTTAAAACTATCTCTAGACACATACAAAAAGAAAACATTGTGTTTGATATCTAATTGTTGCTGTCGCAAGGTGGAGTCAAAAAGGTCTCCAACTCAGCATGGGGTGCAGCGGTTCACTACAACGCTGGTTTTCAGTGGAGCCTCCAAATGACTACAGAGTTATGTAATCCCAGCAGAGTTCTTAGTAACCTCTGGAGGCATTTTATTAGTTATTTTTTATCTTTCCAGACTCACAAGATGTATGCGCTCCGATACTGGGGCTGCGAGTTGCTCTGCCTCGTGAATATCGTCGCGCAGCTGTGGATGATGGACAGCTTCTTCAATGGGGAATTCTTCTCTTACGGCACTCGTGTGCTGGGTTATAGCGAGGTTCCACAGGAGGAGAGGTGAGTGTGGACTTTGTGCACTCCTAGTAGTTTCGTTGAGCACCACCTATGCAGTCTTTGATGAATCAAACAAACCTACAGATTTGTCACATAACACGCCAGGTAGTGGGGGTTTCGTCAGACTTAGGATAGGACTGCCTTTATGAGGAGCCAGAATGTGTCCAAAAAAGCTCGTCTGGTTGTTCATGGCGGGGTGCTGGTTCCAACACTGACTCACGGGAGTGAATGCGGGGTATGGCAAAAGAAGAATGAAAGTAGAATAAATGCAGTGGAAATGAGATCATTGAGAAGTATGAATGGGGTGACTTTGAAAGATAGAATCAGATAATTATTCAGGAATAGTGTAATTAGGGAGTTAAGCAGTGTGAATAAAGACGTAGTGACAAAGATTGAAAAAGGTATGCTGAGATGGTTTGGACATGTGGAGAGGATGAATGAAAGAAGACTTACGAAAGAGATATACGAAACGAATGTGGATGGTAGTGTTGGTGGGGGAAGACCACGGCGAACGTACCATGATCAAATCGGGGACGTCTTAAAGAAAGGCCAAGTCAAGAGTACCCTAAACCGACGAGCATGTATGAACAACCTTATGAGAGTGAAGGAAGCAGAAGAGGTGTGTCAGGATCGTAGCAAGTGGAAGTCTGTGGTCTCTGCTCGGGACGGGAAACAGGCGTGACATTAAGTATGTATGTATGTATGTATGTCTGTAGGGTAGGACTTCGGGTGTTCCATAAGTGTATTATATAAGCAGAGAATTCTACTTAGTAATATGATTCTGAAACTTGGAGACAGTTGGGTATCTTGACTGAGAGCTTAATGTATAAGATTTGATGCAAAATTTGAGGACATTAGTTCTTGAGATGGTTATGGCGAGTGACCACAGCATGACGATCAGATCATCAGATGACAATTTATACTCATCGGAAACAATGGCTAAGGACTGGATATGACGGCGTGGTAAGCTAAAGACTACAGCAGTGGGTTCACAAGGCATTTTTCGGAGGCAACTTGAAATATTTGCTGTCAGGTGGCCTGACACAAACCCATCAATCCATTCTCGATCTGCGTGGTGGTTTATGGCCTACACCCTTTCCTAGTGAGAGGAGGCTGGGCCCCAACAGTGGGGACTTATAGTTGTTGTGATGTGGATTGATAAGGGCTTATATCGATGACTTAAGATTTTTTTTTTATGCACAACGGGTTAGCACTTATCCTCAATCTCACCTGATGTTAAATGAAGATGAGGCTGAAGGTGGTAGCGTACTGACCCGGAAACCCCATCTTATTTGGGGCTTTTGCTGTTTGGCGGCAGATTTAGATAAGATGGTGGTAGCTAGCCAGGGGGACATTTAAAATGCCCTACCACCAACCAAGCCGAGTACTAGATATGTACCCCGCTGGGGATCGAACTCGCGACCATGGTATAATTAATTAAATTAAAGACCATTAAGATGGTATAATTTACCTATATATTTTTTCAATGTAAAATAATCCTCTTTTCAGATACGATCCAATGATCTACATATTCCCTCGTATCACGAAGTGCACGTTCCACAAGTTCGGTGCTTCAGGCAGTATCCAGACACACGACAGCCTCTGCATCCTGCCCCTCAACATTGTAAACGAGAAGACCTACATATTCCTCTGGTTTTGGTACATCATACTAGCTATGGTGTTGACAATGCTGGTTATTTACAGGTATGTTAGGGGTGGTTCTATGGGGTAATTTTTATGGAGAGTTCAAGGATCGATAATAATATACAATACAATACAATACAATGCAATGCAATGCAATGCAATGCAATGCAATGCAATACAATACAATACAATATAATATAATATAATAATATAATAGAAGTTAAATGTAAGAAAAAGGAGATCGATAAATTTCGACCCCGTCCTTTTTTTCGAATAGGTTACAAATAACCTACCACCTACCACGGTTCTATCAACTATCTTGTTTTTCGTTTATCTATGGCAATGACTGAATTCAGGTATTGCCATAGATAAACTAAACTGTACACTTTTTGGTGTATATGAAATAGAAAAAAGAAATATTTCGGACACTTACACCAAAATTACAGGTGCCACGGAAGATCAGCGCTGCAAGAGCGACCGCTACTGTGGCTTATGCTGAGTGGTAACCTTTTTTGATAACCAATGTTCTTATGTTTAGTTACCACCATTTGTACCAATTAATGTTATCAAAATAAATAAATTTCTCTCTTTCTTTCTTTCTTTCAATCATCTAGTCCCAAACTAAGCAAAGCTTGTGCTATGGATACTAGATAACAGATAAACATACATAAATATTTTTATAAACATCCAAGACTCGGGAATAAATGTTCGTATTCATCACACCAACAGTTACCCCTCGCGGGATTGGAACCCGCAACCGTTGGTTTCGCTGATAGGGTCACTATCCACTACACCAATCGGTCGTATACTTGTCTAACTGAAGAAAGAAATAGGGTGTGCAAATTGTGAGAGGTTTCAGACCGCCTCCCTTGGCAATATCTTCCTTAAACAGTTTGCTTAAAGTCAACTTTCTCATTTCCAGACTAGTAATAATTTTCGTGCCGTCAGTCAGGCCGCGGCTACTTCACGCGAGGTCGCGAACGCTAGCGATGGAGACTGCTGTGGTTGTATCACGGCGCACAGACATCGGCGACTGGTGGCTCCTGTACATGCTGGCGAGGAACATAGACCCGCTCATATATAGGTGACTTTACTACATTAGACTGGATGAGTTTTTTTACCGTAAGGATTGGCAAAAAAGAAAAAACAAAAAATAATAGTAATGTGGTATTACTTTTGGTAAACTGAATTAGCCTAAATTTCTGCTGACCCATGGCAAACATAATCACACAGTCTTTATTTATATACACTCTTACACCCTTCATACTATACAATCTCTTTATTTTCTCTCTTTATTTTACTGCATCTAGAGGCTTTTAAATTAAACAATCGCAATCAGTCAATTGCACGCGCGTACGCGCACACACACACACACACACACACACACACACACACACACACACACACACACACACACACACACACACACACACACACACACACACAAATACTTTGTGTAACTTATATCTTATAAGCCTAACTTACAAACAATATGTGTTTTAAATTAAATTCTTAACCAGCCTTTAACTATGTGTTCAATACAGGAAGAGCGGGGACTCCTATCACAAGTATATTCTATAACTTAAAAGGAGCTCCTCAGCCGAAATTTTATGTATTAGGCTATGAAATAAATATTTTGCATTTTGTATTTGTATTTGTATAGGTAGTTTAATTTTTATTTTTTCAAAAGTATCATCGAATAAAGCGTTAATTGTGTCGATTGTAAACGCGAGTTTGTAGCCTATTTCACATAATTACATCATTAAATTAAATAATTAAAGAAAACATGGAGAAAATATGAGTGACACATGATATGAACCCTACAAATGCCTCTAATCGCATACCAATCTACCGCCGCCGCCTTTTGAAAAAAGAAATTAAACGTCAATAAGTTATTTTCTCTAATATGCCCTATTTTTTCCTTACGGTAAAAAACTCAGTATTTTCATTGTCGGATACAGAGATAAGTACCGGCATTGTATAAAATCACTACACGAATTCGCGCCGGTCAAATGTGCTTTTGTGGACAGACCTGCCGTTGGCCCAAGTAAAAATTTTTGCGTTCCATAGCTAATAATTTGCCGTTTAACTCGCTTGCGGTCGATCGCTAAATTTGGTCCGACGTAAGCGGCCTAAAAGTAAGGATAAGAGGATTAAGGTCGCTTACTCGGCACTAAATGTGCAACGTAAATAATTAAAGCCGAAAATAATTTTTCTTTTCCAGAGAGCTAATATGCGAACTAGCAAAGAGGATGGGTGAGAAGGCGCCGCGTGCGTGACGGTCGGCTCCTCCCCCTCCCCCGGCCGAGCGACCAATCGCCGTGCTCACCGTCTGACACTCGTATGTTCCAAATACAAATATTCTACGCCTTGTCCGAACTACACCACTATTACGAGCGCTGGCGAAATTGCTGTTAAGAAATTGTAAGGCGTTTAAACGACGGTTGCGGCCTATTGAAGGAATTCATCATCATCAAGGTCAAGTGCTGGTTAACAACAATAATATGTATATTGCAGTGTGATCAAAAATATCTATACAACCAAAATATGAAAAAATATGAATCCTTTGGCTGTTTATTTAGGGACTCTATAAATGTGAACATTTTATGGATTCTGATTGTACATTTATAGGTCCTTGCAATATCAATACAAATGTAGCGCTCTCATGTACATAATTGTAAGTATTTAATAATGTGTATCAGCATTAAAATGCATACTTATGTTTCACTTTATTGAATTTAAATTGTGTTTTAATGAAAGAAACTTGGATACATTTTATAGAATGCTTATTATGTGAGAGAATAAGATGTATGTATCAACTTTCAGTCGCTCCTAATTGAAGCTGGAAAATTGTGAACTTTGTGGGTGTTAGCATGCCCGAAGCTAAGACGGCCTTTCATTCTTATAAGTGATAGTCATCCGCTGTCAAATTGTAACTCAATTATGTATTCATAAAGCAATAAATATGTTGTATTCAATCTCCGCGACGCACACAGCGTACCCGTGATGCGGACGTAACATGACATGATCAATGCACACAAGGCAACTCTGCACACTGTCCACAGACGTATACCAAATATACTCCTTCCTGAATCCTACAACCTTGGGATCTTCAAGAGCAGAGTGAATAGGCATTTACTGAGATCGCGTGCTTCATCTCCGACCTCATCGTCACTTTCCATCAGGTGAGATTGTGGTCAAACGCGTATCCAGTCAATCATAAAAAAAAAAAAAAAAAAAAAACTCCCCTTTAATATTCAATATGAAATGTCGTTTATAACTCAGTTCTGATGGAATTTAGAGATAAATATCATATCAAGTTTTGTTAGTTACATTATTCTGAACTATAAATATAGGCCTTTACACAGGGTTACACAGGCACAGACGTCATATAAGGTACAGTCAGATTCAAAGGTGCAATCATACCCAAAGTTCAAATTATTACATTTTTTCGAACACCTTTGAATTCAAAAAGAGAACCTTTAATTCTTTGCCGCAGATCTTACTACACAAGAAAGATACTTGATACTTGCCTTAAATCCGTCTACCTTCCTTCACCTCTCGGTGCAGTCGGGTGCAACAGTGCCATGGCATCTCAAAGTATACCATCACATCTCCAAATATATATTACACTATACAATACATATATGTTCTCGTCGTCTGTGTGTGAATTCCTTTGCCTTGTGTGTATTCGAAGTTACCCCATTGTCTGATCATTAACATATTGCAATAAGGGATACGTATTTTACGATTTGTTCGAAGTTTTTAAGACATAAATTGAAGACTGTAATTTAACTGACTAAGAATAAGCCTTGACATAAAGTATTTAGTATGTAAAATAACACTTGAAATTAAAAATAATAACATGGCCTTTCACAGAATGTCTACAGAAGACACAAAAATTTGAAAATAAAAACCATTGTTGGAAATATTCAGTACTTTTATATATAACGATGACAAGAAAGGCAGCAACGGCAATGTATGTATGTACAGTCAGATTAAAAAGTAGAGTCATAGTCCGAGTTCACACGATTGATTTCTTTCGGAAATCTTTATATTTAAGGCAAGTGTCGCGTACCATTCTTGTGTAGTACGATCTTCTGAAGAATTAAAGGTGTTAGAAATTCAAATCGTTCTAACTTGAACTATGACTGCAATTTTGAATCTGAGTGTACAGTAGGAGAAATTAATCACTTATCAATTTCCTTTAATTTTAGTGTAAAAATATTTACGTGATTGAGCTAAATGACGTAATACATATCGCATGCATTTTTATTACAATGCCTCGTAATTTCATATGGTTGTGTTGAAATTGCCAAACAAACAATTTCCCTTATTCATCAAAAAGAAGGTGATGTAGGTAAGCCTATAAACAAAAATTAAAAAAGAAATACAGGCAATCTGCCGTCAAAGCAGACATTGTGTAATTAATGACAATGATGGTTGACGATTCCCGAGTTAGTTGCCATAAGGTCGAATATTGAAACAAATTTCCTTGTTACTGTTTAAGTTAGTCTTTAGTTATGTAAGTTGCCACTGCCATTTTGTTAGGTTTCAACGTGACTACAGGGTGAATATAAAGGTATAATAAATAATACACGGTTCAACCAAATTGATTCACTTTGGTTAAAAGGCGCAGAAGTCAAAGGACCTTGACAATGAATGATTCACTTTTATGTTTACGTGATTCAATTTGGTGGTTTCATCCAAATTAAAAGGCAGAAGTGAACCGTGTAATATAACCGTCTTAATATAGCTAGTGTGAATCTATAAATCAACTGCATAACATTAGATACCAACTCCTTATTTAACTTTGGCTGTCGCAGAAATACGTTTTTGTTTTTAAATCCGTTCATTATAAATATGATGAAGGTACTTTACAGCTATTTACTTTTATAAGTAGTCATTTATTCTTACAGAATGAAGTACTCATTTGTCGGTCAAATTGATGTCTATAATTTTTAATTTTAAAAATATTCGTCATGGACCAATCAAACCAAACTCTTTGTTTTTTTTTTGTATATAAGCGCATGTATTTATTTAGTATTTATAAAAGAACATACAGATAATCTTCAATATTTTCAGTTCTTGAGACAAATGACGTGCCAATGCCGTCATGCACAAAATGTAAAAGAACTAATAAATATGCTTTTTTTTTAGAATTCGAATGCATGGTTATGATACTAGTTTATAATAGTCTAACTAATATTATAAATAAATGTTTGTCACTCAATCACGGCAAAACGGATGAACAGATTTGTATGAAATTGGGTATATGTATAGGTAGAACATACCATGGATTTTAATCCAAGGTATGTTATCTATATTTATCTCGTTAAAATGAGCAGTTCCCGCACGATAAACAAATTAATAATAACCGCGATAAAGTAAATCCACGCAGGCGAAGCTGCGGGCGAAAACTAGTAAGAAAGTAATTATTTTCAAAAAATCTCTCAAGTTTACTTTTATTTTTATTATTGGTACCGATGTACATCGATTTACCCTCTAAATGAGTATCTAAATATTTCATTAAGGATCCTGTTTTTGCAATAACTTGCATTTGAACTATCTCCACCCTGTAGTTGTGAATAAACATAAGTGTTTATATGCATGGTGTAGCAAATGTGTTTAATCTGAATAAGTTATTTAGATTATCAGCTATATCCAATATTAAACGAAACTAAAAATCTCATTAATTCAAAACTGTTTTTACTCTGTCGATGAACATAGCCACGGTTTTATCTGCAAGCTCGAAGTAATTGAAGGTTGTAATTTTTATAGTAATATATTTTTAATCAGATAAGTAATTCTTGGATGTATATATATTTTTCATTGGAATTTTCCACAATTATGTAAAACTTTTGGGGCCCAGATTAGGAAAAAACTTTGTAAACATGATTCAATACCACTGAAATTACTACTATGTTAATTATTGATTGCCTAATTGTGAAGTATGTTACTAATACGGGCAAGAATTCAATACATTGTAATCTTTGGGGACATACAATGTTTATATGTATACCTATACCTTGGGTACAGGTTACGTATTTGTGCCCTTTGGTGTGGTGACCTCAAGCCCGTGGGGTGTTTTTTACCAGGTTGAAAAGTAGTTAACATACCGAACATTCGCACTAAGCGGTTTGACTCTTCATTCAAAATGCGAGCAGCCAAGGCACGGAAATCCAACAACCTTGGGATCTTCAAGAGCAGAGTTATGAGGCATCTATTGAGATCGCGTGCTTCATTAGTTTTCCAAAGATTACAATGTTTTGAATTATTCGCGCTAATTTTATTGATAATAGGCCCTTTGTTATTTTTAAGTGATATTGAGGGTTGAACTTATCTGTGCACCAAGGCGATAAAATGTACGAATCTAATACATCGGTTAACAGAAGGCGGACGTACGTAAGCTTCCGTAAATCTTCGGATACGATACTGACAATCGGATCCAATCCTTAATAAGGGCTGATGAATAATTTGACCTATGTCACGAATGTTAATTGAAGCTCTATGGCTTAATATAAATAACGTCGGGTTTACGATACGCATGTCGCAAAGTCGATTCCCAGTTACGCTTGGTTTAAAACATTTTTGCCTAATTAATAATGACAATGAATTTGAAAACACATTTAACTAGATATTGATTAGTAATCTATATTCGCAAAATTGCTAAACTAAGTGTTCATCATTTTATTGAACCATATTATTCCGACCATTATGGAGTAATACAAAAAATAATTACATCGAAAAAAAACTTTCAATACAGTAATTAATATTCACTTTAGTTTTTCAAATTGTTCATCATTGGGAATTGCATATCATATTGTTAGCGATTCTTTTTTTAATATCAGTCACCATAATCGATTATTAATATCAAGAGAAGCACTGAATCTAACTGAATGCCTTATTGTAATTAGGTATACATTTGTATGGATATGTGCGTGTGATGGATATTCCTATAGGGAAATTTGTTTATGTGTGTTTTAGAAAAGACTTAAATATAATTTAGACATTGAGTTTGAGTAACGATTTATTTGGAATAATCTAGGACGCCTATATACATTGATTTCTTCATGTAAAGTTTTTATTACGATTGACAAATAATCCGAAACTAGGCAATTGTCGACCACTTTCGACTCGCGACTGAATGGTTGCTGAAGTTTGCTGAGAAGTCGAGATGCGTAGGTATAACGCGCATTTTGGCCGTTTAGGCGTTCTACTGCTCCTTCCTTGTATTGTTGTTGAAGATACAAAAATATTTGTTCTCCCATATATTACGTGTCAGCTGATAGGCACTGGATTTCATTGTATCAGTGTACCTATGTTAGCAAAAGTTTTTAAGCGAATACAGAGACTGTCCGATAGCAAAAGTTGTACGTTTTGACTATCTTCTCTAGAATCAATTTTCTAGAATAATTTTTGAAATCATTGTAGTAGACCGTTTAGCTGATGAGAAATAATAATGGCATTGCTATAGCAACAGTATGCCGTTAGAAAAGTGACTGAATTTAATTCAACAATAAATTTATGCAATACGGTGACATATTATTATCATCAGCGAGTAAACGCACCTTGTCACATATTTTTGCTTTCTGTCTTCATCACATATTAATGCCATTTAAAATTATGCACACAGATTTCTATTATTATACCTTTTTGAGGTACAGTCTGTATCTAAAAATATACCCTCATGTTCCCTAACGCGCTACATCTATAGCAGTAATTACATTAAGCGAACCCCCACTCATGTAAATAATTATATATCTCATAAAAAAACCTTAACTGGGAAAACAACACTGTCAAGCTGTAGACTTAGATTCCGATACTTGTACTGCAAACAGTTTTATGCTGCTCAGATAACCTACAATCATTAAAACGGTTCTGTTGATTGTGGATAATCTGAGGAATACAAATTGGAAACCAAACGCCTGCCTGACGTTAATGTTTTTCCCAGTTATGACTTTGTTTCTGAGTTATATATTATTTACTTAAGTGGCAGTACCGTCGATTGTCATTTCATAGGGTATCCCCTTAATTGTCTTGCAAGAAAATCAAGTGAGTGCGTAATGCATCTTGCATGTGTAGTGTTGTCAGGACATGTTTCGAAATCCATGGCTTTTTTTTTTATATGAGAGAGCGGCAAACGAGCATGCGGGTCACCTGATGGAAAGTAATCACCGCCGCCCATGGACACCCGCAACACCAAAAGTGTCACAGATGCGTTCCCGGCCTTTGAGGTAGGTGTAGGCTCGTTTCTTGAAGGTTCCAATGTCGAAGGTTTTGCCTTGAACGACGAAACTAATACAATAAATCTAGCGCGCTAGGGGTATACTTCTGGATGCAGGTCACTGTACTTGAATCGAACCGATAGTTGTACCCAGAGATATAGCTAGTACTTGTATTACTGTTTGTGATAATGTTGTCTTTGTAGTGTAAGTATTCTTGTTATACAGAATAGTAGACAGTGGTGTCGTTTCTGTCTTGAGGTTAAGCTTGTAGAAATAATGTGTTGTGGTTTATATTGAATAATCAAGTAAAAATTAATAATTGGATAGATTTTGCATGATGTTTAGCTATGGAAGCTTGAACGGACTATTAATTATCTTTATATAAGATGTTCTTTACAATTTTGCATTCCTTGCGAACAAGCCAAAATTTGTTGCCTTCAAATTACAAAGTTGTAACACCTCAGTGTTCATTTTGAATCTAATTTTACTCCGTTTTTGGGGTGTTTTTTGACGGATTTTTACAAATATTTGCCTTTTGCACGTGTTGTGAGTTGAGATTTGTTAAGTTTTCTCATGTGTTGTCATTACATTGTGATAGGTCTGCTGTCTGGAGATTAGAGAAAATACCTATTGTTTGTTCAAACTGATATTTTAGACATGATTCTAATGTCATAGTGTTTTTTTTTTCAAAGTTAAATAATTGCTGTTTGTGTTACTTCAATAGACCATGGAATGAACTCCACTCGCCCAGAGTGAAATTTCCTGATATGCACTTTGAATGTTAAAATGAAGTATTTTCTCAGGTCTCGATACAGTCACTAATATCATTTCATCAACATAGGTTTAGGTAGGTACCTGTCTAGGTACAAATTTATGGTGCATTATTAAATCTTGTAAAATAGAGATTCCATCGTCAACAATTTTGTTTACATCTCTTCTACATCATTCTTTCTAAATAGTGAAAGCAAGGTCGGTATTCAGTATTGTCGAATGATGACTGAAACAATATAAATATGGAATTTAATATTATATTACATAATAGCGCTGGCCTGTTTTGTTGATTATGCAGACCCCTTTGGTGCGCTCATGATAAAAATTCCGTCGCTGGTATTCATATCAAAAGCACGCGTACGCAACAGCGAGTACAAGTTAAACTCACATATTCTCTTTTACCGTGTCTGAAAAACCATTTAAAATAATTTTGATAAGTATCTTCATGTCACAATTGAACGCCTATCTCGTGAAGGATTGTGAATATCCCTAAATTTGCTCAATTCAAATTTGAAGTATGTTGTTTAGAAATAAATCGCGTGTCATCCTCAATTCAAATGATTTATGGCTGGCCTTAGATGATTTAGAAACGAGTTCGTAGGGTTCTAAATGTAAAAGTGTTTAAATGAATATGCAACTTATATTATATGTCATTTTTGTTTGATAAAATATCATTAAGTTCAGCCGTACCATCACAAATATATGTATATTATAATGTTATTAGTATATGATGACATCAAAACTAATAGAGTTTCTAAAGATGAGCCTGTTGTGTATAACATATTAATCAAAAAGTTGATTCAAATATTGACTCATTTATGAAATAATTTGCAAAGGTAATGTAATAATGTTACACGGTTCAACCAAATTGATTCCCTTTGGTTGAAAAGGCGCAGAAGTCAAAGGTAACATTGACATTGAACTATTCACTTTTATGTTTACATGATTTAGTTTGGTTGCTGCATCCAAATTGAAAGGCAGAAGTGAACCCTGTAATATCGCCTTAAATGAAAAATATAAATTTCTGAAAGCTTAGTAGCTTAGTAGTTCACGTCACACAAAAGCTTCTTCTTTGTTAACTCTATGGAAAATTTGTTTAAGTCGTACAAAAGTATATGTTGAAACAATTAACAAATATTATGTTCCTAACGAATTATTAGTTTATCTACTTTTTTAAGCTGCGAAATAAAGACAATTGGTAACCGCCTCCAAAATGAGCTCTGTATAATACTGCAAATCATAAAAATGTATTCGTGTAGAACCCTCTGAGGGCGGAGTGTGAGTTTTGTTTCGACTTAACTTTACTACCGCGTTCACGTTTACGTGACAATTTGTATGGAGAAATGTGCAGCGCCTCTAGCGGATAGTTTGCAAAACAATTTTTTTCATAGGGACTTTTTTCGTAAACTCGAACGCGATGGTAAAGTTAAAAACGAGACAAAACTCACACTTCGCACACTGGAGTGTTATAAGTTTCACCGCTATGTGTGTGTGTACATGTCACCGTAGCTCTTAAACGGGTGAACCGATTTGGATGCGGTTTTTTATATTTGAAAGCAGGTTTTTTAGGTGTGGTTGTTAGATATGATTTATCAAAATCGGTTTACCCGTTTCGAAGATTAACATAATTTGGTTTGGTCTAGATGATATAATCATTTGTTTCCTCGGGGGTTTTCTAAATTTTCAATTTTTTATATTTAAAGTTGCACTTTTTAAAATTGGTTTGTATCAATTATAGAGTTATTTTGGGATTGGTTACCTTCAAACAGAGACTATTATGATAGTGCCGTAATGTGTTAAATTTTATTGCTATGAGTATTAGTTATTAGAAATATTCCTATGCATTTATTTTAGTTGTACTGATGACTCACAGCCTATAGACTCCTAACAAAAGTTGTGGAGACAAGCCTCAAGTGACGGACTCCAAATTTCCTTTCTTCTCGGATTGTATCGATTTTGTGAAGGTTTCCTTCAGTTCCTGGAAGGAGTAGGTTTAAAGATACTTTATGCTCATTAAGGACAATATCACTTACATGAGAAATTATGTCACTTACAAAAAGACAATGTTGTTCACCCGCCCAGATTAGACGATTGTAATAATACACTGAGCGTCCAATAATTAGTGGGTATAAGATTGTTCGTCAGTAGTGCACTTTAAAAGAAAACTATGCTTGAAATTATTAAAATGTTCTGTACTTTTCATTTGTGATAGTAAGTTATTAAAGGAGTACTTTGGCCAACGATCCAAGGAGAGGGGAATATGGTACAGGACTATTCAGAATTACGCATGGATATCTCCTCCATGATTTGATGATTATTCCATAAACAGACTTTTGACTTCGTCATGGTACGTTTCATTGAATAGGTTTGCGTTATTGATGGGGGAAAAAGATCTTCAATCGAAAATAGGTGTGGTATGATGGAGGATGCCCTCTATTGATGGAATATCGAACTACTAGGTGTGGGGAGGGATTCCACAGTCGTACTAAGAAGTTCGACTCTTCATTCATACTGCAAACAGTCAAGGCATGGGACTTCCTTCCGGCGTCAGTCTTCCCTGAATCCTACAACCTTGGGATATTCAAGTGCAGGGTGAATAGGCGTTTACTGGAATCGCATGCTTCATTTTCGACCACATCGTCACTTTCCATCAGGTGAGATTATAAAAAAAAATATGTATGATTGGGGGTATAACTGCGTTCTTGCCTCTCCATTATCAGAGTTTATAAAGTGTGGTGGGATAGGCAGAAGATAGCTTCAAAGACATCCGTCTGTTTATACCCGTCATTGTAACATCTTATGTTTTTTCTTTTCACTTTTAATGTAGTAGAAGTAGGAGTTTGGTTGGTGGTAGGGCATTTTAAATGTCCGCCTGGCTAGCTACCACCATCTTATCTAAATCTGTCGCCAAACAGCAATGTTAATAGCATTGTTGTGTTCCGGTTGTCAGAGATAAGATAGCCAGTTCCCCAAATATTTGGGTTTCCGGGTACAGTACGCTTCCACCTTCGGCCTCATCTTCACTTTACATCAGATGTGATTGACGTCAAGTGCTAACCCGTTATGCATAAAAAAAAGCGTTTGTGTCAAGCAACAATAGAGTGAAATCCAAGAGACGCCCAAAAACTTCCAGTTATTGGCTAGACCTGTCAGCTTATTGGACTCTGATTGGCTCACGTAAATTACAACCTTGGGATAGCCAATCGGAATACAGCACCCCGCGTCCTTCATACTACAGCTAGGTAATTGACAGAAATAATTTCGGTAGTAAACAGGCGTCTATGGGCTGCGAGGTCAATGAGTAAAACCATGAACTACGGACTGGCAAGGGCGTTCGTCATCAAAGTCACATACGTAGTTTATGGAGTTTACTAAACATAGGAGATTTATTCATTAAAAAAGATGATGTATAAAATTAATTATCATTTCGAATATCCTAGCGTTTAAGTTTAGTTAAAGTTATTTTAAGGAAAGCTAGTGAATTTTAACCGTTTTTTTTTACTATTTATTTAAAAGCCATTTTGTCATTTCATTATACTGAACTGATATTGGAAGATGATATTTTTATCGAGTTATCTAAGTAACTTTTAAGTTGGAAATGAATTATATGATTTTGATTTTTCTAATTTTGTGTATTATTTACAATACTGTTAGAAAGTTGGCATCCCTAATAATATTTCGGATACTTACATTAACAGCTCAATTGGCTCAATGTAAACAACATTGGGCTTATGATTCGGAGGTCGCGGGTTCGATCCCCAGCGGGGTACATATTTAAGTACTCGGTTTGGTTGGGGTAGGGCATTTTAAATGTCCGCCTGGCTAGCTACCACCATCTTATCTAAATCTGCCGCCAAGCAGCAATGTTAATAATGTTGTGTTCCGGTTGTCAGAGATAAGATAGCCAGTCCTCCAAATGTATTGGGGTTTCCGGGTCAGTACGCTTCCACCTTCAACCTCATCTTCACTTAACATCAGGTGTGATTGAGGTCAAGTACCAACCCGTTGTGCATTAAAAAAAAAACTTACAGCAATTGTCTAGTTTTAAACTAGTCAACTATGGAAGGTAGTTAACGGATAAACATACACATGTTTTTTTATGCACAACGGATTATTGACCTCAATCACACCTGATGTTAAGTGAAGTATTTATTTTATTGTCAACAAACTTTACAGCATATATTTATACAGTGTGGGAGCTAATAGCATTAAAATAAAAGTAGTTGAGATACAACCATGATTTTTTTTATAAGACAGATGGAGATTATGTAACGCTCATAAATAAATTATTTTTGGTATCACTATTTTGAGAAATTCGGCATTAAATGTTAATAATTAGTATAAAATAGTTAATTCTAATTAACAATGACCTCTCGTGTTTCGTTTTTCATTTAGTCTTCATCTCACGTTATTCACGGTCGGAACTGAATTTATCTCAACTCAATAAACCTCGTAGTTTAAGAGTTTAGCCATTTGTTGACGTAAGGAACTCGGAGCAGAAAAAAATTATAAAATAATCTCAAAAAAAAAAAAAAAATTCTAGAATTTTTTTTGTATTTTTTACGGTATATCGGAGTATACTATCCCCCATTTTCGGATGTGCAGTATATGAGATCCCACACTATACAGGGCGTCCCACGGCTATGCCACATGGAGGGAAAGTACCTTGAATTTTGTAGATGGAACATTTTACTGAAAGAAGACATTATTTTAATTTAAAAAACAATTTAAACTGCATTCATAGATTTTTAAATAAGTACATGGTTGAACCGGGAATCGAACCCTTTATTTATATAAAAAAAATTACCATGTAGCTTTATTATACCGATCGAAAGGCTTCATCATAAGGATTATTTTTTGCTAAATAACATAGTGTCAGAAATAAAAGGAAGACCATGAATTTTAACATTTTTAATACAAAATTAATCAATTTATCAAATGCTCAAAATGAGCCCCTTCCTGTTCAATACAAAGTCGCACTCTTTTGATTATTTCGCTCCCTGTCGATTTTTTGATCATGTTGTGGTAGATATTTAGAATAATACGTCGAAGTTCTGTTTGTAGCTCGTGGACACTTTGATACTGGTTCTTGTAAACTAAATTTTTTACATAACCCCATAAAAAAAAATCTAATCAGCCAGCCGCATTGCGCTGGAGAAAATCATTTACGCGTCTTTCGGCAGATTCAGGATACGGCATACAACCAGGTACCTACTTACTAATTACGTATCTCTTTATCATTTTATCATGAACTTAAATTATAATAGGGAAATGATGCATACTTTTCGAGTGGGTAATTAGTATTAGTAATGATAATGTCAGTTGTATGTCCTTACGGCAATGTCAGCTTTTCATTTTTCTGAACACAATTGCACATCTAATGTTAAAAATCATGGTCTTCCTTTTATTTCTGACACTATGTTATTTAGCAAAAAATAATCCTTATGATGAAGCCTTTCGATCGGTATGATAAAGCTACATGGTAATTTTTTTTTATAAATAAAGGGTTCGATTCCCGGTTCAACCATGTACTTATTTAAAAATCTATGAATGCAGTTTAAATTGTTTTTTAAATTAAAATAATGTCTTCCTTCAGTAAAATGTTCCATCTACAAAATTCAAGGTACTTTCCCTCCATGTGGCATAGCCGTGGGACGCCCTGTATATTACTTAAAATTAAATTACATACTTATTAAGCCAATTATAAAGTTCAACGTCGCGCAGTCCGAATTGTCGGCCAAGAGAGTCTCACTGACCGACTGGATCCCCTGGCGTTGAGAAGAGACGTCGCGTCCCTCTGCATTCTCTATCGCATATTTCATGGGGAGTGTTCTGAAGAACCGTTCGAGCTAATACCCGCTGCTCAATTTAACCGTTACACTTCTCGCCGACAATTAAATTTCCATCCACATCACCTGGATGAGTGGAAGTCTACCACTGTACGTTTCTCAAGAAACTTCTTACCACGTACAACCACACTGTGGAACGGACTTCCGGCAGCGGTATTCCCGAAAGAGTACGACATTGGAACCTTCAAGAAACGAGCCTACACCTTCCTCAAAGGCCGGCAACGCATCTGTGACCCTTTTGGTGTTGCGGGTGTCCATGGGCGGCGGTGATTGCTTTGCTCGTTTGCCGCCCTCTCATATAAAAAAAAAAAGGTTATTATTGTACATCCATAAGATTTTTGCGTGTACTTATTTCTGTAATATGCGAATAAACGCTTTATCTATCTATCATAAGAGTAATAAACAGCACTGCGCAGAATTAATTATTACCCCTATGCATGACACAACACGGGGTAAAACACGGGGAAATTAAAACTAAAGCACAGATTACTACTAAGTAAGTACCCTAAAATACAGAGACATCACTCGCAGAATAGCTGATGATAGCATGGAACTTTTTTACATGTTCTCCATGTTGTGTGTACGTGTGTGTGTGTGCGTAAGTTTGTCGTGGATGTGTGGGAATGTGAGGAAGTATTAATGCTTTATAATAACGTACTATGGCGATAAGAGTGTACGTATTATTTGCCTGGTAAATTCGGGCCTTCCCAGATGGAGGATGTCTACCTCAGGGAATAAGGTTGAGATAGTCCTGTAGAATACGGAGTTGGACACGTAATTGGTACGCGCGACCCCCGTGTGCAATCCCCGCGAGTGGAGAGTGCCGTCGCTTTAGGTCGCTGTCAGTCTTTATATCCCGAATAGTTAGTCCAGGCATTAACCAAATAACCACAATTGGGCAATTACGTACCTGGAATCCTCGTGCTTCAATGGCTCTCAACCGGGGGATAAAATTCAACCCCTGGGTGTCTTCTTTCTGGCCAACCCCCTCTACATCCGAACCGTACGTTTGACCAAAAACAGTTTGAGGGTAGCCACTGGCTGTTTATTGTCCGAAACTTGGTCACCAAAAATAAATAATCGGATCTTGAACAGCCGCAAACGCAGAATACGGCAGCAAAGCGAAACTACTGCGCTGACGTCCTTTGGTCGAGCCGGCCGGGGTGCGCAGGCAACTAACCCGCGAGTTCTCGATGTAGTGTCGCATTAAAGCGATAGATGGCGGTGATGGCCATAGCGATTCAGGCCGTTTGATTACCAAAATTGTGTAAATGTAGAATGCCCAGACAATAAAGAAACTCCAATCAGATTGCACCACGCATGATGACTGATACAAGGCTGAACGCACACACGCACAACGACGTAAAACATTCGTCGATTTTTCTGGAATAATCGAGAACATGAAGAGATCGGTCTGGACATGGACGGGGAGTCCCCGACCTGTGACTATGTCATCAGCGAGCTTCAGTTTGTGTTGCGCGCTCAAGAGTGATCGATCTGATATAGAGGCATGTACCCAGTATTATAATTTAAAACGTCTTCTCTTTTTCTTAAACTTAACGTTTTGTGTTAATTACAATATAACGCAATCTCAGAATACCTATTTACTTCCATTTTTCGGGCAAGAAATGTTCGCACACCGTGTGTGTTGAGTCCGTGGCAAGTTCTCGGCAGACATTTCTTTCACGATTCAGGGATTTTTGTCCTTTACAGTAAAACGTTTCTCGTCCCTGCAGGCCTTTAACTTCCTATAATCTTAAATGCCGTGATTTTTTGCACATGGATAGAAATCAGTGATAGAATATAAAATGTTTTCTAAAAAATCGGGCTTGCTTTAGATATAGTACATATAAGTATTTATTAATGAAACATAGACTATTAGATAAAGATTACCACTGTGAATTCCTTTGCGTCTAAACATACCTACTTAGAACTGCTATTTAAAAAAAAAATTTCACCGCATTTTCCACTGTGCACATTTTGTTAGTGTGGTAAAATTTTTGGTAGTATCGTGTATGCCCCCCAAAAGCTACTCAGCAAAAGCCCGCATACTGCGTGGCCCGACATGCAATTGGCCGGTTAGAGGGTTTTCTATATTTTAAAGTCGTTTCGAAGATATTTAGCATTTAACATAGTTGCCCTTCTGGATTACGTATAATCGCTTGTTTTCAAGGGATTTTAAACATTTTCAATATATTCATTTATAGTTTTAATGATTGTTTCTTTAAAGTAGGTAGGTACCAAATTAACTTCTATCAGTAGGTACACTTATACTTTTTCCTGTCGACTAGGAGTATCCGAGTAGGTACCTATTTGTATTTAATTTATATTAATTAATGTTATTTAATATTTGATTCAACATTCTGCTACAGGAAAACTCAGTTTTAAGATTTATTTGTGTCACATTTAAGTCACCATAATCACTTGACGTTACATCATCAAGCAACTTTATACCATCAAAAATAGGTTAATTAAAGTGCATCATGATTTATGAGGGTTTGAAAGGTTTAACATCATACCTGAACTACCAGGGGGCTAGGAGTGAACACCTGGTTTTTCATCTTCATTCCGTGATCACGGCTGTGGCATTGGTGGCTTGCTCTTTTATCCTAACGGCCACACAGCTGTTGGGGAAGCCTATAGAATGCATCAGTAACGTCCAGGACAAGTGGACTAACATGGTGAATAACTACTGTTGGGTCACCTCTACTTATGCGCTTCCTGATTTCTTCTCAAAGAAGGTAAGATTTCTTTTTTTATTTGCCAAGAAATATGGAGCGCAGAGAAAATGAAGAGGGTTTATCCCTCACGGTATTTCATACAAATATGCAAGTTAAAATTTTTCGAAATGAATAAACGGATTCTATTGATATTTCATACTCATAAAGCACGTACGTAGATCTGATCTAAAAAGTTAGTAGGGAATATTTTCCCAAAAGGAAAGGACTACTAAATTAGAACGATAATAAGGTTTCCATAGTAACAAAAAAAAATGTATTCTGCTTATAACTACGTATGAAGTTTAATTAGAATCGGTCTAATTCATATTGAAAAATTTGGACTTGTAAGTTGGTTTGCAATTCCGTGCAAAATAATAATAATACCCTCTGAAATACTTTCCAAATAAATGAAGTAGGTAATCATCATATATCAGCCACAGGATGTCCACTGTGCTCCAGAGGAACCGCTTGGAAGCTGCCTTCATCCAGCGACTTTCCACCGCCTTCTTCAGCTCGTTTGTCCACCTTGTAAAAGGACATCCTTCACTGCGCTCGCTGAATGTGTGATATCCACACAAGAACTTTGTTTATGCACAACGGGTTGCTACTTGACCTAAATCACACCTGATGTTAAGTGAAGATGAGGTCTAGGTCAAAGTCAAAGTCAGTCAAAGTTAAAAATGCTTTATTTTGTAGGTACAAAGAGTACACTTAAAATGAGTGGCTTTCATTCTTCTACGGTATCCGATATAAAATTATCGCTTGTAAACGTCACTATTTAATATTAATATTACATTTAAATTTTAAATTTTTATTATTACTATTAGTGGAAACTTCTTCGTAATCAGAAGTGGAGCCAGTAGTAAACAGGAATTAAATGAATTAAATTTCATCCTGTATATGTTTTAGATAGAATTGCTTCAACAAACCAGCATGTTGTGATTATAAATTAGATTCAGTAGTAGACGATGAAATATGTTATTTTATTTTATTTCATTTTATTTATTTACTTTTTGGAAGATTTACAGACTTATATAACCTATAGAACAAAAACCTATCAGTAAAAACAATGCTTACAAAAAATCTCCGCCGATATTATAAATGAAGAGTAGCACACAGCAATATTGGGTCAATATAAGTAGGTATCACAACTACATAATGTAAGGGTAAGAACATAAAAGAAACGAAAAGAAAAAATTGGTACGCAAAGTTCGATCTCGTGAAGTGACTCATGCATGAAATCTTTGACACTGGCACGCCTAATCGAGGCGATGCTAGTGCAGAATAGGTCAGTTTCCGGTGGTAAACTGTTAAAATTATAAATATTGAGTATATTATATTAAATATTATGTGTTTTTTATTAGATGCACAATTCACCTTTCGTAATCTACCCAGGGGTGGGACCCGAGTACTATCTTAATGGTAGCCAGAAGCTACAGCAGAAACACTACCCTTACTATCAGTGGGTGTGGCTTGTGCTGCTTTTACAGGTACTGGTATACTGTGATATTTTTTTTAGCATTTTCGGTCGGTTAAGACTCGGTCTCCCATTTAAGGAGGTCCGGGTTCGATCGAGGCAGGTCATGTACCAATGAGTTTTGAAATTGAATTTAATTACTTATGTGCATTTGTCAGACTGCTCTTTAACGGTGAAGGAAAATATCGTGAGGAGACCGGCATGCCTAAGAAATAAAAATTCATAGGCATCTTTGCTGCGGCCAACCTGAGTCCGAAGCCGACTTAAGGATTTCCATGTTGACCATGGCAAATCGTGTCCAAGAGGAAGAGACTCCTCGAGCGGGAGGAACGATAGCTGGACATAGGCCTCCCCCATAGATTCCCAGAGCGACCGGTTGGAAGCGGTCTGCATCCAGCGACTCCCCGCGACCTTCATCAGGTTGTCCTACACTGCGCTTGCCCGTGCGTGGTCTCTTGAGAACTTTAATCTGTCAAAATGAAAATCAATAATGTTTTATTTCGTAAGTTATAAGAATAACATTTGAAATCGTCATGACATACAGTTATCGCTCATTCACTAGGCAGTCTCCCCAGAGAAGAACGAGCAAGAAACTCCGGGGTTGCTCTTTTAGAATAAGTTAATACAAATATAATTTGAAATAATTGTAAAATTTATGATTCGACAAAGAAAAATAAGAATAAAATATACTGGATATTGCCGAGCGGTTCATGTCCACGCATTCTTATCATCCAGATAGTCAGAAATTTTATAATAGCCTTTGGCACATAGTTTCCGTTTAATGGTTGTTTTAAATTTATTTACCTAAAGGCAAATTTTAAATGTCTACAACCTTATTATAAAAGCGTATATATTGTCCCTTGAATGACTTAGTGACTTTGTGTAAGCGACTGCTATGGACAGCAAGTTTATTTTTATATCTTGTATTAACATTGTGTATTTCACAATTTTTCCTAAACAAATGCAGATTCTTTTTTACGTACAAGGTTTTCGTAAATATATTGCGATGCCAAAGTTAATAACTGCCAAAGGTAATCAATGGAGTTTATTTTGAGAGCAATTTATTTTTTTAATTTAATGATTTATTTGAAATAACATCCATAATTACAAATTTAAAATATAAGATATACATTTAGAAGCCAAAATATCTCAGTAAGTTTATACATAGCTTATTTTGTTACCTTATCAATCGAGACATCAAACTGTTGTGTTTGTGGGTGTAACGAAGAGAGATAAAGTACGGAGTAATGTGTGCGAGTGTATGTGTGTGTATAAGTTGAGTGGATGTGTACACCATTACCTAATCTATGTCAGTGCTTTCAATACTGCTGATTCGAACCGATTGAGACTCAAATGAAAAATGTCCAAATCCAAAAATTCTTCATATTTTTTTTACTTTAATATGGTCTCAGAAACATTCTTATTCATCAGGCGCTGTTATGCTATGTGCCGAAAGCACTGTGGCAGATGCAGGAAGGTGGACTGCTGGCCAAGCTCACTGATGGGATAAACGGGATCGGACCTTGTCCAAAGAAGAAAGCGAAGATGTTCTCTTTATTAGACTACTTGAGGAAGTACCATGGGGTGAGCCGTAATTTACAAATATAGCACGATTATCGTATCAGTAGCCATGATACTTTTATTTTATATATCGGAGATGGGTGAGTAGGTGGTGGGCGTTGCTAGCGATCGGGACGGAGCCAGTCGCGTGGTAAAGGGTGGCTCGGGTAAAGGCGATATTATTGCAAACTACTATAGGCGAATATACAACGTAATCACATTCTATTATAATCATGGAACCTGAGATGCTTTCTGTTGAAGAGAAAACATGTGCACGGCCCTCGTGCCATACAACTTGGCCCTCGCGTGCAGTCTGTGGAATTCAACCGGAGTAGTCTACAATTCCTCCATGCTCAAATCCCATGATCAACTTCTTACTAGCTAACGACTCACCGGATTCTTCCGAGCGTCGGTGATAATAATCAAATCACTCACAGTCGTTGATGTGTTCAGTGGAGCTCCGACTATTTCGACGGCTGGTAGCAAAGTGTGTCCCATTTTCGATGTGAAGACCTGATATAACTGTTAACGTCGTCAACGCGCCGTTTCCGGCGATACCAGCGCCGTCAGGTTTAGTTCCCACAGCAAACCGCGTATTATGATAGTCAGTTGACCGTTTGAATAATGAATTTTTTCGCTAATTTATCGCTATCTGCGACATATATTATGTCAACGTAAAAGACCCCCAGAGTATCTATTATGAATAAATTTAAGAAAATAAATTATTAACATTTGTACAATATTTATAAACAATAATTCTTCAAAATTTGTCCTACGAAGATACAGAGAAGTTATTGACTGTCTTGAAGTAGCCTTTAAGCATAGATTTATTCTGTATACCTGCTTTATTTATAGATATCTAGTTTGTACGTACAGACGGTTATATTATTTTAATTTATAGAAGCCCTAGCGTCGCCTGAAACACAGGATTTTCCTAGTTCAGGCACTAGTGGTACAGTTGCAATTCAGTATTATTATGTAGATTCTATGTTTCAATGTACCATTTGAATTAATAAATATATTTGATTTGATTTGATTTGAATAATTATACAATTTATTATAAAAAATGAAATTACAAATAAAAAACTGGCCCCAAGTCTCTGGTTGGTGGAATGGTACCCAGAAGGCTGGCCGCGTTGCCTCGCTGTAATAGCAAGGCTGATTCTTTGACCAAAGTATTGGCCAGCCAGCATCGTGGGATGCATCAACCAGACGCCCAGATAACTCCCTAATAAATGAACATTGGCATGTAAGAAAAAATGTGGAATCGTTTAAGACATAGCTGCTGTTCTGTTGAAGCTGTTCCTGTTAGTTGTATAAACAAAGTCACTATTTAATGCATTGTATACGCTTTTGTAATAAAGTTCCAGTAGATATTCAAAATTGGCCTTTAAATAAATTCAAATCTTATTCAAATTAACATTCTTAATGAGTTCGCATTAAATAAAACAAATTAAATATATATATAGATATCTACTGTTGAGTTTTTTTTACCCTAAAGAAAAGAAAATGTTACGTTGTTATTATGTGGAATATTTTTTCATTTTGTCATTTAACGGGTAGCGTTAAATGACAAAATTAATGCTTTATTCCATGATGGTTTTGAAAAATAAATTAAACTACCTAAGTCACTTACTTACGTATTCAATTAACGTATGTATTTATATGGGTGATTTATTTATTTAATTAAAAATTCGTTTACCGCGCACGCTACCTATATTATCATGTGCGTAATGCTTCCTAACCCAAAGGTAGCCTGGAAGAGATCGCTTTTAGTGATAAGGCCGCCAAATTGTACTATCTCCTTTTTCTTATGTTTCTTATTGTTGTACAATAAAGAATATTTTGTTTTATGCCCTTTTTCCTTGCGGTAAAAAAGTTCATCAGGTATAGTCTGATCTTTTATAATATGCTTTCTTAACAAGTTTTTGTTTTATGGTATCTTTAAGTTTATTGAAAGGAAGATTTTGTATATCAACAGGAACTTTATTGAAAAATACCTATGTAAGATACTAAAAACATATGTAGGTATGCCCACACTGTGTAAAATTCCAGTTAAATATTCGTGTGAAATGAAAAGATATGAAATGAAATGAAATTAAATGCAATGAAATGAAATGAAATGAAATGAAATGAAATGAAATGAAATGAAAATCATTTATTCATGTAGGCAATACAATAAGCACCTATGAACGTCATTTGTTTTTTAAACTACCACTAGCTCGGAACGCGACCACTGAGAAGAGCTAGCGACCGTCAAACTGCCGTGCCGAGCCGTGAACTGAAGTACTTCATTTCCAGGCCCACAAGTTTTACGTGTTTACCTACTGGGGCTGCGAGGTGCTCTGTCTAGCCAATTTGCTGATCCAGATGTGGCTCATCAACACGTTCCTCGACGGAGAGTTTTTCTCATTCGGTATCAAGTTGATGTCGCAGAGTATGGTCCCGCAGGAGGAGAGGTATGCATTAAGGCTTTCAGTTGTAGACAGGCCCGATGCCTGTGCCTTGCACTTTATATTTTTTTTTGTACACTAGCGCCGTTGCGGTGGTATTCGACAATTTTACCGCTTCTAATCTACTTCGTTAGCCGTGTTGAACGGTCTCCGCTATTTTTGTTTTTTTTTTTGACCATTAATATTTAAGTAATTATTGAGTCTACACTCACCTCACACACACCAACGCATCACTACAATCATAACACAACCTATTTTACCCAAAATTCAGTGAAAGGCTTTTTTTTTATTAAAAACTGGTTTCGCGTTTGACTACAATCTCACCTGATGGAAAGTGACGATGTAGCCGAAGATGTATCACGCGCACCCAGTAAATGTCTATTCACTCTAGACTTGAAGATCCCAAGGTTGTAAGTGTCGGGAAAAACGGACGCGGGCAGAGTGAGTTCCATACCTTAGCAGTCCGCATTATAAATGATGAAGCAAAGCGCTTAGTACGGATGTTCGGTATGTGCTTCATCATTGCTGAGTTTGATTAAGTTGAATGGCTAGTTCAACCAACTGCCTACGACATAACGTTTAATTAAATTTGTTTGAGAATTAACCAGAAATCTAATTTTCTTCAGAATCATTATGTGTGGTCACGTATAAAGAATAGAACCAACCCGTCTCTTCGCGTGGGTGTCGTGAAACGGGTTGGTACTTGACCTCAATCACACCTGATGTTTTGTGAAGATGAGGTAGAGGAAGGTGAGATTTTACTACGACGACGACCAAAAACATCTAAAATGCTCTGATGTTTTTAATCCATAAAGTTTTTTTATAAATATCCTGGAACATACACACTGCTTCATCTAGTTCCACACTAAGCAACTAGGCTAACATATTTTTTTTTTCTAAATAATAATTTAGATATTATTTAGTCTTACACTGTCAATATTATAAAATTATTCAAAACAGCAGCAGACAATTATATAAACAGCAATGTTAATACATGTTGTGTTTCGGTTGTCAGAGATGAGATAGCCCCAAATAAGATGGGAATTCCGGGTCTGCACGCTTCCACCGTCGGCCTTATCAGGTGAGATATATCGAGTGTTCCGATTGTCAGAGATAAGATAGCCAGTCCCCTAAATGTGTTGGGGTTTCCGGGTCAGTACGCTTCCACCTTCGACCTCATCTTCACTTAACATCAGGTGTGACTGAGGTCAAGTACCAACCCGTTGTGCATAAAAAAAAATGCCTTACTTTTTTGTTTCAGGATTGATCCCTTGATTTTCGTATTCCCCCGAATGACTAAGTGTCTGGTGAAGACATTTGGAGTGTCTGGTACCCTGCAGACACTTGATGCACTCTGCGTGCTTCCCCTAAACATCTTCAATGAGAAAATCTACATTTTCCTTTGGTTCTGGTACATTTTGCTAGCCGTCTTACTGTGTGGTGTCATATTATCAAGGTGAGCTATGGATGGATGACGTATATTGTCTTGCTGTCCTGACAGCTGCACTTTTGACGACCTCCTTAACGCCACAGAGAGTGCTGTTAGAGTGGCTAAGTTTTCGTCCAATAAAATTTGAAACTTGCCTCGAAAAAGAAGAAGCTGCGGACGTCCTGTGGCTGATATGATGAGGGTGATTAAATATATAAAATAGACCTTTAGGTCGCGCTAAGTAAAGGAGATTTAAAACTTTAATAATACCCTGACCTTATGCGAACTGGCCACTTCCTACTGAACAGCCCATTAAGTGATTTTTTTATGCACAACGGTTTAGCACTTGACCTTAATCACACCTGATGTTAAGTGAAGATGGTGCCGAAGGTGGAAGCGTACTGACCCGGAAATTCCATCTTATTTGGGGAACTGGCTATCTTATCTCTGACAAACGGTACACAACATTGCTGGTTCGCGGCAGATTTAGCTAGTCAGACAGACATTTAAAATGCCCTACCACCGAACACACCGAGTACTTAACATGTACCCCGCTGAAGATCGAAACACCCTTCGTTTCTCGTTGAGGGTTAAAATTAATACGACCATATTGGAATTAAAAATAAAGTAAACGGTCCTATCATAAAGTCCTTAACAATGTTAAGTAAGGTAAGTTCGCCTAATACGGACCACATTTTTGCAAATCCTTCTAAATTTGATATAAGAAGTATTTCAATTTAAAACTCATCTAAAATATACAAATAGCCAATATTTGAAGTAGAAATTTTAACCAAAACCCACGCAACAAAAGTAAATTAATGGCAAATTTTCTTTTTAAAAAGATTGTCAATGGACCTTATTAGGAATAGGTGATCTCAATAAGGCTCATTCCTATTCAGTAGATATTTCCGAAACGACTTTATTTTGTTTTTTTATTTACTTTTGTTCTAAACTGTTACAATTGTTTTTGTCATTCCCGATATATTCATCCATAAATTAACAAGAATTAAAGTGATGGTCCTTATAAAGACTATAGAAACTTAAATGCAGAATAATAGATTTGATTTATGTCTTTTAACAAAACACAGTTCGGTTTTGTATTGTTATTTACTAACTGAAATAATATTAAGCATAAAAATAACATATTAAGGAAAATTTTCAGTCATTAGCCTTTGGGCCTTATTAAGTCTATAGAAATCACATTTTTACCAGTGGACCTTATTCGGACTATGAAAGTTTAGTAAATAGTAAGTAATCGTAGTGTATGTTACGTTAGTAAATCAGTTGAGTTTGAGTTCATCGGATTATGTAAACAAGCCGTTTACAGTTTTATACACCTAATTAGGTCCGGTCCTTATTTGGTGGCAAGGAGGTGGACCTTCTTAGGCACTTCGCTATTCCGGAGAAAACCAATAAAAATCGACAAAAGAAAATAGTGCTTTCAATAACCTTACCTTCACAATCCACGCCTAAATGTTACTTATTCCTTTAGACTTCAAATTTCTTGCAAAAACGAAACAGAAACACTTGAATTAGTCAAAATAAGAACAAAAAATTTTATAAATCGACCTACACGTCGTGACATGAACTGCATTGACAGGTATACTAACAAAATTGTGCCGTAAAATTCAAGTAATGCCAACGCGCTTCAATGATTGGTTAATGAGGAACGTCGGCGCAACATTTGATTTCAATATAGTATCGGGAGTGGAATTTTTAAAATGGTGGCGCTTATTAGGAACCGGCCCTTATTAGGCGAACATACCTTATATCGTTTGTTTATGCGATACCTACGATACGATTGACGACCTGTTCGGTGTAGTGGTTAAAAATTCTGACTGCTATACCAAAAGGTCGCGGGTTCGAATCCCGCTAGGGGCATATGTTTGTATGATAAATACAGACATGTGTTCCCGAGTTATGGACGTTTTTCATTTATTTCCAAAAAAAAAATGTATTTGTGTAGTTTATCAACCATCTGGTATGTATAATACAAGCCTAGTTGCTTAGTGTGGAACTAGATGGCGCTGTGTGTATGTGCAAAAATATTTATTTATTTATTATATTGTCTCAGACCATAGAAAGAGGGCGACAACTCAAAAAAAAGAAACGAATACTTTCCACGGTAGAAAATAGATCATCATCATCCGCTCGTAAACATCCCACTGCAGGAAGGAAAGGCCTATAGGCCTCCCCTCGTATATAATGGAGTAAGGGAGGGAGTATATCAAAAATTGTTTTACGCAATAAAGAGTATTTGTATTGTGTTGTGTTGTGTTGTTTTGTGTTGTGTTGTGTTGTATTGTATTGTATAGGCCATAGTCCACCACTCTAGTCCAATGCAGGTTGGGGACTTCACAGGTCTTTGAATTTTTATTTCTCAGACATGCAGGTGTCCTCACGATATTTTCCTTCACCGTTTAAGAGCAGTCGGATAAATGCACATAAGTAATTAAATTAAATTTTAAAACTCATTGGTACATTGGCTTGCCTAATCGAACCCGGACCTCCTAAATTGAGAGACCGCGTCTTAACCGCTGAGCCACGGACGCTCCTTGAGAAAATAGATAAGTCGTAGTAAAGGCAAATTTCAATCGAAAAAAAAAACAGCTTTTATTATGAGGGCTCTTCATTATTTCTAATTTTATCAAAAATGAAAATAAACGGTGAAAATTGTTTGTTTTACTAAGTAAATACATTGGTCATCAAAAAAATCGACCCGCCAAGTAAATCTCTATATATTTTCCTGCATGTCTGGATTAAGTAACTAGTTAGTAAGTAAATAATTATTGTCAGAAACAAAAAAACCGCACCCAAATCGGACCACGCATTAAAGAGATACGTCCGGACAAAGGGTATCTTTCGGTTTGGCAAAATATTTTTCGTCAAATTTTACTTCCCAAAAAACTTATCGCACTATGTCATTTTCCAAAAGAATCTTTAGCAAATTTATATTTCGCATTTTAATCACTTGGTCAAATGTTAATTTGGCAACTTTTTACTTGCTGAAGTTTTATTAAGCCAAATATACATTAAGCAAATGCTTGTAAAAAAATATTTTCCAAAATATTTCATATATGTTACGTAGGCTAGATTAGAACTGCTAGAAAAGTGGATTAAGTTAGGTTAGAACTGTGACCCCAACAGAGCGCGAGCCGAACGAGCGAAGCGAGCGTGCCGCGGCAACGGCCGGCGAAGCGCCGGGATTGTTTTGTATAATAACAATATAATTATTATAATTACCTGTAAATTATTTGTCCAAGGTGAAACAGACCATATTTGACTACATAATACTTGGTAAAATTAAACATTGCCATGTAATTATTTGTTAAACAATACACTGCCGAAAATAGTATTGCTAACTGTAAAATTGCGAAAAGTTGTTTTGCCAAATGAAAATTTGGTAAACATACTTTGGCATGTGATACTTTTGGGATACGTTTTTTGCCAAAAAATTAATAATCCCCTGTCAAAGACTAGACAGACACACCTGACGACCTGTTTGGTGAAGTGGTTAGCAAGTCTGACCACTATACCAAAAGGTTGCGGGTTTGAATCTCGCTAGGGGCAAATATGTTTATGTGATAAATGCGGACATGTGCACCCGAGTTATGGATGTTTTCATTTATAATAAGTATTTATTTATTAAAGAAAAATGTATTTACGTAGTATATCAAACATCTGGTATCCACAACATAAGCCTATAGTTGCTTACTGTGGAACTAGGTGGCGCTGTGTGTATATCTAAGGATGTTTATTATTTATTACACACAACGCCTTCAAACACATAACACCCGTCGCTTTTCGTCGGGGGTTAAAAACAACGCTCAAATTGAGAAGCTCTTGAAGTCATTTTAAAATACAATACGACTTTATTCAACAGGCTTGTGGTGATAACAATGCCGGCGTTCCGACCGCATTTTCTACACGCTCGGTCACACTCAGTCACCAAGATCGCGATAGACCATGTATCACAGAACATTGACATCGGAGATTGGTGGCTTCTCTATTTGCTGGCGAAGAATATGAACCCTATTGTGTACAGGTAAGAATCTGTGACCAGCATTTGACTATAATGACGAGAGTTAGAACGATTTATTATGAACGCCGCAACACGATACAAAAACAAAAAAAGTAGTAAATTATAGCATAAAAAGACATACATTAACCGCCTCCGTGGCTCAATGTAAACAACATAGGGTTTACGATTCGGAGGTCGCGGGTTCGATCCCCAGCGAGATACAAGTTTAGTACCCGGTTTGCAGAGATGTACAAAATACCCTGTACAAAGTATCTGCAATACAAAATGCAAGATACTTTTAAATAAAGTATTTCAGATACCAGATACAAAATACTTTCGAGAATAGTATCTGAAATACTAAATACCAAATACGTATCTTCTAAATACTTCTTAAGATACAAATACTTTTGTAAGAAAACAAGATTTTATTTTAATGAATTCTAAGTTTATTTTTCTTAATTGACATAACACGAGCATAACACGATAACATAACACACACGTTACATAACATAACACGATTTATTCGTAAATAACTTAATGTTATTTACGTATGTAAATAACTTAACATTAAGTTATTTACGAATTATTCGTAAATAACTTAATGTAATGTAATATATACAAAAAGGCGGTCATCTTCTCAAATGAAATTACATTTCAGTTTTTTTTTTTTAATTGTTTGGCTCGCACGACTTGTGCATTTGCCACATCTTGTATAGATACAGGCCAGTGCAGTGCAAAGAAAGAGTCGCCATCTACCAATGTGATGTTGGACTAATAATGACATGCTCAATTTTACGCATTTATTTTATATATTTCTACTAATATATTACTAAAAGTATTTTATCAGAAAAAGTATTTATAAAATACTAAGATACCAAACAAAATATATTTAAATACAAGATACAAAATGATTTTTTAAAAAGTATTTTAGATACAAAATGAAAATACGTATCTTGCATCTTGTATCTGTATTTCAGATACTTGTATCTTAGATAAGTCACACCTCTGCCGGTTTGGTTGGTGGTAGGGCATTTTAAATGTCCGCCTGGCTAGCTACCACCATCTTATCTAAGTCTGCCGCCAAGCAGCAATTAGCGGGATTCGAACCCGCGACTTTTTGGTATAGTAGCAGAGTTTGTAATCACTACACTAAACACCAACCTAGATATACAATGGTGTCTTATGATAAATGATGCTTATAACTTAATCGCCCTGTTAGGGCACAGCGCCTATGTACAACGTCATTACAAAATATATTTTTAATTTAATCTAATAGTTATGCGTTCGTACCGGTTGGGGTCGATACGATGGGACCCTGGGACCCTGAGGCAAAACGCCTGGTCCAAGACCTGTCGGCGCATCTTATCGAGCCTTCTGGTGACCGCAGAGCGGGCGGCTTCCTAGCTCAGAGAATAAAGGTCTTAGCATACGTGACGTGTTTATTCTAGTGCCGGACGGAACGGGACGATTTTTTGACATCGTTGCATTTAAAAACATAGCAATAAAATACACGTGGCGAGAAACACGGGCGGAACGGGACGGCAATAGAAAAACATCGTTATGGCATCTTCTTCATCTAATGCTACGGCAACCATTGCTAGTTCTTCAAAAGTAAAATCGAACATCTTGTGCTGAAATATGGTTGCAGCACTAGCACGACTATCGTTGAACACCGTCACTGTATACGTATGTTTTAAAACACTTTCACGTTAGGAACTATACCCGTCCCGTCCGAGAAATTACCCGTCACGTATACTAAGACCTTAAGTCTCGCTATTAAGCGCGGGAACGCCGCTTGCCTGTTGGGCACTATGCCGCCTCGAGGAGATGCACCAGACGCAATTTTTTACCTGTAAATGTTTGTGTTTATTTGACATGTTCTAAATAAATAAAGATCTAATAGTTACTTAATTGTATCATATTTTTTTTCTTCTCTCTTCCAGGGACTTCATAATGAACCTATCGTATCAAATGAAAACAAAGTTTTTTTGGGACACCGAAAAAGGAGCCGATTTAGGTATAGCAAAATGTTATAATGTTTAGGAACCGTCATGCTAACGAATATTAGAATAATTAGAAAAGTGATACGTTTTGCTCATTTAGACGACCCGCCGATTACAGCTGAAATTTACTGAAACTGTGTTGTAGTTGTATTCATTATCCATATATACGTTCCCATTGTTCCTTCACAGTTTATTTAAGAGAATATTAGTTTTTTTTTTTTTTTTTTTTTTTTTTTTTTTTTTTTTTTTTTTTTTTTAATATTTCGGACACTTACACCAATCATCTAGTTCCAAACTAAGCAATGCTTGTGCTATGGATACTAGATAGATAAACATACATAAATATTTATATAAACATCCAAGACTCGGGAATAAATGTTCGTATTCATCACACAAACATTTACCCCTCGCGGGATTCGAACCCGCAACCGTTGGTTTCGCTGATAGGGTCACTATCCACTACACCAAACGGTCGTCATTCAGTATTCAGTACGTTTATTGCAGTATCACAAATATAGTAGTACATGCTTATGAGTAAAACTAGGTCTTAAATAAATATTTGTGACGCCCCGTTGGGGCATGGCAATATTATCTTACATTAGGAGAGGGCCTGACAGTTTATTATTTTTCTATACTTAACTATAGTTATTATCACAGTTATATATATATATATATTAAGATTTTTTACATAAACATTTCCTAAAGTAGGCGTTGAGGAATCATAATTAAGTTAATCATAAATAATATTATGCTTGAAAAAATATATCTACAAGGCCGAAAAATATAAGGCCAAATTGGCTACCCCTATGTTCAGCCCAAAGGCCGTATTAAGAAATCGATCTTGGGACTGAGTTCGCGTTTCAGTCTCAATACTATTTTTTTGTATCCTGTTTTTTTTTTATACACGACGGGTTGGTACTTGACCTCAATTACACCTGATGTTAAGTGAAGATGAGGTCGAAGGTGGAAGCGTACGGCCCCGGAGACCCCAACACATTTGGGGGACTGGCTACCGGAACACAACAATGCTATTAACATTAGATTTAGATAATGTGCAATAGGTTTTAATATGCAACAGATTCCCAAGCGTCAACCAATCTTGAGAACGGTTTGTTAATTAATACTTCTTTTTTTTATGATTGACTGAATTCGCGTTTGACCACAATCTCACCTGATGGAAAGTGACGATGTGGTCGAAGATGAAGCACGCGATCCCAGTAAATGCCTATTCACTCTGCTCTTGAAGATACCAAGGTTGTAGGATTCAGGAAAGACTGACGCCGGAATGGAGTTCCATGCCTTGACTGTTCGGATGATGAATGAAGAATCGAACTTCTTAGTGAGAATGGTCGGCTAGGCTAGGCTAGGTTAGGCTATATGGCCACTAGGCGTGGGGATCCACGCCTAGTGGCCCGAAGATGGAAGGCTTACGGGCCTAAGCAAAGTTAAATGGGACACTGTGTACATATAAGTCACACCTGTTTCCCGTAGGGGTAGGCAGAGGCCATTGACTTCCTTTGCTACGATCCTGACACACCTCTGACACTTGATACAGTTTAACCTTATAAGATTGTTGTTAAACGTATTTCCAGTTGTAATTCATAAAAATGCCGAACATCTACGGCAACAGTAAGAGTAAAAAATATTTATTTGGCCTTGTATATTTAAAATTATTTGCATTATTGTTACCCCACGTTTAAATACCGCTGTATTTTTTCATTAGACAACCCACGTAGTTACTTGTAGCCTAATGTGGTACTTAATGTTCTTGGCAAGTGTTACCATGTTATCTTGGTATATTTGCGCCCCAATTCGTAAGTTAATACGCCATTTCCAAGTAACACTTTGCCAAAACCGCCATAATAGAGTACTCACGTGGTGGATTTAATATGCATTAATTTTTGTAGAAAAGACAAACAAGTGCTAGAACGGATTGCAACTTGAGAGCTATCTGTACAACTTAGGCCCGTATTAATAAACCAATCTCAATACAAGTCTTGAGGCAGTTGACGCTATCTCAAGCTCCGTGCTAATTTATAAACCAATCTTGTGGTCTACTCAGCTGAGATCACTGTTCAAGTATTCGCTTCAGCGGCGAATGAATGATAGTCTTGAGTTTCGTTTATTAATACGCGCACCTCTCAAGTGAGTACTGCTTCAGTATGCACGTGCTTTTCAGGTCTCAAGTTAGGTTTACTAATCAACACGTTTAATTGAGACCGGTCACAAGACTGTTCTCAATCTTGAGAATGGTTTATTAATACGGGCCTTAGTTTTAAGGGTGTTTATGCTTCACTCATTCTTTATTTAAGGTAGTTAAAATCAGTGTTTGGTCAGATCATCAGATGCACCAGGTCCATAAATGTTCTCCGTGGGTATGCAGTAAGTATGAAGTATTTAGAAAGAAAAAAAGAAAGAAAGAAACTGTTTATTCGCCACTTCGACACATATACAACAATTGTTAGGCAAATAAAATAACAGAACACTCAGATAAGTGTCGCAGCAGCGAAAGGGAAACGAGTCAGCTATATGCTGAGCTTATAAGAGCTCAGCGCTGGTTTACTGTCGCACCCAGTTATTCTTTTTCTAAGTTTCAAATATGAAAAATAGAACGTACAAAATATGCGTATCATCATCATCATCAGCTACAGAACGTCCACTGTTGAACATAGGCCTCCCCCATAGATTTCCAGATCGATCGGTTGCAGGTGGCCAGCGACTTCCCGCGACGTTTATCAGGTCGTAAATCGGTTTATACCAAATTAAATACAAAATTGAGTATAGCAGATTTGTATACATTTAATATACATTTTTATGGTCTCATAAACGAATTCAAAAACCATCAGTAACGGAATCTACTAGGTGGGCCCGATAGAGAGTATGCTCTCTGGCGGGCCCACTTTGAATTAATGTTTACAACAAAACTATAGATATACATTTTTTTTAATTAAGACTACTTACACTTATATATGTCGCAGATAGCGATAAATTAGCGATAGAATTCATTATTCATACGGTCAACTGACTATCATAATACGCGGTTAATGGCAAGTAAACCTGGTGGCGCTGGTATCGCCGGAAATGGCGCGGTGACGACGTTAACAGTTATATTAGGTCTTTACCTATGAAATTGCCGTTTTGTATGAAAAAAATTCATAGGTAAAGACCTATTATTAGGTGTTGACATCGAAAATGGGACACCCTTTGCTACCAGCCGTCGAAGGAGTCGGACCACCACTGGACATCAACGACCATGAGGGACTCTGATTACCTACTACCATCGACGCTTGAAGAATCCGGTGAGTCGTTACTGAATAAGACTTTGATTATGGAATTTGAGCAAGGAGGAACTATAGGCAAGGTACGGCTGAGTTCCACAGAGTGCACGCGGGGGCCAAGTTGTATGGTACGAGGGGCGTGCACATGTTTTCTCTTCAACAGAAAGCATCTCAGGTTTCATGATCATATTCGAATGTGAATACGTTGTCGATTTGCCTATGGTAGCTCGCAATAGTATCGCCATTGCCTGAGCCACCCTTTACCACGCGACTGGCACCGCCCCGGTCGCTAGCAACGCCCACCCACGAACCCATCTCCGACATATACATATTTTATACATTTCTTTCTTACCTATTAAATGTAACCTACCTAGGTTAAGGTGGTCCCGCCCTAGAGAATGACGTCCACTGCCACTTCGAGTTGCTAATCCGCTGGGCTATGTCACCTAAGAAATTCTTCATTCCCGATTCGATCTGGTCGTACGTCCCTGCGAGTAGACTTGAAAGCCCCACCGGCAATCAGTACTTCGAGCAATAGCAATTTTATAAGTGGGAATCCAAATCATTCGCTCGTAAACATCCCACTGCAGGGATATACGCCTTCCCTCGTCTATGAGGGAGTATGTGCCATAGTCCACCACGCTGGCCCAACGCGGGTTGGGGACTTCACATGCCCTTGAATTTTTATTTCTCAGGCATGCAGGTTTCCTCACGATGTTTTCCTTCACCATTTAAGAGCAGTCGGATAAATGCACATAAGTAATTAAATTAAAAACTCATTGGTACATGGCCTGCATGGGAATCGAACCCGGACCTCCCAAAGTGGGAGACCGCGTCTTAACAGCTGAGCCATATTATATTCCCAAATTATAGAAAGTTTGGGATGAGGTGGGTCCTGTTTCCAAAGTGAAAATGGATGGAAGGAGGTGAAAGTGGAAGTAGAACGGGTCTTGATTGTCCCTTCGAGTTGAACCCAGAAGCGGGTCCTACCCGCTCCCAAATTTTCTATAATTAAAAGACATATTATTCTTCAGGCCATAATGATTTCGTGCCATATTTTTCCATAAGATTTTATTTAAAGAGAAAGGAACATAAAGTTTAGGATCGGATTATTTCTTGTTTTTTTTTAGTGTTAAATTTTTTTTTTTAATTTTGTTGTTTTTTGCATTATCAATCATTGTAATTAATTGGTGAAAAATTATTTCTAACGTCTCAACTTGAGATTCTGAAAATAATTCGGTCAGATGAAAAATAGTACAAGAAAACAATTTCTAATTTTTCACAACACACTCTCTTTATTTCTGTGCCGCTGGTGTCGGGCAGCACTCAGGGTACGGCTTCGATTTGTCTTCCACCAGTTTCATTCCCGGCCCAACCCCGACTGAAGGGCAGCTGCAAATAAACAAGTCGGTTAAGTTTTGCACGATCATCAAAGACTGTAAAGTATCATGAGCCCGTAAACATCCCACTGCAGGAATATAGTTCACCACGCTGGCCCAATGCGGGTTGGGGACTTGACATGCCTTTGAATTATTATTTCTCAGGCATGCAGGTTTCCTCACGATGTTTTCCTTCACCGTTTAAGAGCAGTCGGAAGTAATTAAATTAAAAACTCATTGGTACATGGCCTGGGAATCGAACCCTCCGTGGCTCAATGTAAACAACATTGAGTTTACGATTCGGAGGTCGCGGGTACGATCCCCAGCGGAGTACATGTTTAAGTACTTGGTTTAGTTGGTGGTAGGGCATTTTAAATGTCCGCCTGGCTAACTACCACCATCTTATCTAAATCTGCCGCCAAGCAGCAATGTTAATAGCATTGTTGTGTTCCGGTTGTCAGAAATAAGGTAGCCAGTCCCCCAAATGTGTTGGGGGTATCCGGGTCAGTACACTTCCACCTGATTGAGTGAGTGATGAGTGAGTGATTGAGGTCAAGTACGAACCCGTAGTGCAAGAAAAAAAGAACACCCGGACCACCCAAATTGGGAGACCGCGTCTTAACCGCTGAGACACCGACTCTCGACTTGATGGAATAAACCCTCTTAAACCCTATATCATCAACTCACCCGATATAGCCAAGCGCGTTTGCGTAACATCGGTACTCCATACAACTGCTCTTCGATGGTGCTGACGTTTCTACGGCAATGACGGTATTAAGCTCCGGGAGGTAGCAGCCTTCGACGTCCTCTGTGCATCAAACACTTACTTCATCATCATCATCATATCAGCCATAGGACGGACACTGCTGAACCAAGGCCTCACCCATAGACTTCCAGAGCGATCGATTATCAGCCATCGTACCACGGATAAAGCATGAACTTTGCAACATAATGGATAAATGCAACATAATTTTGATTAACTCAATGAAAATAGCCCATTTACTTCTTGTAAAAACAGTGTTAACATCTATAAACCCGTTGGTTTTGCTAACTTGCGTAACAAGCCCGAAATACAAAGATATAATTGTAACATATGTTGAGGGCAGGCTGAAAACCAGCGCTGACCAATTTATGTTACTCAGTGTTTACTGAGACTGTCCCCCACATACGCACTCATTGTAGTACCTAGTTAGTCATAGAGCCGTGTTGATGGATCGATCTTGAGATTCGGATTGCGTCTCGGTCTCGATATTATACTTTTGTTTTTTGGCTTTTTCGATCAAAATCAAAATCAAAAAAATGCTTTATTTTGTAGGTACACAGGGTACACTTAAAATAGTCAGATTTTACATTTTTTAAGCTACTGCTTGTTCAAAAGCCACTTTTCCCCTGAGAAGAACAAGCAAGAAACTCGAGAGGTTGCTCTTTTTTAAAAAAAGGTTTTTATGTTACAAAATTATTAATTATTATTTTATATTATAATATTTCATTATTAATTGTGAAATAGCCTTGTTACGCGAACGGGCTGTTCATGTCCATGAATGTTTATCATCTAAATAATCTGATATTTTATAATATGCTTTCTTAATAAGTTTCTGTTTTATAGTATCTTTAAATTTATTGAAAGGAAGATTTTGTATATCAACAGGAACCTTATTAAAAAAGCGTATACATAACCCTTTGAATGAATTACTGACCTTGCGGAGGCGACTTATGTGACCTTTATTTCTTGTATTGACATCATGTTTGTCACTATTTTTCCTAAATGATGCTATATTTTTTTATTATACACGTTATATATATATTTATTTATATTTTATTATTATACACGTTCGTCGGTTAGTGGTTGACCGCACCTGACCTTTTGTGACTACGTCAGTCACTTGATTGACTTCATAATATATAACAAATTTCATTATTCTTTTTTTTTCACTCGGCACACCTGATGGTTAGTAAAGATGAGGCCTAAGGTGGTACTAACCCGCAAACCTCATCAAATCAAAAAAAAAAATTTCCTGTTTTAAAAAAAAAATATCATTTTCCTGTCCTTATCCCACTCTAGCTGGGGTCGGCACCATGTCTTCCTTTTCCACTCTCCTCTATCAACAGTCATCTCCGTACTCACCCCTTTCACACACATATCATTCCTCACGCAGTCTACTTCAAACTTATTCATTCGTACATTCATACTTGGCATTCATCTCGTTACGTAACTTTCAAATTTGTTATGAAAAATGTTTTTTTAATATTTGTAGCTAGTAGATATACAGGTCATTCCGCGAAGGAGCCATATCGCCTTTGACTTACTTAACTATGAAACTCAATTATAAAGTATTGCACCGCGGAAAAATTGATTTATAATTTGTTCGGGCTTTAAAAACAACGAGTGCAAATATAAATCACGTAATGCGATATTTGTAATTTACTTTATTTCCAACTAAATTAAAGAAACATAAACAAAAAATTGTAAATGAATATTACAATACTCGATGACATTTCGTACCGTACATGACATGACGACCGATTGGTGTAGTGGATAGTGACCCTGTCAGCGAAGCCAACGGTTGCGGGTTCGAATCCCGCGACGGGTAAATGTTTATGTGATGAATATGAACATTTATTCCTGAGTCATGGATGTTTATATAAATATTTATGTATGTTTATCCGTTATCTAGTATCCATAGTACAAGCTTTGCTTAGTTTGGGACTAGATGATTGGTGTAAGTGTCCGAAATATTTATTTATTATTTATTATTATTTCACTAAATCCCCCCATTCGAATTGCACTGCCATTTGTTTTTTTAATATTTTTTTTTTTTTTGGTTTCATTCTCTCCTCTAGGAGAAGGCAAAGGGATCTAGCCCATAACAGCCATGTCTTATTTCTCTTATTTCTTCAGTTTGTAAGTCAGTCTCAGTCAAAACAAGTAATTCGTCGTATACTTGGCGTATACAGAGTCTAGTCATGGTCAAGTCATTCTTCAGTAAAGAGGCAGAATGCTTTACAAAAGATTTTGGCGGCTTCTTGTGGGAACCCGAAAGCCCCGCTATGCACTTTAATTTACACTTCCCTTCACCTGTACACCAACACTAACGTTGGCTGCACAATATTCTGCCATTATTAAGCTTCAAAAGTTAGAATGCACAAATTATAAGACTTATAAAGAAAAATGCTACTTCACTCGCCGAGTTCCTTTTTTTGTTTCATTCTCTCCTTTAGGAGAAGGCAAAGGGATCTAGCCCATAACAGCCATGTCTTATTTCTCTTATTTCTTCAGTTTGTAAGTCAGTCTCAGTCAAAACAAGTAATTCGTATTTAAAAATATTCGAATCAAGAACATTTTTTATTTTAGTTTTATTCTCTCCTCTAGGAGAAGGCAAAGGGATCTAGCCCATAACAGCCATGTCTTATTTCTCTTATTTCTTCAGTTTGTAAGTCAGTCTCAGTCAAAACAAGTAATTCGTCGTATACTTGGCGTATACAGAGTCTAGTCATGGTCAAGTCATTCTTCAGTAAAGAGGCAGAATGCTTTACAAAATATTTTGGCGGCTTCTTGTGGGTACCCGAAAGCTCCGTTATGCACTTTAATTTACACTTCCCTTCACCTGTACACCAACACTAACGTTTGCTGCACAATATTCTGCCAATATTAAGCTTCAAAAGTTAGAATGCACAAATTATAAGACTTATAAAGAAAAATGCTACTTCACTCGCCGAGTTCCCGCCAAAAAGCCTTTTTTTTTTGTTTCATTCTCTCCTTTAGGAGAAGGCAAAGGGATCTAGCCCATAACAGCCATGTCTTATTTCTCTTATTTCTTCAGTTTGTAAGTCAGTCTCAGTCAAAACAAGTAATTCGTATTTAAACATATTCGAATCAAGAACATTTTTTATTTTAGTTTTATTCTCTCCTCTAGGAGAAGGCAAAGGGATCTAGCCCATAACAGCCATGTCTTATTTCTCTTATTTCTTCAGTTTGTAAGTCAGTCTTAGTCAAAACAAGTAATTCGTCGTATACTTGGCGTATACAGAGTCTAGTCATGGTCAAGTCATTCTTCAGTAAAGTGGCAGAAAGCTTTACAAAAGATTTTGGCGGCTTTTTGTGGGAACCCGAAAGCTCCGTTACGCACTTTAATTTACACTTCCCTTCACTTGTACACCATCACTAACGTATGCTGCACAATATTCTGCCATTATTAAGCTTCAAAAGTCAGAATGCACAAATTATAAGGATTATAAAGAAAAATGCAACTTCACTCGCCGAGTTCCCGCCAAAAAGCCCGAATCAAGAACAGCGCCGCCGCGGCGAAAAAAAATAGTAATTGTTCTTAATATAAATATCTTTGGATGAGTGCCTAAGTTTTATTTATCAAACTTACCCACTGGATTTAACCTGCGTGGTCAAACGCTTTAATTAAAAAAAAAAGAATGATATTAAATGGACTGGTAAAAGATTTTTCTGAGATACACGCGAAATATGATATTTGGCTACATGATAACGAGCTTGGTGAAGATGGCGCACACGCAACGAAACAGCTCCCTCCTGGATCACACTCGCAAGTTGCTAGCCTAATCTAAACAATATTATAAATGTGAAAGTTTGGATGTTTGATTGTTTCTCTGTTTGTTTTTTTCTCAGTCACGGCGAAACGGATTTGGATGAAATTTAGTACATAAGAGGAATCGGAATTTTTTTTTTTTTTTTTTTTTATATGAGAGGGCGGCAAACGAGCATGCGGGTCACCTGATGGAAAGCAATCACCGCCGCCCATGGGCACCCGCAACACCAAAAGGGTCACAGATGCGTTGCCGGCCTTTGAGGAAGGTGTCCACCCCAGAATAAGTAGAATTAATTTATATTGGTGTCGATTCGGATGTACAACGAGCTAACTAAATTTAAAACAGATACATCCTTTTCTAACACTATTAACATGAAAGGGACGACTATAAATTAAGTCCTGTCAAATTAAGTTAAGAGCTGTCAAAACAAGTCGCTCCATAGTATTTTAATCGTGACGTCGCTAGGTGTACACCTAATATTGATAAAGAAGTGCTTGTTTTGATCCTTTTACTTAATTTGACAGGACTTAATTATATGTCGTCCTTTTCATGTATTAGTGGTTAGAAAAGGATACATATAATTTAAATTTAGTTTAGTTCGTTGTACATCCGAATCGACACCATTATCTGTGGGAATAATAATTATACAATTTAATTAAGTATGTACATGAAACAACACATTTATAAAACACAATTGAAAATATATCTTATTAAATCTATCTATCTATCTATAATCTATATCTTATTAAAAAAATACGCCGTCCAACTCGCTTCCGCGAGGCATAGTAAGTACCTAGTATGCTAGCGCTATTGCCCCGCTGAATGCATAAGCTCAGCTGCTGAGCAAAGTAGGCACCAGCTCTCACATCTCCAGAGGCGTGAAATGAAATGTACATAGGATATTTTTTTATCTCGATAATCTGAGTAGTTCCCGCGGCATAACCAATTAAACATAGACATCCGCGATAAAGTTTGAATGTGATTTAGAGCTACTCACTGAATTTCTCCGGCTTCGGCAGTAAAGGGCCCTGCGCTACACCTGCGAATGCTACCGCCAGGAGAGCACACAACACGACCGAATACCGCCACATCTCGAGTCTGGTATGTTACAATGCAGTGATGAAATATATACGCTTATCACCTAACAGGGCCCAATTACGACCAGATACGAAAAATTTTAAATATATTTTTTTATATACCGTCTGAGTTTTTTTACCTTAAGAAAATAGGGCATATCAGGTAAGTGACATAGAAATTATTGGCATAGGTATTTTTTTTTTTTTTCCAAAACGCACACGCCGGCCATATGCATTTTAGAAGACTTCTGTTTATAATGTGATCGAGGTTTTTCATTGTGTGCTTGCTTATCATCCAAATATTCAGAAATTGTATAATAGCCTTTTGTGAAAAATGTTTTATGAAGGTTTTGAATTTATTTAGCAAATTTTGAATTTCTCCTGGAACCATGTTATATTAACTAATTGAAAATTTGAAAATCCTAACCGATTTTGAAGGCTTAACGGATTTCCAACAATAATTTCTAATCTTAAAACTATAAAAAAATTGATCTATTCCATTCTATTCTATGCATTGGCCTCTAAATTGTCAAAGTCAAAGTCAAAGTCAAAAAATATTTATTTCGTATGATAAAGATTATCACTTGAAAACGTCACATTTTTTATCTTAATATTACAATTATTGACATTATTGCTCATTCGCAAAGCAGATTCCCCAGAGAAGAACGAGCAAGAAACTCAAGGGTTGCTCTTTTAAATAAGTTTGGGTTACAATTATATTATACTGTATAATTAGGCTGAATATCGCCGAGCGGTCTATGTCCATGCTTGCTTATCATCCAGATAGTCAGAAATTTTATAATAGCCTTTGGTAAATAATGTCTGTTTTATGATGGTTTTGAATTTATTTAAAGGTAAATTTTGAATGTCCACTGGAACCTTATTATAAAAGCGTATACATTACCCCTTAAATGACTTAGTGACTTTGTGTAAACGGCTGGCATGAACAGCAAGTTTATTTTTATATCTGGTATTAACATTATGTTAATCACTATTTTTTCTTAAACGATTCTATATTTTTTCTTACATACATTAAGTTTTCGTAAATATATTGCGATGCTAATGTTAATATATTAATTTCTTTAAATTTATTCCTAAGAGACACTCTGGGGCCCAGTTTGTAAATCGCGCGAACTGCTCGTTTCTGCAGAACAAAGATACAATTTATGTCCGCGGCATTTCCCACAACAGAATGCCGTAGGTCAGTATACTATGGAAATAACTGAAATAGACCAACCTCGCGATGTGTCACATGATAGTGTTAACTTTATTTGTGTGACCCCCACCAATGTTATCGGGGATCCTCCTCTGTTTTGCCTTGACCTTTATAGCGTAAGTTATCTACTACCGACAATCTATCACACTTTTATGGTCACTATTTCTAGGCTGAGATGTCGGTTTTCCCAGTAATCATTTACAAAAAACATATTTTGTAGTTTAATTTATTTGCCTTGGAACAGGGTACAGTCCTGTGATCTTCAAAGGTGCCAGCTGAAAATGAGCGCTATGGTTCATGTCATAGGATTATGCTGAGCAGGAAGCTATTTTAGCTACATTATTATTCAGCTGTATTATTATGGCCAGCACTAAGTTTTTGGTAGGATAATTCCGAGCACAATGTTAAGCTCTTTACAGGGTGTAATATTTGTTTTTTTTAATTAATATTCAATGCATTGTTGATACCGTTGAAGTATAAATTTAGACTTATTAATATTTAGGAAAGGAATATTTATTTTAAGTTTCATCGTGTCGTGGACATCATTGCATAGCTTCACATTAACTTTCGTATAGTTTTTTTAAATCACCAAACACTTCTTATCACGGGGTCGTGTCATTCGTTTGTTTGTTTCGTATTCAGTATTCCTTTCGCTCAGTCGCATTCGCTATTCGTTTTCGATTAGCGAAGTTAAGTAATGTCTGGCGCGGTCAGTCATTAAATGGGTGACCACTAGTGGCATTTTAATACGAGTGTTTCCTTGCTTCGGAGCGCATAGTTAAATAGTTGGTCCCGATTGTTTTCAATTGAAGGCAGTTGTCAAGCCAAGTCGGTGGTCTAAAGGGCTTATAAGTCGGCTTATAAGAAATTGACTATCAGGTGGCCACTAGTCTTGGCACAAACCCACCCTCCGCACTGGGCCCGCGTGGTGGTTTGTGGCCATGCCCTCTCCTAGTTCGAGGAGCTGTGCCCTAACAGTGGGGGCAAGCAAGGCTGTTGATAAATCAAATTAAATCAAAATCAAAATCAAATATTATTTATTGCACAGACTAATTTACAACATTTGTTTAGGTAATTATTATAATTATTATTAGCAATTAGCACTTATTAGCAGTGAAAAACAATGACAAACTAACCTCCGCACTAGTAAAAATACTGTATTGCGGGAGGGTAGTACCACTGTCTCTCAAAAATGGCCGACTTGGTATGACGCGGCTGCTATTCGATATGTGTACAGTGTATGGAGAAAAATACGATAAAACAATCTTAGTAAATTTTAATAAATTTTAAAGGAAAGTATAAAATCTTTATCTTAAAAGGGTACATGCGTTTATATTATTTGTGTCAGCAGTTTTGTGTATATATTGTATGCTAATAGTACTATGAAACATACATACAACAACATACATTGCCAACGCAAGAGAGAATTAGTTAAATTTCGTAAACGAGAACACACTAGTTACATAATTTTAAGTTTAGTGTTTGCTTGTTATGTATGTGTATATTATTTATTTATTTGGTAAAACTATTTTTTTTATATGAGGGGACGGCAAACGAGCTGCCTGTCACCCGATGGAAAGCGATCACCGCCGCCCATGGACACCCGCAACACCAAGACACCCGGTCACAGATGCGTTGCCGGCCTTTGAGGAAGGTGTAGGCTCGTTTCTTGAAGGTTCCAATGTCGTACTCGTTCGGGAATACCGCTGCCGGAAGTCCATTCCACAAGGTGGTTGTACGTGGTAAGAAGTTTCTAGAGAAATGTACAGTGGTAGACTTCCACTCTTCCAGGTGATGTGGATGGAAATTTAATTTTCGGCGAGAAGTGTATCGGTTAAATTGAGCAGCGCGTATTAGCTCGAACAGTTCTTCAGAACACTCCCCATGAAATATGTGATAGAGAATGCAGAGGGACGCGACGTTTCTTCGCAACGCCAGGGGATCCAGTCGGTCAGTGAGACTCTCTTGGCCGACAATTCGGACTGCGCGACGTTGAACGCGGTCAAAAGGAAGAAGCTGGTACTGAGGTGCCCCAGCCCATAGGTAAGAACAATACTCCACGTGCGGCCGAATTTGCGCCTTATAAAGTTGGAGGCGGTGAACCGGCGTGAAGTGAAAGTGGCGTTCATAAAAAACGCTGTGTAAGTAACCTTTAATGTGGGAATAAATTGACTGCCCCTTGCAATTCCAATATCTAAGAATGCCTGGATATTTAAAACCATGTTTAAGTACTCGGTTTGGCTGGTGGTAGGGCATTTTAAATGTCCGCCTGGCTAGCTACCATCATCTTATCTAAATCTGCCGCCAAGCAGCATTGTTAATAGGATTGTTGTGTTTCGGTTGTCAGAGATAAGATAGCCAGTCCCCCAAATGTGTTGGGGTTTCCGGGTCAGTACGCTTCCACCTTCGGCCTCATCTTCACTTAACATCAGGTGTGATTGAGGTCAAGTGTGAACCCGTCGTGCATAAAAAAAACCATACCAGTGACATTAATACTTTATTTTGGTTACCACAAAAATTACTTCACACATGCTCCAGTCTCACCTGCAATGTGTTTGCTTGTGCGGATTTGCTGAGTATCATGCAGACAATTTCATAATTAGTAAGTCTTTGAAATGAAATGAAAATGAAATGAAATGAAAATGAAAATGAAAATGAAAATGAAAATGAAAATGAAAATGAAAATGAAAATGAAAATGAAAATGAAAATGAAAATGAAAATGAAAATGAAAATGAAAATGAAAATGAAAATGAAAAAACTGAAATGAAAACTTTATTGTGTGTGGAATTTGGGTTATACATTTGCAGCTGTCTTTGCTTAATATTTTAGTTACACCAAACCCTACCTTTTCAAGTGTACACACATCGACAATTTTTAACAACAACAACAACAACAAACTTTTGGCAACAACAGTAGAGCCTAGCGTAGCTATAAAGCACGTTTAGGTATAACATTGATTTTTCAATTATTATTCTCTGGAAGACTCAAAATACCATTTATCAGCTGAAATTAAAGAAGATGTGTTGAGAAATACTGTCTCAATAATGACGGCGTGTCATGGCAAAGGATTTTATTACTAATCAAGTTATTTTGAATCTTATTTCAAAGAGCCTAGAATTCATGTTACTTTATTTCAATACCACAATGCAGCGACGTGCCGCGGGATGCTGCGGCATGACGCGACGCGCCGCTGGATGTTGCGGCATGACGTGACGTGAAATTATGCACCCAGAATTGTCTTTTCATCAAATTAGCAGTTCTAATTTGTCTCTTTTCATCTTCAACTAGAAGTACTATTAAACTTCTTTAACTGAGGTTGTCTGGAAGAGATCGCTATCAGCGATAAGACCGCCTTTGTACACATCATCATCATCTATGTTAAATGTTCTTTGTATTTTATTTTTGTGTGCAATAAAGAATTTAATAATAATAATAATAATACTATTAATACTAAATCCCACTGCTGGACAAAGGCCTTCCCCAAATATCTCCATATCATCATCATCCACGTCTTTCTGCTGATATGATGATGATATATGTTTGTCTTTGTTTGGTCTCAGCGGTTAAGACGCGGTCTCCCAATTTAAATTTAATTTAATTACTTATGTGCATTTATCAGACTGACTGTGCATATATCGCGAGGAAACCTGCATGCCTGAGCAATAAAAATTCAAAGGCATGTGAAGTCCCCAACCCGCATCGGGCCAGCGTGGTGGACTATGACCCATACTCCCTCATTACGAGGGAAGGCCTATATCCCTGCAGTGGGATATTTACGGGCTGATGATGTCGCTCTGTGTATTTTTAGGAGTAGGTCGGTTAGTAAAATAAAATGCGTCATAGTTTCAATTATTTATTCGAGTATCTCGTTGCTGACCCTCGTTCCACTTCATTAGAGTAACTTTGGCACAGTATTTGGCGGGAAATTTACTTATTAAGAGGAACTTTATGGCCTTGGCACAGTAAAGGGGGTCCTCCTGAGCACAAGGCACTTGACAATAATTTGGCTCGTTCAAAATAATATCTTCTGTTTCTATAGAAATAAAATTGAGAGATTTCTGTACTAAATAAATTAAAGTGATAAATCATTAACCTGTACCAAAACATTATTTCTTATTCAAATTGATTTAGGAAGAGACATGACGAATCAAATGATAGAGCGCCTCTTTAGCATTCTTTGGCTCAAGGAGTCCACAGAAGCCTACAGCCGTCGTGGTATCTAACTGATACTTCGACATATTTTCTTTCTTTCTTATGAATGTGAATACGCTGGCCTTTTAACTCTGTGGGTACGAGGCTCCATTACTCGATTCCACCATCAGTCGATATCAATGTAATAGAATGGGATGGATGAAGATTCGTGTGTTAAAATGTTCCTCTTAATAAGTAATACAGAGGCCGATCCTCAAGTTTCTTGTATCGGCATAACTAGGGATGCAACGATTACAAATTGGTGCTGGTTATTTTTACGATGCGATTCACGAATGTATCGTTGTATCTAGAATTGAACAAAATGTCTTAAAAAGAAGATCTAGTGCTTTTTAAAGGCTGATCAAAGAATAAAAAATGCGAGTCAATAACAAGCCTTTATCTTTGACTATCCTAATTATAGAAATTTGAAAATTGTTCATGTCATGTCACAGACAACTGTATTCAGCGGTGATATAATATTATTCGTTATAAATAACGAATCGAATTGTAATCGTAAGATTGATTCGTTGCATCCCTAACCATAACAATATGTTAGTCAAAATCACGTTCGATTTAGTAATCGATTCTGGTTAATGTATGTGAATCTGATTGTTATAAAGATACAGCCTCTGATAGAATTTAGCGAAATGTCCGTTTATGAGTGGCATCATTGTGTCAGACGGTAGAAAGGTTTATGTCCCGTGAGTTTTATACTGTCATAGAGCATTGCAATTTTCTAGCATTTGAAGTACCAGGGCCCCTGCAGCCATCTTGCAAGCAGTATTATTTTAACATCGTTCCTGTTGGAAGTTTTGTTATGTGATTAGCTTATAATCTTGGAGTTGGGAATATACTTAGCTTTACTCAAAGTTTAATAATAATAAATATTTCGGACACTTACACCACTCATCTAGTCCCAAACTAAGCAAAGCTATGGATACTAAGATAACGGATAAACATACATAAATATTTATATAAACATTCAAGACTCGGGAATAAATGTTCGTATTCATCACACAAACATTTATCCCTCGCGGGATTCGAACCCGCAACCTTTTGGTATAGTGGTCAGAGTTGCTAACCACTACACCAAGCAAGTATACATGTGAAGAATCGAATATGTGAAGAAAAAGGGAAGATATTCCACTGGACTGTTCTGGACTTCGTTCGTGCGATTGATTTTAGCATTGTCGCTCTGATTAGTTGGCTTAGGTAATGCTTCTACTATATCAGGAATAGGTACCTATATCAATTTCTTTTTCGGAACATCGTAGTGTTTAATTTCATTAAGGTCCATTTTAGTATTAGTAGGTATTTCTTTGACCACCATCATTCTATTTCCTGTTACAGATTGGAAAGTGATTGACGACCGATTGGTGTAGTGAATAGCGACCCTGTCTGCGGAACCAACGTTTACAGGTTCAAATCCCGCGAGGGGTAAATGTTTGCGTGATAAATACTAATATTTATTCCCGATGTATGTTTATCTGTTATTTAGTATCCATAGTACAAACTTTGCTTAGTTTGGGACTAGATGATTGGCGTAAGTGTCCGAAATACGTATTTATTATTATTCCAGCGCTTTTTTACATTATTAGTGAAATATTTTATTTTTATACTTTTTTCTTTATTTTATTCGAAACACTAGCATCAGAAATAAAAAGGTATTCGCAAATAAAAAAATTCAAGATACAAATATGGAATTATGACGTATCGAAGCATTGCCAAACTTGATGGAAATTGATGTTAAAAGTATATAAATGATTATTTTACAGATAATTTCACATTCCAGATTGTTTATCATCTTTGTATTGCAATGTCGAAATACAAATAATAGTGCACGAGAATATGTTTTAGCTAAATTTTCAAATTGGCTTTGTTCCAACAACTGTCAAATGCGGGTGTACCTACTACGCAGTAGCGAAAGACGATATCTTGAATGACAACAACGCGAAGACGATATTGCGCAAGTACCGTTGCTCGAAAGTTTAATTGCGCGACGGTTCATTTAAGTTTTAGAGCAAATGCACATTCGCACAATTAAACTTTCGAGCAATAGTACTTTTGCAATATCGTCTTCGCGCTGTTGTTATTCGAGCTATGGTCTTTCGCTATTGCGTAGTACACCTCTCAAATGCCTAGCAGCACTGGGTCTCCAAGCCAGAGTCTGACGACATCTCTCCACGTCTCCATCCTGTCTTTCCAAATGATGCCACTAGATTATCTAAGTCTACACTTACGCGTGTTCATTCCTAACTCAGTAGACTACGATTTACAAAAAGTAATTTACTTGCTACGAACAAAACATACGAAGTTTTAGTTTATTAAGCTTCAACTGTTAAAATGAAATATACGTCTAAACTGAGAGACTCTGCGTATTCAGGGTCAATCGGTAAGGAGGTGGTAAGCCAAAAGGGAGTTCTTAATCATCGTAAAAAAAGGAGAGAAAGCCTGGTGAAATGGGGTTTCATTGACCAGTCACGAACGCGCTGCGATTGTGGAACCCTATCTCAAAACATGGCGCACTTGCTCACTCCACCCTCCACCTGTGACATGGAGGACCTTTATGTGGCTGAAGACAACGCCGTAGTTGTGGCTGAATTCTGGGTGGATCAGGTATGATTACACACATTGACATGAAGAAGAGCGACCGTTCGCTGTTACTAACAGTTTTTTAGAAAAAAATATATTTAACTCTTTGGGTCGTTTTCCCATCGCGATTCCTAATAACCTTCTTTTGGCTTAGAACCCCCCTTCCGACTAATATAGTCGTATCAACAAGGACATTACATTAATTCCTCTGTCATTAAAACTTTGTAATATGTTAGCGATAACGTATAGTTGAAATATTACGACTGACAAAATATCCAAAAGTAAATCCAAAAGATTATTTTGTCCATGTATCCACGAATACTTACTGACTTAAGACACAAGGAAATAATATGAGCCGCGTCACCATCAGGCAACAATAAAATTGTCGAGCAACAAGTGTCTCCGGAGATATCGGGCGACATTTTCAGACTTCGCCCAATATGTTTGTTGTCACATTGTTAGATCAACATAAATATAAGCTTCAATGTACAACACTAACTCTTCCATACATGATGTTCAGTACAGAACCTCGCCTGACTTATCGGCACAATTGTGAAGACTGGCGCCATCTATCGGCGAACCCGTGAACCCATCTCTAAACGATCTTTTTACTTCAAGTGTACCTTCCTTTCTCACGGGTTCCAGGACAATCCGATAGATGGCGCGAATCTAAATATATATATATACTGGCGCGCGGCCAGTTTCTCGTCCTCTTGCGATCGGACAACACTCCAATAAAAACCCTCGATCACAACGCACGGCAGTTTATCTTCTCCCAACCCATGATAGGTTTGACTAACGTGATATGGATGGAGACAAGACATCTGGCGACGTGGGGCGATCTCGACTGATGTCTCGTGGACACAATGTCGCTCGACTAATGTCGCTAAATGGGGACGTAGATGTGATAAACATTGGCTTCTCTACCCTGTCTATCGACACGATTTGGTGGCGTGTGACGACATTGAATGATTTCTCACTAATATGTTTCTTGACATTATGATAATGGTCTCAGCCACCCCTAATATATGTTCACTGACTTCTTTACTTTATCATGGTGCAAAATTTTACTGACGAAGGACTCAATTGTAAGGGTCACGATATCAAGAAAATCCTTGTTGACTTGGCTAGGTTTTTATTCATTCGTTTAACGAAACTTCCGACTGACCACAGATTAGTTACTATAACTCCAAAATTGATCACGTTGGAGGTTTGTCTCATAGACTCCACATAGACATATAAATAGTAGCAGACCGAACGAACTATGCTTATGCAAAAGTCGACGCGAACCCCGAACAGCTTATGTCAATCACGAAACATTTTATATATAAATATTTCTTGTATAAACAAAATACTTACGATATATTAGATAAGGTATTAATAAATTCGTAATCTAATAAGCCACATAATTAGAACCCAATTCTAAGATGTTTCATCAAACGTTCTACATTAATACTTCTGCCCCCGTAGCATGATAGGTTCGATAAACGTTTATGTCGCGCGAGATCATATTTGTCCTGCTCATTCGCTTGGACGAAATATACAACTATCCCACTCTCACTTCTACGTCGCGCGCGACAAACGATGTCATGCTACGCAGGTTGGTTGCGCTATTTAATTCAGCTCGGTCTACTATTGATACGTCTGTGGTTCATTCTGTCTATTGTGTAGATAGTGGTGAGAGTTTACAGTAACAGAGTTATGACTTTCAAGCTAAATTCAGTCGTATTTCATATATGGTAAAGGTCCGATTAAATCCAAAATCTTTATGCGATTTAAGCTCTTTATAAATTGAATAAATAAAGGGAAAATGCAGCTTAAAGATTTTGATTGACTTTGATAATTATCACACGAGAAATACGGTCCAATTTGGCTTGTAAAGAAAATGGTACTACATACGATCTATGCTTATTATTAAATAAAATACTGATCGATTAGAAAACTTATCGCAATGAAAATTATATACATACTCGTACTTAGGTATTTTAGTTTATATTATTATGTATGTATAAATTGTTAAAAGACTCAAACTGTACAAAGACGTAAGTGTAGCTTAGTGTGCGGTGTCCGATATTGTACAGACATCTATTTAAGAAATGCAAGGTACTCCACGCACAAGGTTAGACAGAGAGGAGGTGCTAAGCCGAAAGGTACCTATTACTAGAACATTATTTGCGTAACGTGATGATAGGTTTGCCTGGAAGAGATCGCTGTTAGCGATAAGGTCGCCTAATTTGTAGTTTCTATAAGGTATTTAAATGTACCCTCCTTATTCAAACAATAAAGCGTATTTGATTGATTGATTGATTGATTATTTTTCGAAGAAAAAATTTTCGATCTCCCAAACAAAAGTGATCAATACGGCTCCATAATTAACCATACTTTAGAATTGGCAAACTCAAGTGGCAGTGGGCGGGGCACATTGATCGTAGGACCGATGGCGGTTGGGGCGGAAAGGTTCTGGAGTGGCCACCACGCACCGGAAGACGCAGCGTGGGCAGGCCCCCCACGAGGTGGACCGACGATTTGGTAAAGATCGCGGGAAGCCGCTGGATGCGGGCAGCGTTGGACCGATTGTTGTGGAGATCTTTTGGGGATGCCTTTGTCCAGCAGTTATTTATTGGACCGGTTTGGTGTAGTTTTTTTTTTTATACATATATGAGAGGGCGGCAAACGAGCATGCGGGTCACCTGATGGAAAGTGTTTGGTGTAGCGGTTAGAAACTTTTTTTTTTTTATGCATAACGGGTTGGTACTTGACCTCAATCACACCTGATGTTAAGTGAAGATGAGGTCGAAGATGGAAGCGTACTGACCCGGAAACCCCAACACATTTGGGGGACTGGCTATCTTATCTCTGACAACCGGAACACGATAATGCTATTAACATTGCTGCTTGGCGGCAGATTTAGATAAGATGGTGGTAGCTAGCCAGGCGGACATTTAAAATGCCCTACCACCAACCAAACCGAGTACTTAAACATGTACCCCGCTGGGGATCTAACCCGCGACCTCCGAATCGTAAACCCAATGTTGTTTACATTGAGCCACGGAGGCGGTTAAACTCTGCTGCTATACCAAAAGGTCGCGGGTTCGAATCCCGCTAGGGGCATATGTTTGTATGATGAAACGTGTACCCGAGTTATGGATGTTTTTCATTTATATATGTATTTATTTACAAAAAATAAATGTATTTGTGTATTGTATCAACCATCTATTTCATTTAGATCATTTCATCATTGCATCATAATTTTTTCATTTTATTTCATTTCATATTTCATTTTTCATATTTCATTTCATATTTCATTTCATATTTCATTTCATATTTCATTTGATATTTCATTTGATATTTCATTTCATTTCATATTTCATTATAGCAGGATTTTATATGACCAATGAGAGCATGCTGGATATTTACTTCAACTCTTGGACCATTTAAGAATAATGCAGTTGGGTATAGCTTGAATACGCATCATGGTACCATTGCAACAACCTTGCACGTCCTCACTTTTGGGGCACTGCCTCCTATCACTGGGAGAGGATATGGGCTATAAGCCACCACGCGGGCCCAGTGCTGCTTGGTAAACTTATGTCAGACTAGTGGCCACCTCATAGTCAATGCTCTTAAGCGGCCTTAAGAGCCACAACAGACCACAGAATTGACTTAACGACTGCCTTCAAGAAAACATTCAAAAAAATGCAATAAAATATAAACACAAAAAATAAATACACGTGAAAGAAATAAATTCCATTCCCTAATATTGAAAAAAAAAAAAAAAAAATGCAATATACATATTCTTTGAAATTCGTCATTTTGTAAATGTTTTCTTCGAACTTTTCAAAGTTAAAGTTTCGATTGATTCATTTCGAAAAATTTGAACTTCAAGGTTTGTATGGAATGCCTTGTGGGATAAACCCTCTTAACCGAATTTCATCAAACCAGGCTAAATTGTTCCCTCGTTTCTCTCTCAGCCCGTAACCATCACACTGCAGGGACAGGCCTTCCCTCGTATAATGAGGGAGTATGGGCCGACCGAATATTTAACGTGCCATCCGAGACACGAGTGGTCACCCATCCAAACACCGACCGCGCCAGATATTGCTTAACTTCGCTAATCGAAAAAAGACCTGTATGAATAACTATGACGCTGTACTAACAGTATGGAAAAGTTGATATTTTTTTATCGGAAAAATATTTCTGCTCCCGATATTAACTCCCTTTCGGTTTAGCACCTTTCTGACTAACATTAGACATAATGTTACTCCGAAATTATTTTCGAACAAATTTTCAGTACACCGAAAGAAATATCTATTATATTACTGCTTGTATGTCTATGTCAGTGGTGGAAGAGGTCATATCATTTACATACACTAATTAATAAGATAGTTATCGATACTTGTGTCTAGGAACCAAGTTTATTTGATAGCTTATTTTATAATACTAGAGTTGTTAAAACAAAAAATATGTACATTATTTAGGAACAATTTTTTTTATATTGGGATTATAACCAACTATACCTACAGGGTGACCCAATTAAGTCATAAAGGGCAAGATGATTAAATATTACTAATAACACATTTTATTAACAGAAAATCTCGTTATATTTTTAAAGAAAAGGATAATTACAATTTCGATGTTTTTATAACTCTCATACAATTTCAATTTGAAATGAAATTAAAATGATTTCGTGGTCTGCCCTTAAGGGTTGATTAGATAGGTCATCTTTGCTTAGGACCAGATCCGTTTTATCAACCATGTACTAAGAATTTATTTTTTTGATACGGTTGTCACTATCAATAAGAGAATTTCTTCCGGAAGGTGTACATAATACCTGCATATTATATTTGTAAAAATAATTGCACCCGTGGGAAGTCGGGGCGAGTGTCTAGTTACACAATAAAATACAGGACTTATGCTACTGAAAATGTATTTACAAAATACAATGTTTGTATCGTTGAAGGAATGAATGCAGTTAATATTAACTTCAAAAATAAAAGTAAGTTTCTTTTTAGTAAATTTGCTATTTTCAATTTTTAAGGAACTTTTCCTTTATGTCATTGCAGTGGGACACCCTGTACACTTAGGTGCTACCTACGTAGGTACTTATATATAATTCTAACAAACATCGTAAAACATCTTGGTAATATAGGAATACTTATATTATGTCACTTATTGTACAAATTTCGGTGTACTAAAATTTCGAACAAATAATTTCGGTGAAACATACTTCTGACAAACGAACAATACTAAATTGTTACGTCTCACAACAATACTGACAAACAACCTTTTTACAATAATAATAATTAACTACAATTCTTTAGAACACAGTATCCAACCACAGGCTAAAGAAACTGTCAGATAGAGTACCAATGAAATATAATCTGTGAAATTCATTACATTAAAATGGAAGAAATCTGATGTTCGATCACGCGAAGAGGCTGATGTTTAAATATTAAGTAAGCAAATGGCAATGGAACATTTTTCAAGTTTTTTTTTTCAAAAACCAAAACTTTACCTTTCCCTAGCACATTGCACTGAATTGACAGATTATTCTTCACTGATACTCACAACGAAAGTCACAAACTTTGGAATCTATTACAATAACTTATCGGTTTATACAACGGACCCAATGGATAAAGTAAAAATAGGTTACCAAGCTGCAAAAGATCCGTCTGACCTTGCTTTTGATGAAAACTGATGGTTTTACGATGAAACATTCGAGATACTAACATCATTCATTCAGGTCCTCTGGAAATTGGAACCAGATAGAAGCGAAAAAAGATAACATTTTAAATGTTTACACAAGCAAAGAATGTTGCAAACCACTTTACTTTATCCATGAACAAAAGAATCCTAAAAACAAGAATTCTATAATCACCCTCGATTCACCTAATAAATTCTATTAGTTTACGAGTATTGTGATAGAGATTAGTTACATTCCAAAAAGTCTACTTTGAAATCTGACGTTTCTATTGATTTTAAATTTATAATCACGTTTCCGTTACAATCTAGAGAAATTGAGTTAGAAATTACTTTCCTTGTCATTCTAAACTTTTGATTTATTACTTGGTCAAATTGTGGTCGTCAGCCCTAATTTTTTTTATTTCTTACTAAGGAACTAAATCAAGAATGTTAGCGTTAATAACAATCATTATAATGGCAGTGTTTACTTCCGTTGAGTATTTAAATTCTACTTTAAAATAAATGAAAGAATTTAAAATATATTAATAATAACTATTATTCAGTCGCTACGAGAGTCAAAATTTAAATTTTCGTTTTCGATTTATAGTTTTTTAAAATTTCGTCTAATATTTTTCTTTCGAACTTAATTTTAAATTTGAATTATGTCTTTTGGCGCGCAAAAGATGTTCAGTTTGACTGATCCGAGATGCCGGACGCCAAACACAGTTATGACAAACAATGACTTCCTATTTTCCGATTTTAATACACACTATCTTCCCAATTGTTACTAGATACTACTCTATCTAATTTATTGGATCCTTTATTTATTGCTTTAAGTGTAAATATTAATTTGGTCGGTCAAATCCCTGGCGAGTGAGAAATTGTGTATAAAAGTTAAGTCGTGTGCTGTTTGTGTGCTAATTTGAGTTTATACATATAACTAGAGTAAAAGAGAAAGCTGTATTGCGAACATCACTACGGGTAGCGAAACTATCAGTAAAATACCTCTAAAAGTGAACACTATTCTAATGGGATAGCCGTCAATGTTGACTTTTAAAAGGCGTTCGATAGGATTCGTCCTGAGATCACAATCTTAAAGATTAAGTACAAACTATTATTGCATGTTTAATTGCACTGTTACGATTATTAAGTATAGATTAAAGAAACTTTAATCTAGAGAAGTCTTTGATACACTTAGTATTGTCCAGTTACGGCGAGGGGTGCCGCAAGGCAGCCGACTTGGCCCAGTTTTGTTCATTATAAGAACATTCTCTCTGAAGCGTCTAGAGACTTGCCAGACACAGTTCAGACGGGTGGGTCCATATCGCGCTGCAACGACGTTAGTCACGTGTGAAACACCCACCCGGGGATCGGAGGTCACGCGTCTGGAACTCCATGAATGTGATGCTGGTAATTGTGATTCAATTTGTTGGCAAATTCGTGCATTATATCCCTGAATATTACTGAATCCAAGTTCTCTCCAAGAATGTACAGCAGATACCAATCGCCCATTTTGCTTCTTCGAACGATTGTATCGACGTTGTCGCGTCTGACAAGTCTGAATCGCATTCGCATCATATAGACGCGCATGCGCGGGGAGAAGATGATAACGATGCGGTAGAGAAGGGTAATAAAGGTGAGGATGCCAAGGATGACGAACCAGAACCAAAGGAAGACGTAGATTTTCTCGTTGACCACGTTCAGGGGCAGGATGCAAAGAGCATCGTGACGCTCCACCTCGCCCGACGAGCCGAATTTGTTGAATAGTGTGCATTTCACCATTCTGAAATAAGTAAATATTGAACATTAATTCGTAACCCGATTTTACATGATGTTCATAAATTAGATGTAAAAAATATGGTATTTCACAAGTACCATAATTAAACATTGAATGTCTCTATAGCGCAGGAAGAAACCTATCTATTTTATCCAATAGTTTGTAAAAAGTCATAACAAGCCTGACTGTTACAGAGATCAAGACAAAATATCTCGTCGTTCTTGGCTATGTGAAGACCGCCTTCGTCCAACATCAAGACATAGAGGTGTGGGAAATTCTGTTTTCGACTATGATCCGTAGCACTTAGAGTAGAATTATAAATATGTATTACAAATTGTTGGCTTTTTCGAGAAGAAAAATCATGCGTGAACAAACACGCCTTTCCGAAAATAAATTAAGATGTGTTAATGTCCGCTGATTCCGTCGCCGTGAAGGATTTCGACCTGAGCTTGCTCATTGTGAGTAGCGTCTGTGCTTGCATAATGATGATTTTTGACAACCCTTTCTAAGATAATTTGAGATATAAAAATTCGACTATTTTAAGTGTAACCTACAACATAAAGAATTTTTGACTTGACTTCAAACTAATAAACAATAATAAATAAACAATAAACAATATTTTATTGAACCGAAATGAATTACACAACTTGTTGAAGCTTTGTTGTCTGTGGTAGTTAAAAACTGTGTTACAGACAACAATGTCTTCCCCATATATTTTGTACAATAAGTAAATTTGGTAGGTACTCGTATTTGCCAATTATGTTTGCCATCTAAAGGTGTAGAGAGTTTGGTAAGTATATAAATATAAGTAAATCTACAAAATTCTTTGTTGCACTTATGTTATATTTCATTTATATAGTAACATATACATATAGGTTGATATACCTGTATACATAAGTACATACCTCTATATTAATATATTTAATTAGGTTAGATTCTGAATAGCATTGTATAAATTGTGCACAGCATTTGATCAGTTGATTAGAAGCAGATTTATCTGGAATAATTTTACAGTAGGGCAGAAGAAAGAAGTTTTATATCCTACCTGAATTACGCATTAATTACAAAAAGTTCTTCAGTAGATTTATAATTCAAGGTAAGTAACCATCTCTGTATTACAACTTTGCATTCACGCAGTAGCAATAACACCAATCTTCCTCACCCATCGAGGGTTATTCCTCTCCCCTTGACTATTACTAGATATTGCCTAGTTTGGGACTACATAATTAGGTTTTTACATAATTTATAATTATTAATTTATATTAGGTTTTTACTATCCTCACCTTGGGAATATGTATATCATGGGATCGACGCGATCCTCCTGATCGGACTCCATGTAGGCGATCACGTCCAGTCCGAAGGTCATGAACTCGCCGTCGAAGAACCGGTTCATCAGGAACATTTGCCCTGGAACAGTTTGACGTATAATTTTAACGACGGAGCATAAATCATTAAAACTTCGTCAAGGAACTTTGTCCCAGTGTTAACAACTACTTTGACGGGAGAATCAGAAATGGGAAAAGCAAAGGCAAGGTTGTCTTATTAAACTTATTTAAAAACCATCTATAATCTGCTATTCCATTCAGTGAACATTGTTGTTATTTATACTATTGTAATACTTATTCTATCTACAAAGTGTACCTATGTACTAAATGTATTGTAACGGACTGTACTGAATCTAGTAGGGCTAAAGCCTATATGAGCCTGTATGAGCATGTGATATGGGCTTGCCTCAAGGTTCAATTCTCGGCCCATTTTTGTTTCTTGTTCACATTAATCACTTCATAAAATAGCATTGTTTATGAGCAGTGATATTTCTGAAATTGCTAACTAATAGGCGTCCATTATGTGTCCATCCAAAGCGGCTTCAGTTGATAACCAGCGCCATGGCTCGGGCGCTGGCATTAGGCTGAAATGCAGCCGTTAAGGCATACCCTTCTTATTTTCTTCCGTGTTTTTCACGTAAGCCGAATAAACATCATTCATTCATTGAAATATACCCTCTTGGATACATTTCAGTTTACATATAATCATACACATCTAAAGGTATCAGAATTAGAATTAGAATTTATTTATTGCATACAACTGTGTTACAAAGATGTTGTTACATTAATTGGTAGGTACTTATACAGTTTACCCATTTAGGGTGTGCAACTTATTTCATTGTATAAAATATAATAATTAACAATTTAAAAATATTACAAACACGTCACTAGATAAGTTAAATATCAAGGTTACAAAATTTAAAATAAAGAGTCAAAATTAAGTTTCAAAGTATCCATTAAAATTATAAGATAGAATAATTAACAATAAAATATTATTACATTATGTCACTAGATCAGTTGAATGTCAAGGTTACAAAAATTAAATCAAAATGTCAAAATTTACGAAGTCAAACAAAGAGTCAAAATTTATTAAAGTATTCATTCAAATTATAAAATTCTTTATTTACTAACCATGACCTTAGTCGAATTTTAAAAAGTTTTAAATCTAATTTCTTAATTTCTATGGGCAAATGGTTAAATATTCTGGCTGCGAACATAACAACACTTTTATACATAATTTGAGAGTTTGTTTTTGGCAAACAAAAATCATATTCATATTTTTCGCGCAAATTTTGACGAATTGATGATTTTTGAGTAAAACAGTCATTATGCTTTTAAATGAAAGCACATATTTCCATAATGTATATACTAGTTAATGTTAATAAGTCATTGGTTCTGAAAACACCTCTCAACGATTCAAAATTGTATAGTTTGCAAATGGCTCTTGTACAGCGTTTTTGTAAAATGAAGGTTGATTCTATGTTAACGGAATTTCCCCAGAAGATCACCCCGTATGTGAGGAGAAGATACACCATGCCGTAATATCTGCGTACTACACACTATTATTATTTATTATTATGCTGCTCATTATTATATTGACGTACCATCCGTGCGTCACACCGGCATTTGAGAGTACTGAAAATCAGCGCTGCGATATGTCGCAGCTAGAGCTGAATGCTAATACGTGACAACCTTGTGCGAATTTTATTCTTTTTTTTGCTATAACTTACTACGTTATGTTTTTTTGTTTTACTCATTCATCATATCAGCCGAAAGACGTCCACAGCTGGATAAAGGCCTCCCCAAGGATCTCCACAATGAACGGTCCTGCCCTGCCCGCTTCCAGCGGCTTCCCGAGATCTTTACCAAATCGTCGGTCCACCTCGTGGGGGGCCTGCCCACGCTGCGTCTTCCGGTGCGTGGTCGCAACTCCAGAACCTTTCCGCCCCAACGGTCGTCGGTCCTACGATCAATGTGCCTGGCCCACTACCAATTAAGTTTGGCAATTCTTCGGGCTATATCGGTCACCTTGGTTCTCCTGCGGATCTCCTCCTTTCTGATTCGATCCCGCAGGGAGACTCCGAGCATAGCTCTCTCCATTGCCCTTTGGGTGACGTCGAGCTTTCTTATGAGGACCATAGTGATCGACCACGTTTCAGTTCCATATGTCATCACTGGCAACACACACTGATCAAAGACTTTCGTCTTGAGACATTGCGGTATTTGAGTCGAGAAAGTTTTTACCCGTTATGGCAGACTAATTGCTGTTTGGTTTGTCTTTTGTCTTTTAGGTTAGGTTCATGTAATTATTAGATATTTATATTTGGTAGGTATCCATTTAGATACATTGGACTCAATATACAGAAAATGATGGTACGGCATTTTAAATGTCCGCCTGGCTAGCTACCGCCATATTATCTAAGCCTGCCGCCAAACAGCAGTGTTAACATGATTGTGTTCCGGTTGTCAGAGATAAGATAGCCAGTCCCCGAAATAAGAAGGGGTGTCGGGCTCAAGTACGCTTCCACCTACAGCCTCATCTTCACATAACATCAGATGTGGTTGAGATTAAGTCAAGTGCTAACCCGTTGTGCATAAAAAATAGATATGTTACCACGGGAAAATGCTACATTTGTAAGGGTCTCGTCAACTCTCGATGATAATTTCAAATCCAAATTGTTTTCAGATAATTATCTCTTTTACTCTTATCGCTTTTTACATATCAGCGTTCTAATTCATTAGTAACTTGTGAGCAAAATTTAGTTTTATAGGTATCTAGGGCCCGTATTAATGAACCAATCTCAATACAAGTCTTGAGGATGTATCACCGGAGATGCATCTTAAGAAGTTGACACTATCTCAAGCTCCGTGCTAATTTATAAACCAATCTTCAAGTCTACTCAGCTGAAATCACTTCTGAAGTATTCGCCTCACCGGCGAATGAATGATAGTATTGAGTTTCGTTTATTAATACGCTCACCTCTCAAGTGAGTTACTGCTTGAGTAAGCACGCGCGTTTCAGGTCTCAAGTTAGGTTTATTAATCAACACGTTGATTACAAACGCCACTAAGAACGTAACATACTTTTTAATATCATTGATTGGACAATAATCGTGTTATGCATCTAGCAAAGACTAGTATACCTGTGTGTACACTAATAAATCGAGAACACCTTCGTACACCGGGCCGGCTTATTATTCCCCAAGTGTTTGTCTGCGCGCAGCTCTTCGCAGATCCAATAACAAAAACAGGGGAACACGGCAGCTGGAATTTGCTGTCCATGCGGCCCTTAAGTTGCGCGGGGCCACAACAATAGCGGATGCCGAATTTTAAATTTAGCACTAGATGAGTGAGATATTATTATTTACAAAAAACTGTAGTTTGAGAAAAGAGTACAGAAAATGCATTATTATGTGACGTGCACATGTTAGCTTAGGCTGTGAGCTGCCAACTGTGCTATCTTGTCTGTGCTCAAAGGGCGCTGCGTCTATTTTCCTCATATGTGAGCAACATTCTGTCGCTCAACTTAAGCATGATGATGAATAACAATGTAATTGATTGTACCTTTAATTAGAGGATTTTTCAGTGACCAGTTAATCGGGTAACCAGTGTAGAAATTAACTTCCCATTCCATTATATTTTTATTTCAGAATTAAAGTTGCGTATGTTGCGTTGTATGTAACATTGAGCTGTGCTCTTTTTTTTAAGATGTCTGTACAAAACTCTTAAAGTCTTAAATATTTTTTTATATTATAGCTGTTGACTTTACATTATTCTAAAATAATATATACAGGGCGTCCCAAAGTTATGGGACATGAAGGGGAAGTACCTTAAATATTGTAGATAGTGAATTTTGCTCAAAGAAGACTTTATGTTATTTTTAAAAGTTAGTAATTCTGCATTCATAGATTTTCTAAAAATTACTTGCTTCGGCTGGGAATCGAACCGACTTAAATGTGAAAAAAAAAACACCCTACTTTTATGATGCCAATCGAAAGAATAGCTAAAAAATAATAACTCTGCCTAAGTAACATAGTATTTTAAAAGAAAGGAACAACATAAAATGATTGAGTCAAATTTCAAGAAAGTTATTTATTGCTAAAGTGATTTCTTCTTTTGGGGATACGTGAAAGATATGCTATACAAAAAGCGATACGAGAACGTAGGCGAGTTGCAAACAGAATTGTGCCATATCACATCGAGTGTTCACCATAAAATGATTAGAAAATCAACAGGCAGCGGGCTCATTAAAAGATTGGCGATTTGCGTAAGACAAGAGGGATCACATTTTGAGCATTTAATTAATTAATTTACAAAAAAATACCTACTTAATTGACTACGGCAGTTTCATGTATGTTTTTTATTTGATTAAAATGATTAATTTCACGTTGTTCCTTTCTTTTAAAATACTATGTTACTTAGGCAGAGTTATTATTTTTTAGCTATTCTTTCGATTGGCATCATAAAAGTAGGGTGTTTTTTTTTTCACATTTAAGTCGGTTCGATTCCCAGCCGAAGCAAGTAATTTTTAGAAAATCTATGAATGCAGAATTACTAACTTTTAAAAATAACATAAAGTCTTCTTTGAGCAAAATTCACTATCTACAATATTTAAGGTACTTCCCCTTCATGTCCCATAACTTTGGGACGCCCTGTATATGCCAAGGAACCTGCAAACTCTGTTGTTTGATCCGATATTATTATAAAAATTGAACCCTAAAAACCCTATCATAATTTCAAAGTAGATGTAGGATCATTTAATAACAGTAAACAAATCATTTATTTGCGATTAATGTGCGTGGAACTTGGAATAGGTATAGTAGCATTCATATTTAAAAACATTACCGACAAGCAAAATAATTTTCTATTGTTTAACCGCCTCCGTGGCTCAATGTAAACAACACTGAGTTTACGATTCGGAGGTCGCGGGTTCGATCCCCAGCGGGGTACATGTTTAAGTACTCGGTTTGGTTGGTGGTAGGGCATATTAAAATGTCCGCCTGGCTAGCTACCACCATCTTATCTAAATCTGCCGCCAAGCAGCAATGTTAATAGCATTGTTGTGTTCCGGTTGTCAGAGATAAGATAGCCAGTCCCCCAAATGTGTTGGGGTTTCCGGGTTAGTACGCTTCCACCTTCGACCTCATCTTCACTTAACATCAGGTGTGATTGAGGTCAAGTAAGAACCGGTCGTGCGTAAAAAAAAAAAAAAATAATAAAGGTAAGAAAAGGCGTCTAGTTATCGCTGACTTACTGGCCGCACTGTCTACCAAACTAAAATATCAGTAGGCCATCTGCCGCGGCTCTGCCCTGAATCGCCAACTAGTCCCTCCAAGCCCACAAACCGCTTGTAAATCATAATATATTAAATTAAAAACAAACATCAAAACACACAATTTTTATAGCAGACCGGTTTTACAACCAGGGTGACATGAAGCTGTAAGATATAAAAAAAAATGCAACAAAATATTTTCGCCATTCTTGCTGATTTCAGTGGATGGGCAGTTTTATTGACTGCTGAATCAGATGTGTGTTTATGATTTGTTGCATAGAGCACTGAACTGTTGTAGATACAGGTGTCGTAAAAATCAGACTTGCCCATTATAGCAGGATAATGTCAGAGGCCAGTTTATAATGTAGGAGCTAAATAACTTTTTCTCAAACATGCTTGGAAATTTGCCGGAAAAATTGTATAGAAATCCTTGTCTGTAGTGTTTAGCGGCCGAATAAATATGAATACTCATACCTACCGTGTAATTTAAAAATGGAACTATCCTTTTGACTCCGAAACATTGCAACCACGGAAGTCACATATCGACGGTTTTGCGAATAGAAAGCTGTTTGATAATAAACAAATGAATATTTTGGCGCATGAAAAGTTTTTTGTTTTGAAACACAGCGAGACTATGTTGCGTTTTTGTTTTTATTTCTTATGATTTGTGCATTCTGTGTTTTGAAGTTTAATAACTGCAGAAATCCGCAAAAATCAGTGATGGTGTACAAGTTAAGGGAAGTTGAAGTGAGTAACGAAGCTTTCGGGTTTTCACAAGAAGCCCCTAAAATCTACCGTAATGTATTCTGTGATCAAACGCGTATCCTGTTATTCATAAAAAAATAACTGCGTGTAAGGAATTAAATGAAGAAAGGGCAGTGGTGGTAGTCAGGTTGGGAGTGTATTTCGCGATTACATTGAGTAAGCCCCATAAAAGAACTCACCTATTACGTTGATAAGAGCAAGCCCCTCGCATAAGTAGTACCGGTACGCCCACCAGTTGTGGTACCTCAGGTTCTCCCACAGGTAGTCCAGGATCAACTTCTTCTTCGTCTTCTTCTCTATCTCCGTACACACTCCTATATCCAGATCCATCATCAGCGCCCTGATTTTGCCACCTTCCCATGACTTCCACAGCCACCTCGGTGCGTAGAACAGCATTGCCTGGAACAACAACAGCAAGTTTTAAAAAAGTGTCAGATCTAGAGTTCTATTAAACAATTTCATCGATATTGTCATCGGTTACGTTTTGGCATGTGATTGGTTGGCTCATCGCTCGACAATTTGACGGTTTCTCATTGGTCAACGTAATCGATGACGATACCGATGAATTTACATAATCCAAGGGCTTACATTATTTACATATACATTATTTAGACAAAATGGCCGTTAGGTGAAATAGGTAACGGTAAATTATCGCGCCATAGATTTATCACGAGTGTGTGGAACGTCATCAGCTTCACACGTCCCTGCTGTTGGGGCACAGGTATGAGTCATTACCCACTATTGTCCACTACGCGGGCCCAGTGGCGTCCGTATCCTAACATTATCGTATAGTATCGATTATCGATACTCTGTAAGTTCAATATTATGTTCAATTTAATACAGAAGACTATAACGAGAACGAAGCGAATTGCTCCAAGGAATCAAGGAAATTCCATTTTCTCTACTCCCGTAGTCCCAGAAAAAACCATTCGGTTGAAGAACAGCAGGTAGGTACGTTGACGGGGGCAAGAGAACGGCGGATAATGTCATTTACTTTACTTATGTAAAGTTATTTTTGAATAATCTACCTAGTAAACTTAAAAAGCAGTTTTAAATACTACTGTTTAAAAAATAAACACCTATTTGTACTTTATATATCTATGAATTATGCTAACGAAAGGCAGGGCCCCACTGCTTTTTATATTTACTAGGTAGATTATTTGTTTGTAAGAGGTTCAATTTATAAAAGAACTCAAATACAAGACACAAAGGTCATAGTAACAATATCAAAACTTTACAGCGTGTAAAAAAAATAAACATTATTATTATTGACCTGTTTGGTGTAGTGGTTAGCAACTCTGACCACTATACCAAAAGGTTGCGGGTTCGAATCCCGCTAGGGGCATATGTTTGTTATTTTTTTTTTTTTTATATGAGAGGGCGGCAAACGAGCATGCGGGTCACCTGACGGAAAGCAATCACCGCCGCCCATGGACCAAAAGGGTCACAGATGCGTTGCCGGCGTTGTGTGATGAATACGGACATGTGTACCCGAGTTATGGATGTTTTCATTTATAATAAGTATTTATTTACAAAAAAAATGTATTTATGTAGTATATCAACCATCTGGTATTTACAACACAAGCCTGTAGTTGCTTAAAGTGGAACTAGATGGCGTTGTGTGTATGTCAAGGATATTTATTATTATTATTATATCCTGGGTGATAGCTGAAAATCAGTGCTTGCTCGGTCATTGATCATTTTTAATGCAGTGAGCTATGACCTTGTTGTATGCCCACATAATAATGAATCGGCAGTAAGTCTTGAAGGTTTTGGGAAAATTTTAATTGTTATGGTATATTTGTTTACATGTGTTTGTATTTGTCACAGATTACCTAATCTGTGGTATTTGTTAAAAATTGTATGTCTCTTGTTGTTTTCATGAATGTTTATTTAACACTTATTTATTTAACACTTTATTGCATACACAGAAAACAATTACAGTGATACTTAAGAGTAAGATATACAAAAGGCGAGCTTATCCCTAAAAGAGATATCTTCCAGCAAACCCAACATAGGAAATAACAATAGTGAAGGGGAAACATAAAGTGCACACAAGTAAAATGAAAATAAGAAAATAAATATTAAGTACATAATAATAAGTACATAAATAAGCCTACGAATATGTAAATGAATATATACACGAACATATAAATGATATATAAATGAATATATTAATACATATATTAATAAATATATAAATAAACAATGGTTATTGACAGGACCCAAGATAATGCTCTTTCACACGGAATTTAAAAATGGGCAATGACTGGCTGTCGCTTGTTTCTTATTTGTTAATGTAGTATTTATGTTTCTTTCTTGTATGTGTGCCAGTTTATGCAATAAACTTTTTATCTATCTATCTATTATTTGACGACCGATTGGTGTAGTGGATAGTGACCGTATCAGCGAAACCAACGGTTGCGGGTTCGAATTATTGGGGCTTGGATGTTTATATAAATATTTATATATGTTTATCCGTTATCTAGTATCCATAGCACAAGCTTTCTTAGTTTGGGACTAGATGATTGGTGTAAGTGTCCGAAATATTTATTTATTTATTTATTATATTATTATATTCCCATTTAATGTAACTACAATTTATTAAAATATTATCCAATAATACCGGCTTCAAAAGGCGAAGGGAAACTAGATAACAGCCTTTAGGGAAAACGAATTGTCATTTACCCCAATCATAGAGCGATTGAGGCATTAAAAAGTAATATTGTATTATACGAGTAGGTAGCCATTTATATCTATATAAATTATTAAAATTATGATTGTGTAAATTGTATTACTAACTGGATTCTACATGTAAACTATGAGGTAATAGAGATATTTACTTTTGTAACAATTAAAAAATCTATTATACCGCCTCCGTGGCTCATGTAAACAACATTGAGTTTACGATTTGGAGGACGCGGGTTCGATCCCCAGCGGGGTACATTTTTAAGTACTCGGTTTGGTTGTTGGTAGTGAATTTTAAATGTCCGCCTGGCTAGCTACCACCATCTTATCTAAATCTGCCGCCAAGCAGCAATGTTATGTTCATTTTTGTGTTCCACTTGTCAAAGATAGGAAAGCCAGTCCTCCAAATGTGTTGGGGTTTCCGGGTCACTACGCTTCCACCTTCGACCTCATCTTCACTTAACATCAGGTGTGACCCAACCCGTTGTGCATAAAAAAAAACAAGTATTTAAAATGGCGGTTTTTTGCATAGGTACCTATATGTACGTGGATGGTTTCAGGTCAAGAAATGTATTATTATAACTGGATTGTTGATATTTTTAAAATGTAGTTGGTTTGCCCGTAGTAGTCAAATGTGTCGTAGGGGGTCGTTCTGTAATAGTTCTTAGATACGTAGTTACGGATTAAGAGACTACCTCACACAAGTATTGTAAAATGAAATCTTGAAATTAATAATGATAGTATCTATCTATCATTATTAATTTCAAGATTTTACATTTTACAATAGATAAAGCCTTTATTTGTTTCCACAGTCACACACATACATTCAGCTTATACATATTGATACACAGATAAGGTAACACATTTACAACAATATCATAATATTGTAACACTAACGCATGTGTGTGCTGCAGCAGTACAAATGGGTCATAGCTCAGTGTATTAGATTGCTCATTGAGCAAAACACTGATTTTCAGCTATCCCCTAAGGAGCAGAGCAACTTGGAACCTAAACCAGAGGGAACAGTAAGTATTAAGTAAATAGCAATTTTGAGACTCTTGAAATAGTGATTGATGAGTGATAGTAGGTGCGAGTGAATATGAAGAGACGTACTGTTTCTAAGTTGTGGAGCGCATGAACGGTATACGCGTAACTTTATCATAGTTGGATAATTTATAACATGAAAATATATAAGTTATGATAACACACACTACTTTACAAATCATTTAGATGTACTTTCTGAAAATGTTAGCCATAAACAACGCCCTCTTATTCTGATGCATAAAGGTTTAGATTGCATCTGCAACAGATTCAGACATCAATAAATAGGTCCGACTAGACGATATCGTAAAATTGAGTTTATGAGTTTACGTTATTACGGCGGACCATTGATAATTGAATGTATAGAAATGCTTTTGAGAATGACATGTGTTTAGGTGTAAGTAAGGATAACGTTCATTACCTCCTCAACTTACCTCAATTGGAGGTCTAAGAAAATTATTAGGTGTGTGCGAGTGCTACGCTGCGGAGCATGGTTTAAGGTACAACGAGAGAAAAAGCGAGTTCATGTTATTTAAGGCTGACAATAAAGGCCCAGCTTATATACCGCCCGTCACTCTAAATGGGGTACCTTTGGACCGTGTTCAGCAGTTTAAGTATCTTGGCCACATAGTCACTGATAATTTAAGCGATAACTTAGATATTGAGAGGGAACGTAGAGCATTGTCAGTACGTGGTAATATGTTGGCACATAGGTTTGCTCGGTGTACGGCTGAAGTCAAAATTACGCTTTTTAAAGCATACTGTCAGACATTCTACACGAGTAGTCTGTGGGCCAACTTTACACAAAAAGCGTACAATGCTCTACGTATCCAATATAATAACGTATTTAGGGCTCTGTTCCGTCTCCCTCGCTATTGTAGCGCATCCGGAATGTTTGCCGATGCCAGCGTGGATGATTTCATGGCATTGATGCGCAAAAAGAGTGCGTCAACGGTACGGAGAGTGCGCGGGAGCTCTAATAGAGTGGTAGGGATGGTGGGAGACAGATTTGACTCTCTTCTGCTCGGCAGGTTCGTCGAACTTCATGTTCTGAGGTCTCGATGAGCTTGCGGGCGGAAGATGAGTCAAGTCCTCAGATAATTTATTTTTTTAATTAATTAATTTTCTAAAACTAGATATAATATTAACATAGTCAGTAAGTAAAATTTGTACTAACACCTATGGACTGTCATTTTGTCTGATAATAAAATTTTTTTTTTTTTATTTTTTTATTATTACATTAAAATTCATAATAAATATCCTTAGTAAATATCCTTAGATACACACAGCGCCATCTAGTTCCACAGTAAGCAACTATAGGCTTGTGTTGTCGATACCAAACGGTCGATATACTAAATATTTTTTTTTTTAAATAAATACTTATTATAAATGAAAACATCCATAACTCGGGTACACGCATGTCCGTATTCATCACACAAACATATGCCCCTAGCGAGATTCGAACCCGCAACCTTTTGGTATAGTGGTCAGAGTTGCTAACCACTACATCAAACAGGTCGTCAAGGTAATACAAGCCTAGTTACTTAGTGTGCAACTAGATGGCGTTGTGTATATGTACAAAGATATTTATTCAAGGCGAAAATAATCCCGAGGGTAGCTCGCTGCCCATAAGTCGTTTGTCGTGAAAAAAACGATTTACGAATGCGTTTGACCCACAAAATGGAAATAGGACACCTTAGACCCCGAAAGTACAGAAAGTTTGCCTCAAACTTATCGTAGATAGAGAGAGAGAGAGATCTGCAAATATAGATACAGGTCAGTGCTACATTTTTGGAAGTCCTCTATTTTAGGGGTAGTCGATAGAATAAATGAGGTGTCCTACTGTAGACGAATGAAAATAGCGTACCAAAGGGAGCGCCGGTGTTCATTTAATGAATGAGTTGTAAGTTTGTGACGGAGATATCCAATTCACACAGATTAAGGTTTTAATATTCAGTGGATAAGCTTGAGATTTCAAGTAGAAGCACATCCACATGTCGAGGAGAGAAAGCCAGTCGGTAGTGACGCGCGACTCCTAATTACTTAATACGAATTATAATGTTATAAAACTTAATCTACAAGACCAAGAATAAGTAAATAGAATTCATTCATCATTCGCACGATTCGACCTAACTCTGTCCGAATCGAGGCTGATGTGTTCGACTGTTCTTTCGTGGGATTGCGCTGAGATACCGCATGTATTCAAGTCGAAGAAGAAAAACCCTCTAGCTACGTCGGTAACGTTGGTTTTTCGACGGACTAGTTCATTTCAGATCGTATCCATTAAAGACGTCGGGTATAACTCTCTATTTGTGAGCTCCGTCAATAACCACTCTTCGAGGGATTTCTTCATTTCGGGTAATATTTATTAAAGATATTCCGTGTCAAACTTTCAAGAGTTCTGAATCATTTCCTGAATGTCAATTCAAATCTGTTGGAAATAATAGCAAAAAAAATCAAAAATATTTATTTTCATTACCAAACATAACAATGGATTTAAGCATATATCTGTCAGTTAGTGTGTCCAAGCTACTACCGCTTCGGAAAGGGAAATCATCTACGGTAAATCAAATCCCACAGGATCATTATTAAAAAAAAAATAGTACATAAACAACACAATTTTATAGTTTATGGGGAGACGTAAGAGCAAGGAACCCACAGGATCATTGCTTTCTTAATTTTTTTGTAAAAATATAAAAGCTGGTCGAAGTGTTACCAAGCGTGTTTGTCATTCAGATAGTCACCAATTTTGTAGAAGGCTTTTTTCTATGTTGTTTTGACGTGATCAGTAAATTGTTACTCATTTACATTAACGATATTATCGGGTATAAGGTTATATAAGCGTATACAGTGTCCAATAAATGATGTATTAACTTTACTTAGTTTAAGCGAGCATAACCGTCTATCTGTGACCTTCGTGGATTACCTTGGGCCTCCCCGTATTTCCTTATGTCGTTTCATATCCATTAAACAAAAGCCCGAGCATAGCTCACTGAGCAACTTTTAACTTATGCACAAGACCCATAAATATCGTTAAAGCCACACTCAAAACATATCTACTCATAAAATCGATAAAACCTTTAAAATGGAGCCCCAAAGTCTTCATGCAGCTTTTATAATGTTCTAAAAATACGCTGGCTTTCCAACTAAGTGTGTCTATCTTTCCATTCCATGGCTCGCTCGTTCGAGCGTTAACCATAGATGCAACTATTGCAAGTGTGTACTAAGTACCTGCTAAGATAGTGAGCAGTGAAAAGCGGCTAAATTTGTAAACTATACGGGGCCTGAAGTACCCGATGGATTTTAACTGGGAATTAAATGCAACATATTAAATCAAAGCTTCGGTGGCTCAGTGGTTAAGACTCCCAATTTAGGTGGTCCGGGTTCGATTTCCAGGCAGGCCATGCACCAATGAGTTTTTAAAATTTAATTTAATTCTTTAAGTGCATTTATCCGACTGCTCTTAAACGGTGAAGGAAAACATCGTTAGGAAACCTGCATGCTTGAGAAATAAAATTCAAAGCCGTGTGAAGTTCCCAACCCGCATTGGGCCAGTGTGGTGGACTATGGCCCATACTCCCTCATATACGAGGGAGGCCTATATCCCTGCAGTGGGATGTTTACGGGCTGATGATGATGATGTTGAAGTCAACTTGGGTCGAATTCAGTCATTTAAAGTTTTCATTATTTTCGACAGAATTAATTTGCTGCTTCAATTTACATATATTATACATAAACATCAGAGTGTCACACTTTAAACGAACTCAAGGAATCAACTTCCTAAATATATAGAAAATGTACATGTGACGGGAGGTAAGCTCATCGCCCCGTTAAACGTGCAAGTCTTAGAAGCTTTTGATGTAAAGTCCCTTAGTCGCCTTTCACGACACCAACAGGAGAGGCGGATTGATTCGATTCTTTTAACGCGTAAGAAATGGCACACGTGACAAAATACCGTAATTTGGAGCATTAACCGCCTCCGTGGCTCAATATAAACAACATTGGGTTTACGATTCGGAGGTCGCGGGTTCGATCCCCAGCGGGGTAAGTGCTCGGTTTGGTTGGTGGTAGGGCATCTTAAATGTCCGCCTGGCTAGCTTCCACCATCTTATCTAAATTTGCCGCCAAGCATTGTTGTGTTATATAAGATAAGATATAAGAGCAAGAGATAAGATAGCCAGTCCCCCAAATGTGTTGGGGTTTCCGGGTCAGTATGCTTCCACCTTCGACCTCATCTTCACTTAACAACAGGTGTGATTGAGGTCAAGTACCAATCCGTTGTGAATAAAAAAAAATGAAAATTAATGCTGCTTCGGAGAATTTTTCTTTAAAGAAACAATATTTCAGATTTTCTTGAACAAAACATTGCACAACCTTTCGTATTGAGTCAACAATGAAACCTATGCTCTGAACAAACTATTACGCAATACTATCGTAGTAACCTTATCTATTGACTTGGAACATCTGTTGAAGTTTGCACCAATCCCGTAATGGAATAACTCTGCTTATAAACATAAGTGACAGTCGTTAACAGATTAAATTTAGAACAACGATTTAAAAATAAAACTGCGGAGCCTTGAGAACATTCATAGATAAATTAGGGAAAATTTTAATGGGGACCATTGGTGCTGTTTTAATAGAAGTGTTTTCGTACTTTGGAGAGTACGTTAAAGTCGGTCGGTCTACATACGCATCTACATCCAAGTGACTAACTATTGCTGTGATTGTGACCTATAATTCGCATAATTCTTCCCCTGTGCACCTTCCAAGTTTTGCGAATATATTGCTGCTTACCTGGATAATCTGTGAGTTTTACTTACCTATTATAACCACCTTAGAATCACCTATCGTCCTAAATAGGGGAGGCTTGAAAACCAATTGAAAATTCTGTCAAGTAACCACTAGACTGACAAAAATCTACTTGGACCCGCGTAGTAGATTATGTCTACCTTCTAGCGTCAGAAGGCTGCGCAGTGTGTACCAACAGTAGTGCAGCATCACATCATGCAGAAATCATCGTCACGTCACCCACGACTGTTGAATAGAGGCCTGAATTTATCAAAATTTGTCAAACTCAAAACTCAAACTCAAAGCATTTTATTTCAACGTAAGATACATCATATCATTTGTTGAATGTCAATTTAAATCTATTGGAAATAAAAATAGGGCTAAGCATTTTTCGGTCAGTCAGTATGTCCAAGCTACCACCGTCTCGGAAAGGGAAATCATATGTGGGAAAAGAAGCGGCGCAAGAAACCCACAGGATCATTTTTTTTATATATATAAAAGTATACAACTAATACAATTTTATAATTTTTGGGAGCTGGGCGAAGTATACCAAGCGTTTTTGTCATTCAGGTAGTCACTAATTTTGTAATAACCTTTTTTTGTTAATGTTGTTTTGACATGGTTTTTAAATTGTTTTTCATTTAGATTAATGATATTCTCAGGTATAAGGTTATACAAGCGTATACAGTGTCCCATAAATGATGTATTAACTTTGCTCAGTCTGAACATAGGGGTGGCTAATTTGTCCTTATGTCTCAAATTTAAGTTATGCTTATCGCTATTTTTTGGGAATGCAGAAATATTTTTTCGTACGTACATGTGATCGCTATTGAACATTTATTAGCTGACTTCAAAAAGGAGGTTCTATGTCTTCTATTTACTTACCTAATGTACCCTATTTTTTCCTTACAGTAAAATATTTCTGCGGGTCGTTGAAGCAATCAAAATGGCACCACTTCTTTGGGGTTAAAGCAAGTTTGGAACCAATGGGAACTCAGCCACACACTTCATTCGCGAACTGTTGTATCAAATGCTGAATTATATTGTAAAAAAATCTATCAAATTTTGATTGTGCGCGGTGGTTTTGACCATTTATTAGTTCTCGAGGGTTCTGAGAGATGGCGCTGTTTTATCTACTAAGAAAAGCATGAAAGAAGATCGACCATAATCTATGTCATATAACTCATATGTTCACCAATATTTTCGTCAATAGTTAACCGATTTTGATAATTGTTTTTTTTTTTTTTTTTTGATAGGATTTATCACCGGGATTGGTCTTCATAAATTTGGTTTGGATCTGATGTTGCACTCCGAAGATAGAGAGTAGAACATCACTGAAGTCGCCTGTTTTGCTAATTTTGGCGGTTCAATTATACACACATAGACTGCTATAATTAGAACCCCTCTTTTTCGGCTTGCATGATGGAGTCGGTTAAAAACACTTGTAAAGGAATTGCTTCAAGTTTGTGTTTTTGAAATTAAACAATTTTTTACTGTCTGTGGTTCTTCTTAACAAAGATGACTTGTTTTTCATGCTTCAAGAACCCATATGCAATCAATAAATGTCGCGGGACAGATTTTCGGTAGATTCTAAGAAACGGTTGGCATAATGTTCATGTGAGCTGTAAACAGGTGCAGTTATTGGGTCACATGCATTGCGAATAAACGGGGCGATTCAGCGGGATATTAATGATGAGCATTGTGATGTTCCATAAATAAGGATATAGGTATAGTAATATAAATAAAAAAATACTTTCAGTGGAATCTAGGTACGTGGTTAGGGAAATAACGGTTCGGCGCTCAGTGAAAGAAAAAAAGAAAAATTTATTTAAACCCGTCTCATGACACAAGCAATCAGCTACAGTCGAGACACATTCAAAAAGTAAACATTGTGTTTTCCATCTAAGTGTCGGTGTCGCAACTTTCCACACATTTATTAAAAATACAGGCTAAATGTGGTGCAACGCAATCAATGATAGAGCTAACTATTTTTACAGAAACACCATAGAGGTCAGCGGTTTTTTTCATTTGCAAAGATTTAAATGCTTTCATAATGTCACTGGGACTAGCGTGCCTAAATATATTTAATTCCACACTCTGAGTATCGCTATACATTTTAAGTAAAGATTCAGCTACGGTGTAGTTAATATACCAAACATTCCTACTAAAAAGCTTGACTCTTCATTCATCATCCGAACAGCCAAGGCATGGAACTCCCTTCTGGCCCCAGTCTTTCCTGAATCCTACAACCTTAGGATCTTAAAAAGCAGAGTGAATATAGACCACATTGTCACTTTCCATCATGTGAGATTATAGTCAAACGTGTATCCAGTTAATCATGAAAAAAAGAATCCAGAAGGTACAGGAAGGATTGATACAGAGTATCATTGTTTCATGTTGCGTTATAAAAGGTCGAATGCTGTTGTTTTTAAGTTTCAACGAGATGTCTTTGTTATACATTGTGTATTGTTACTAATTATGATAATTAGCAACAAATATGCGACCCATTGCAAACCCAAGGTCCGAAGTATGGATGTGAGTCACTTGGCAGTGGACATCGGTCAACGGCGCGTAGCCGGTGGTACAAGACATGGGAAACGAAAATATACATTCAGTGTACTAAGTATCGGGAATTTGTCAATAAAACAAAAAATACAAATTATTCATCTAAATTTATTTTATCGCCTTCAAAGTAGGCCCCATCGCTTGCAATACAACATCTCCACCGCTTCACCCAGTCTTCCATACATTTTTCATAGGCTATTTGCGGTATGGCCTTTAGCTCATTCAGCGAATTTTCTTTTATGGCTTCTATCGACTCAAAACGTTTTCCTCGAAGTGGTAATTTTAACTTGGGAAATAAAAAAAAGTCAGACGGAGCCATATCAGGTGAATACGGTGCTTGGTCGAGAACTTTTGTTGAATTTTTCGCTAAAAACTCTTTCACTATAATGGCTGTGTGTGATGGTGCATTATCATGGTGCAGCATCCATGAGTTGTGTTGCCACAAATCTGGACGTTTTCGGCGGATACTCTCACGCAAACGCTTCATGACGCCTAAATAATATTCTTTATTCACTGTTTCTCCCTCTGGAAGGAATTCGGAGTGAACCACACCACGGTAGTCAAAAAAAACTGTCAGCATCACCTTGATTTTGGAGCGACTTTGCCGCGGTTTTTTGGGTTTCGGCTCGTTTTCGAGACGCCATTCTGAAGACTGTTGGCTTGTTTGCATGTCGTACTCATAAACCCATGTCTCGTCGCCAGTTATTATACGTTTCATAAAGGTCGGATCCGTAGAAGCTCGGGAAACCATGTCTTCAGCGACATGCTTTCGCTGCGCTTTTTGAACAAAATTGAGCTCTTTTGGAACTAGTCGAGCGGCGACGCGTTTCATGCCTAAAATGTCAATGAGAATGTTGTGGACGGACTTAAAAGATATGTTCACCTCACTAGCCAACTCTCTCAGACTCATACGTCGATTTTCGAGCACTAGCTTCTTGATTCTGTCGATGTTTTCTTTGGTCGTAGCGGTTGAAGGTCTACCAGAACGAGGCAAGTCTACTACTACTTCTCGGCCTTCTTTAAAAGCCTTATACCATTCATAAGCCCTTGTTTTCGATATACACGATTCGCCGTAGGTATTTCGCAACATTTTTAGTGATTCACCACATGAAATATCATTTGAAACACAAAATTTAAGGCACACTCTTTGTTCAACAATATTTTCCATTGTAAAAATCGCCGAGGACTCAAAACTATGACCAACAAAAAGTGTAGTTTAAAACAAATTAAATGACAGATCCCGCTCAAATTTTGCGCGCTAAATCAGTACAGTGCTACCAACATGCAGTAAAAAAATTAGAACGACCTCTTTTACGCGGGTCTTTTTATTGACATATTCCCGATACTTTTTACACAGAGTAGTATGTCCGTAGGCAGAGATTTGCAACGATCTTGATATACTACTTTTGCTTCTTAATTCGACTCTCATCAAATGCTTCATACACGCTCGTCGGTTAGTGGTTGACCGCACCAAATCAATTCGTGTAATTCCTGTTTACACCTTTCCCCGAGGAATCATAGCCGAATTCGATAAAAAAAATTTTCGATTAAATTTTCGAAATAGAAGTCCAACAATTTTTAGCTGAAGTCGGCTAGTGGAAAATGGTACGCAATCAGTAGTGGAGTCACCAAACGAAAATTGTTGGACTTCCATACTAAAAGTGGTTTAAAAGTTTCAGAATGGTTTACTCACCCTTCAATCTCCTTCCACTCTTTGTTCGGATGTATCTCAATGTGCAGTTTTTTTACGTTTAATTTTATTTTTATTAGGGAAATCAACAGCTTAATGTTAACAAGTATTGCTTACATATTTCGGAGTATTTTTTACAATGCAAAAGCTTTTATAGATTTCGACGACTATTCAGTAGAAAAAAGAATACATGAACAAAATAAAAATTTCTTATAAGTTTATAACTATATTTTATTCTAGTTTGCGTGCCGTTGTACCTGTGTGTGCGTGCGTGCGTGCGTGCGGCGTGCGTGTGTGTGTGTGTGTGTGTGTGTGTGTGTGTGTGTGTGTGTGGAAATTGTTACTTTACAAAGGTCAAAGCAGCACATGCTTCGCCTTAGTGAGTGAACCTGTACGTGCAGAACCTGTATCTGTCTTAAGCGTGATATTGAGAGGTTATTTGTATTCAGCGAAGAACATCGGTGTCCACTTGTTTAGAATTTCATAATATGATAACTGCTTGCACTCTTTGTAGCTCCTTTCTGAAATAAGCCTCAGAAATAAGCCTATCACTGGGACCACAAGAAAAGGCAACTTTTCATAGTGCCTCGTGCCTTTCCAGGGTCACACCCCGCGACTCACTTGCAACCGGACGTAGATAGAATTACGACTGACCTGAGTACGGAGTTGACGCTAATTGTCGATATTTATTAAATTTAATTATTTGAGACTTTGTCGGAACTGCGTCGACTTTGTCGCGTCAATGTATTACTATTATTGTAATGAGAATAACAGATGGTAATATAGTAGCCGGCATTAGTTATTTTTCTTATTTCATTCGGGACACCAACAGCAGAAATAACAAAGGTTTCCGTCCAGTGGCGCCTTCATGGTCTCCTTCCGCGTCTCTTCTTCTCCTCGTAATCAATGTTTTGCTTTTGGAGCAATCCCATAGATTGGGACACTAGTGTGTGGGACACTTGGAACCCTTGTGAGCTGCAGCATACACGTACATTAACAATAATCCTGCCACCCCCATCGTGGCTCTCGTTTGTACAAAGTTAATCTTAATTCGATTGATTCTTAATTGCTATCTTAACTAAGTCATATAATCGTTTAGCCTCTTCAGAATTTGGAGCGGACGAAATACTATTTACCATACTAACACAGTAGTTACAAGTTTTTAGTTTTCGTCGTGATTCCTCATTTCGGAACCGATCTACAATTGTTATTGTGCCTAAAATTCGAACGTATGTGTGACAGGGGAACATAAATGCTTTTTCTATCTGTCATTGGATAAATTAATATTTTTTATTTCTTTATTTACGAGTTCAAAACTTGCGAAGTCCAAAAATTATTATTATAAATTTTTGGTGGCCAGTTTTTACGGACTCTGGCCTACGCATGATTGTATTTGATGTCTGAGGTAACACGTCGAAATATTCATTTTCCGCGGCATGTCGACTCGGCTCGGGCGAAGAGCGGACATTTCGCTGCATAAATCATGTCGTTACGACATAGCAACGATGCTACAACGATAAGCCGGCGGGACGGGCATGTGGCATGATGGATGCACCCGAATGCGTTCCGTGGACATAATGTCGCCAAAAATTAACATACGATTTGGACAGCTTTTATGTACGATGCTCGCCTTTCGAGACTTCTCTGTGGTATAGCCTCAGCCCCTGCTTTCTGAGAAAGTTGAGAAAATTTTTAAAATTTTAATAATTAAATGAAACAATACTTTTTTAATAAATAAATGTTTATACTGCTTCAAATTTTTTTTTTTTTAATATTTCGGATACTTACACCAATCATCTAGTCCCAAACTAAGCAAAGCTTGTACATTGGATACTAGATAATGGATAAACATACATAAATATTTATATAAAAATCCGTGACTCAGGAATAAATGTTCATATTCATCACACAAACATTTACCCGTCGCGGGATTCGAACTCGCAACCGTTGGTTTCGCAATTATACTATTTTTATGTTTTCTGCTTTTGCATGTAGTTAATGCATCTGTCTGTCTATTATATATGAATAACTTTGGATAACCGCTTGAACGAGCCGTAAAAGCTGCACCAACTACAAAATACACACAGAAATTTTCCGCGTACCTACCGCGTTCAAAGTAACCAATAAAGTTATTTACCGTTTCATTACAAGTGCCGCGTATTGTTTTACAATCAATATTTCATCGGTTTACAGTTGCACAGTGTCATAAAATTGTGAACCAAGTCGCGGTGACCGCATGTCCTTGGCAAAGAAAGGTATGCGAGATATGTTAATAGCCATGTAGGTGGCAGTAAACTGACCAATAAAAAGCTTGGGTGGTTTCGTGAGTAGTTCATGACGAAACTTCATTGACTTAGTGATTTACTAGTCCACTACAGTCAGAAACATAAACCTTACACCCCGGCGTAATATTGGGTCTCTTTACCTATGAAATTGGAGTTTTTTTTCTTCGCTAATCATATGTACCAATTACTGCGATTTTCAAAGCTACATCCAAATTTGTTTTTTATTTGGAAAATGGAATATTATTTCAAGGTTTCACATGAAATATTTTTTAATTTCTGGGCTAAATCACATTAAAAAAAATTTGAACTGTGTGTGAAGTCCGAGTTTTGCCTCGTTTTTAACTTTACCATCGCGTTCGCGTTTACGCAAAAAGTATCTATGAAAGAAATCGTTTTGCAAACTATCCGCTGGAGGCGCTGCATATTTCTTCATACAAATCGTCACGTAAACGTGAACGCGGTAGTAAAGTTAAGTCGAAACAAAACTCACACTCCGCCCTCAGAGCTCTTTTCATGTGCTTCCCATAATCATTTCTTAGATTCGCTGAAACTTTTATGAAGCGGTTACTTTTAAAAATTAACGCTGCCTATACTTAAGTTAATGTTATGCGATAATACACACAAATTTTAGATAAATTTGGGTTTGCCATTCCCAAAAAAAAACAAAAATGTTTGTATGGAGAAAACAGTCTTATTGAAATTCTTCATGCAAAACGCCAATTTCATAGATAAGGACCAATACAATCTAAGTTCTCTCAAGGAAATATTAATTTTTGTCAATATCGAAAGTATTAACAATTCAAACGCCAGGTGAAAAACCTTTTGTTGGAGAATGAACTCTGCATAATTATAAAATTTTCGTAATCTCCTGACATGCCTTTTTTTGGACTTAAAAGTTTATAATGGAATGCCGTGTAGGATAAATGCTCTTAAGTACAACAGATAGTTCAGCATATTAAATTCCAGACTTGTTATCCTATAGTAATAAAAAGCATGACTAAATAATGTGAACAAATCAAAATTAAAAAAATATAGGAATACATACCTACTATGATAAATAGCTATTATATAAATTATACTATACATACTTGCTTTCCGGCCGCGTATGCCGCGGGTACTACTCACTTTATCAAGATAAAAAATATCATATGTTTTAATCCAGGGCATGTTCTACCTATATTCCAAATTTCATCATCCAGAAATAAAGATAAACTCGCAGGTCACATAAGTCGCCTCCGCAGTCAGTAAATAATCCATTCAAAGGTAATACGAGGTCATACGAGTACCTAAGTATACGCATTTTCAACAAGGTTCCTGTTGATATACAAAATCTTTCTTTCAACAAATTTAAAGATACTATAAGACAGAAACTTATGAAATCATATTATAAAATATAAGACTATACATATTTAGATGATAATCATTCCTGGATATAACCAGCTCATTCGCATGCCAGGCTATTTCACAATTAATAATAACATATGAAAACCTTTTTGTAATATAAAAACCTGTCTTTAAAGGAGCAACCCCTCGAGTTTCTTGCTTGTTCCTCTCAGGGGAAAATTGCATTTTGAACAAGTACCTACTAGCTTAAAAAATGTAAAATTGATGCTCAATGTTAACAACATAGGGTTTACGATTCGGTGGTCGCGGGTTCGATCACCAGCGGGGTACATGTTTGGTACTCGGTTTGGTTGGTGGCAGGGCATTTTAAATGTCCACCTGGCTAGCTACCACCATCTTATCTAAATATGCCGCCAAACAGAAATGTTAATAGCTTTGGTGTGTTCCGGTTGTCAGATGTAGCCAGTTCCCCAAATAAGATGGGGTTTCCGGGTCAGTACGCTACCACCTTCGGCCTCATCTTCATTTAACATCAGGTGTGATTGAGGTCAAGTGCTAACCCGTTGTGCATAAAAAAAAAGAGCATTTATCCTACACGGCAGTCCATATAAACTTTCAATTCCAAAAAAATACGCCCCGAATAAAGAACCTCCTCCTTTTTTGAAGTCGGTTAAAAAGAAAGCATGTCAGGAAAATGTTATAATTATCCAGAATTAATTTTCCAACAAAAGGTTTTTCACCTGGCGTTTGAATTATTAATACGTGCGATATTAATAATTCAATATCTGGATAATTAATAATTTGAATTATTAATACGTGCGATATTAATAATTCAATATCTGGATAATTAATAATTTGAATTATTAATACGTGCGATATTAACAAACATTTACTCCTAAGTCGCGCGCTACAAACGATGTCACGCTACGGGGGCTGATATGCCGCCTAACAATAAGCAACTCTGCAAGTCTTCCTGAACTTTCAAACAGTCGTAACCAGAAATTACTTAGTGAAGGGAATATGGTGAACTAAAACTATTAATACTGGCATCAATATTATATAATCTAACATTGTACATGATGTGAATTCACCTCAAGGAAGATATTGCAATAATACTAAGATATCGGGCGAGTATTGAAGCGATTAACGAAATTGGAGCAATGCGCCGGCGCCGCTGGTTTAGTTCATGGAAGTGGTCGGTTCACAGCGTGCTAGTTGGTGAGTCAGTAACTCGCTAGCCAGTCGTTATGATATTTTTCATTACTCCTACTCGGAAAGTAGGTCTGAAGTTGCCTAAAGAGCGGGTTGAAAGTATTACTTTTCAGCCCTAGGGAGAATCGTTTTCAATTGACAGCTAACAAATTAAAAAACAACTAGTTCTATTTTCAAATTTCTATTGAACCATGTGCCAACTTTCTCTACAGCCACTCAATTACAGCGCCATGTAAAATTTAAATAACATAAAGTTAAAAGTATTAAATGGAATATATTTTTTAAAATGACTTTATTATAATTTAGTTTCAACTATTTCTTTAAAATAACATAGATTTGGGCAACTTATATGGGCAATGAAAAATAATGGCTGAATAGCTGGCCAGCCACAGAAAAAAAACAAAACAAAATAGGCGGGAAAGCGGTAATCCGATCTTCATTTGTTTTTCGAGTGGTAGAGTTTTGTTTATACTTCCGTATAGCAGATTTCTGATTTCTATCAATGCCGATATTTTTTTTATAATATATTACAGTAATTGGTAAAACTGACACGAATAATTTTCACAACATATATATTAATTTATTTAATTTAATTAAGTACTAATTTGCAACGTTTTACATTAATAATTTTACCATTTCTTTAATCAATGTTGCCGCTACTGTTTCCGTGCTCCATACGAGAAATGCAGTACTGTGAAAGCCGCGGTAGTCCACTTAAAGGGTACACAAGCTCCCGCTCCCACCAGCTAACAGCAGGCGACAAGTTTAAACCAAGTATCCAACCACACAACGTAGATTTGTGTGTATTTGTCTATACAATATTATTTATAAAAATAACATTTAAAAATGTGTATAATCAGGTGATTTGAATAATTCAGAAAATCAGGTGAATGGAGCACTGTATGCCTTTATAAGGAGCCAGAATATGTCCAAGAAAGCTCGTCTAGTTGTTCTTGGCGGGGTGCTGGTTCTAACACTGATTTACGGGATTGAATGCTCTGGCAGAAGAAGAATGGAAGTAGAATTAATGCAGTGGAAATTAGATCATTGAGAAGTATGAATGGGGTGACTTTGAAATATAGAATCAAGAATAGTTTAATTAGAGAGTTAAGCAGTGTGAAAAAAGACGTAGTGACAACGAGAGAGACGTAACTAATGTGGATGGTAGTGTTAGTTGGGGAAGACCACGGCGAACGTACCATGATCAAATCGGGGACGTCTTAAAGAAAGGTCAAATCAAGAGTTACTTTAAACCAACGAGCATGTATGAACAACCACATGAGAGTGAATGAAGCAAAAGAGTGTCAGGATCGTAGCAAGTTGAAGTCTGTGGTCTCTGCCTACCCCTACGGGAAACAGGGGTGACTTTATGTATATATAATATTGTATGACAATCTACCTGATAAAGTATAGTTAATGACAAAATATTTAAAATTCGATTAATACAATAGCTTCAGGTAAAGTGTTTCTATAGCATTAAGGTATATTTAAATTATGGAAATGATCTTCCTGCCCTTATCCCAATCAGCCGTCATCTCCGTACTCACCCATTTCACACACATATAATTCCTCACGCACTTCTACCGTCTTCCTCTGCCTCTGTATCCTTCCACATTTCTACTTTAGAAGCAACTTCTTGACTTTTATTGTGAATTTTAGTGCTTTTTATTGAGAGCAACGAGACGAGGCTCTATTTAAATTATAGAAATGTTAAGCAAAATGTCAAGTCATTTTTTTCATATGTAGATCGAATACACGAATTCAAAAATTGTTATAACACCTCATAAACTGTATTGTGGCAAATAAATAATGTGTAGTTTTTTTATGCACAACGGGTTTGCACTTGACCTCAATCACACCTGATGTTAAGTGAAAGTGGTAACGTACTGACCCGGAAACACCAGCTTATTTGGGGGCTCGCTATCTTATCTCTGACAACCGGAACCGTTGTTTTCGCTGACAGGGTCACTATCCACTACACCAATCGGTCGTCATATGACACAAATACCAAACGGTTCTATTTTCCCAACGTCATATAAGAACCTACTTAGTTTGTCCGAGATATAGCATAGCTGCTTTCTTGGTCAGTTTTTGATTTTTTGTCACGAAATGTTGGAATAATATTGTGATTATGATAGTAAGCTGTGTCCAAGGTTTTTTTATTTTTTTTATGCACTACGGGTTAGCACTTGTCCTCAATCACACCTCATGTTAAGTGAAGATGAGGCCGACGGTGGTAGCATACTGACCCGGAAACCCCATCTTATTTGGGGAACTGGCTATCATATCTCTGACAACCGGAACACAACAATGCTATTGACATTGCTGTTTGGTGGCAGATTTAGATAAGATGGTGGTAGCTAGCCAGGCGGACATTTAAAATGCCCTACCACCAACCAAACCGAGTACTAAATAATGTACCCCGCTGGGGATCGCACAAGCGACCTCCGAATTGTAAACCCAATGTTGTTTACAATGAGCAACGGAGGTAGTTTACAGTATTACAGGATTACAGTACAATCGCAGTCGTTCAAATAAGCTCCGACAATAACTAAACCGAACACCGATCACTATCCTCGAGTTCCTCCTAAGTTTGAACGGGGCACCGATAAAATTAGCTAGTCCTTAAGCAATGCAATGCACTTGCGAGTTATTGCTGAGGATTTTGAACCTAGATTTTATGAATAACGTTTCAAAATCCGTGAACTAACGAACGTTAGATTATAATAGTGTTTTGCACTTCCAAGAGACAATAAAATCACGGTGTTAAATGTAGCCATCTATGATTCTATGTTCTATGATTACTTGAGTGTGAATTTATTATGTTATGTAATTCATGATGTGCTGTGGTTTTGGCACGCAAACATATTATGAAGCCGTCTCTTCCCGTGGGTATCGTTAAAGGCGACCAGCGGCGTGCCCTCCATACAGGCAGAAAGGCAGTGCCTACCCTAGCAAATTGTAAGCTTTCCGCAAATGTAAGGTCATGTCAAGACAGCTGATTCATACTGATGTGAACAGAAATATTGGGTATTTACCTATGAAATTGGAGTGTTTCTTCAACGTTAATCATTCCTGAGATTTTCAAAGTTATATCCAAATTTGTTTTTTATTTGGAAATTGGAATATTATTTCAAGGTTTCACATGAAATATTTTTTAATTTCTAGGCTAAATCACATAATAAAAAAAATTGAACGGAGCTCTTTCCATGTGCTTCCCATAATCATTTCTTAAATTCGCTGAAACATTTATAAAGCGGTTACTTTTAAAAATTAACGCTGCCTATACTTAACTTAATCGATAATATAATTTGTGTATATATCCGATAATATACACAAAGTTTAGCTAAATTTGGATTTGCCGTTCCCAAAAAAAAATCAAAAATGTTTATATGGAGAAGACAGTCTTAATGAAATTCTTCATACAAAACGCCAGTTTCATAGGTAAGGAGCTTATATTATAAAAAGTTATGAAGGTTGCTATAAGAGTAAGTTATTATTTAGTGGTTGTATTTATTCTCATTTAATAGACCCTATGACAAAACGCTGGGCACGCGACTGAAGCGACTATGGGACGTACCAGAAAATATCAATAGATTTGCACGTTTTAACAGCAATGGACTCACCCCCTGTCACGTGTACATTTCTGTATCTATATTTCGAAAAGTGAACCATGGCTGTTCAAGCATCAAAATTTCAATTTTGGAACACCCAAATGATAATATTTGAAATATCGCTGACCACCTCATTTGGGATAAAGGCGTTTTTACACCCATATAGCTTTTAAGGGTTAACCTACCTACCGATTGGTGTAGTGGATTACCCTGTCAGCGAAACCAAACGATTGCGGGTTCGAATCCCGCTAGGGGTAAATGTCTGTGTGATGAAACGAATATATTCGCGACGATTTTTAGTATAGCAGTCAGGGTATCAACCACTACACCAAACAGGTCGTCAAAGAAATGTGTTTTACGTAGTTGACGCTATATCAAGCTCAGTACTAATTTAATAACCGATCTTCTACCGTTCTACTCAGCTGAGACCGCTTCTCAAGTAGATCAAAAATCAAAATCAAAAAAATATTTATTTGGCATATATAAGAAAAATTCATTTAAACCCATCTCATGACACAAACAGTCAGGTACAAATATTACACAGACGAGACACATGCAAAAAATAACAGGGCGTCCCAAAGTTATGGGACATGAAGGGGAAGTACCTTAAATATTGTAGATAGTGAATTTTGCTCAAAGAAGACTTTATGTTATTTTTAAAAGTTAGTAATTCTGCATTCATAGATTTTCTAAAAATTACTTGCTTCGGCTGGGAATCGAACCGACTTAAATGTGAAAAAAAAAACACCCTACTTTTATGATGCCAATCGAAAGAATAGCTAAAAAATAATAACTCTGCCTAAGTAACATAGTATTTTAAAAGAAAGGAACAACATAAAATGATTGAGTCAAATTTCAAGAAAGTTATTTATTGCCGACGACGTTCGAAAAGTAGCGATATTATCATTCCAAAGATAGCATTGATTATTCGTAAATAAGTACCCACTTCATAAAATAGGTACTAACATATTTGATTAAAATGATTAATTTCACGTTGTTCCTTTCTTTTAAAATACTATGTTACTTAGGCAGAGTTATTATTTTTTAGCTATTCTTTCGATTGGCATCATAAAAGTAGGGTGTTTTTTTTTTCACATTTGAGTCGGTTCGATTCCCAGCCGAAGCAAATAATTTTTAGAAAATCTATGAATGCAGAATTACTAACTTTTAAAAATAACATAAAGTCTTCTTTGAGCAAAATTCACTATCTACGATATTTAAGGTACTTCCCCTTCATGTCCCATAACTTTGGGACGCCCTGTATATAGGATATAAATTATCACTTGAAAACGTCACATTTTTTATCTTATTATTAAAGTTTCTGACATTATTGCACATTCACAAAGCTTGCTCTTTTAAATAAGTTTGAGTTACAATTACATTATATTGTATAATTAGACTGAATATCGCCGAGCGGTCTATGTCCATTTGCTTAGTTTGGGACTAGATGATTGGTGCAAGTGTCCGAAATATTTTTACCTTTTACCTGTCATTGACTATTTGTCCCAAGTCACCACTATTTTAAGAAGAGAATAAAAAAATTAGTCATTACCCATACGCCCAGCTACAGACGATCCCAGTGCTTTAAACCGAACTAAAACAAATACTTTCTTAACCGACAAAAGAAAATAAAACCGCATTTTCCGGCCAAGATTTGTTTGAACAGCGTTGTCATAAGAAATCGCGGTGTTTAGACTAACTGACGTGGAGACAAACAATTTATTTTACCGGAATACGTACAAGCGGGCTATAAAATAATCGATCAATACATTGTCTGCAAACAAGTGAGAAATGAAAATAAGCAAGTTATATTGGTGATCTTTTGGCAAAGCTCTAAATTACTGTTGCAATAGTGTTCATAAATTTGTCCATGGGTGGCGGTGATTGCTTTCCATCAGGTGACCCGCATGCTCGTTTGCCGTCCTCTCATATAAAAATAAATAATAATAATAAAAGAATACGAATTATATTGTGTACAGCCATTATAATGACTGTTTGTTTCTGTAAAAATATGAATTAGTATATGTAACTACCAAAATTTTGAGACAGGTATATACATTATGTTCAGTAGGGCAGGTCCGTGGCTGGTATGATGATGCCTTTAAACATAATAGAAAACGTCATCAACGTCTTCTTTTGAAACTTGAGCACTTTGGTATTCGTGGTCGCTTGCTTGACTGGTTAAGAACATTTCAAGTCAGGGTGGGATCTTCGTAATTGCGACGTTTTGAGTGGTGGTCGAAAGTATTCGAAAATGAAAAACCGTATTCAAATCGATGCAGCCTTTTTGGCGCTAGAAAACCACAGACTTCTTTTTTTATGGTTAACTGGATACGCGTTTGACCACAATCTCACCTGATGGCAAGTGACGATATGGCCGGAGATGAAGCACGCGATCTCAGTAGATGCCTATTCACCGTGCTCTTGAAGATCCCAAGATTGTAGGATTCAGGAAAGACTGACGCCGGAAGGGAGTTCCATGCCTTGGCTGTTCGCATTATGAATGAAGAGTCGAACCGCTTAGTGCGAATGTTCGGTATGTTAACTACATACGGGTAGCCTAGTAGTCCGAAGATGAAATGGCGATGGTGGAATAAGATTGACTTCAAACTTAAACACCTCTCTTTTTGCGTTGGGGGTTAAACATGATATATATTATCGACTGTCCTGGTTAGGTATATACCTACTGATAGCAACTACTTATTTCCTCTATTGCAACGCAATCTCCGCCCACAGATAATGAAAAATTCAATAGGCCGCGCCAGCGCTCTTGGAACCTTTGGGACTACATAAAAATCAAATCGAATTCACCTTCTACCATAGATAGGTCAAAATATTTTTTGGTAATTCACAACACACATTACTCTTGCCTCCTAAATTTGGACGACCTGTTTGGTGTAGTGGTCAGCAACTCTGACCACTATACCAAAAGGTTGCGGGTTCGAATCCCTCTAGGGGCATATGTTTGTGTGATGAATACGGACATGTGTACCCGAGTTATGGATGTTTTCATTTATAATAAGTATTTATTTACAAAAAAAAATGTAGTATATCAACCATCTGGTATCCACAACACAAGCTTATAGTTGCTTACTGTGGAACTAGATGGCGCTGTGTGTATGTCTAAGTATTTATTTATTTATTTATATTATTTATTTATTTATTAGGAAAGCTTAATATTTAAATATTTTTAAATTTCAAGTCAAAAACTCCCGCCTAGTGAACTTTGGTTGATTATCTATCAGTGCTTCTAACTATTGTGTTTTATACTATATATTGTGTATATTATATATATATATATATATATTTATTTATATTATTAAGTAAGTCTATTAATATGATATTATTATTATATTTATGCATCATCATCATCAGCCCATAAACATCCCACTGCAGGGATATAGGCCTTCCCTCGTATATGTGGGAATATGGGCCATAGTCCACCACGCTGGCCCAAAGCGGGTTGGTGACTTCACATGCCCTAGAATTTTTATTTCTCAGGCATGAAGGTTTCCTCACGATGATTTCTTTTACCGTTTAGGAGCAGTCGGATAAATGCACATAAGTAATTAAATTAAATTTAAAAAGTAATTGGTGCATGGCCTGCCTGGGAATTGAACCCGGACCTCACAAATTGGGAGACCGCGTCTTAACCGCTGAGCCAACGACGCTGTCTATATTTATATATAAATAAAGACAGATAGATAAATGTTTATGTATTTTAAAAGGTATGTGTGCTTACGTGCCCACAATGCGCACGGGAGTTAGCCATCTGCAAGCGCACCAGCGCCAAACCGATTAGGAGTCAAAGTGGTCGCCATGGCCGAAGTCGGTCGGAAGCATCATCATCATTTTAAAAGAAATCTTAATTTATCCAGTGAGTACGCACTGAACGGATTAAACCCTCTTAAGCTGGGATGGTTCAGCCAAGTACCAGCTGCACTCGATTCTGTGGAACGACGTGCCAAAAGACTCATTGGTGACCATTCGATCACTGCTAATTTGCAGAGCCTCGAACACCGTCGCAAAGTCGCCTGCGTCTCTCAGTCTTTTACAGGATGCACTTCGGTGAGTGTGTGTTGGAATTACACAATCTTATTCCACAATCGCCATTACATCTTCGGACTATTAGCCGCGGGGAGGGATTCCACCCGTATGTAGTTAACATACCGAACATTCGCACTAAGCGGTTCGATTCTTCATTCATAATGCGAACGGCCAAGGCATGGAACTCCCTTCCGGCGTCAGTCTTTCCTGAATCCTACAACCTTGGGATCTTGAAGAGCAGGGTGAATAGGCATCTGCTGAGATCGCGTGCTTCATCTTCGGTCACATTGTCAGTTCCCATCAGGGGTGAGATTGTGGTCAAATGCGTATCCAGTTATCCATAAAAAAAAATAAGCCAAGACGGTAGACTACGGTGGTATCTGGAAAATACTGACTGAAACAAATTCACCATTCCACACTGCGTGGTGAATTATCGTCCATCCTCCTCCTCCAAGTGAGAGGAGGCTCGTTTTCAATTCCATCGGCTATATATATATGTATGTACCTATATAATAAGTTTACAGTTTATCTTATAATCTATATTAAGCTAGTAATTTTGTATTCCAATAATATAGCCCCTGTAGCCGAACTAGGTTGAAAAACCTGTATTTCAGCATACAGTGCCCTTCCCCATAGGACAGTATCACTAGCCTTATAGTCATCATAGCTAAAAACATAATAATAACATTATTGACACGTGTAGGGATACAACTTGACTCTCGACATATAAAACAATAAAAAGCATATTGTGTCTGATGCAGTATCCCAAAACGTGTCACAAATATCGATTAACTTAAAAACTAACATTAAACTTAAGAATTAACAAAATATGTGGCAAATGATAAGTATAGGCGAAGTGTATTGTGAGTTATGTAATTGTGTTTGTATGTGTGTTGGTTTGTGTGGGGTGTGTTCGTGTGTGTGGGGTGTGTTTGTGTGTGTGGGGTGTGTTTGTGTGTGTGGGGATTGTTTGTGTATGTGGGGATGTTCGTGTGTGTGGTGATGTGCGTGCGTGAGTGTGTGCGTGTGCGTGTGTGTATGTGTGTGCATGCGTGTGTGTATGCATGTGCGTGTGTGTATGCATGTGCGTGTGTGTATGCATGTGTGTGTGTTTGGGCGTGTTTGTGTATGCGGGAGTTTGTGCGTACAGTCATAAATATATGTCTGTCGTTTACTTAAAAACTCTAATATCTCAACCCGGACAAAGTCAAGAATAAAGTCTAGTTAGACGAGGAATAACAATTCTTGTAGTTCCTTTTTCCTTGTAGTAATATTTTTTATATTATAGTTGTACGGCAAATTCTGGCAGAGCATTGTTTTTATTAAGGGAGTCGGAATGAGGGGAAGGTTATGCGGAATCCATGCAAATTCCCGCAACATGCTAATATAATGCGCGATGATAGGCTAGGTGCGGTTCCACTGTCGCGATTATGCGACTTTTCGTGCGATTAACTCGATCAATAATTTACGCAAACATATTTTGGTTCATTAGGTTAAGGTTTGAAGAATGAACCCTAAGTAATAATAATTGTTGTCCTCTTATTCTTTTACTTTTTTTCTGATTTCCACATATTACGTAATCATTACACTTATTGTGTGTAATATTTGGATGAATAACTAGACACAAATACTTGTTCTCTCCTTCGTTTGCATAATATTATAGTATATGGTCTTAATTTATTAGTCTCGGATCCATTGAACAGGTGATTATGTAGGTCCAAAGTATTCTAAATAACAATTTTGTTTATAAAAATAATCCAATCTCCAAAAATATATCCAATCAGAAATAAATTAAGACCTTGTATAATACAAAGCTGGAGAATATAGAACCTCCTTTAGGTTCGCATTTATTTGTTTAATTTTGCATTATATGATAATTGTGTTGAGGTTGCCTTCAAACGGCCGCACACTCAGCTATTGTTTAATTAGTAAATGTTAATTGTACGTCTTGGTTGTAGGAAAAATAACAAAATAAAATGACTTCAATAAATTAATAATGTAAAATATAATAACTCTATCGTATATAAAAATTAATTGCCCGAACGATAATAAATAGGTAAATGCCGTATTTAAAATGTGAATTGTCTCTAGCGACAACAATCATCATGAAATCCCAACTGTAACTTTATCATAACTGACAATGCGATTAATCGACATAGCGGAACCGTTCCTTAACCGAGTCCGAATAAAAATGTACACAAACGAAGCAGTAAGCATCTCCTTAGCAGCTTAATATCGGCTGATTAGCATTCGACTGTCGGTCGCCATTCTACGTCCCGCTGTAGTGTACGCGCGACCTAATTTTCACTTTTATATATCAACTTTACGGTGGTTGGCTTCGTATTTTGCTTGCTAATTTTGTCCTTAAAGAAGTTGTGAATACGAGGTACGTATTTATGATTCGGGATGTTTGGGAATTTCTTTTAGTTCTCTTTGCAGGGCAACGACACGACTGGGTTAACAGTTTCCTTATTATCGTGCTAACAAAATGGCCGCTTACTCCGATCTGTCGAACGATGAAGTCCTGAGAAATACATCTACGGTCGTAACCTCCTTGTTCTTATTGGTTGAATTCATATTCCAACGCGGCTAAATTTTTGCACAAATCATAATTTGCAAAATACCGGTGTCATGTTTGGCGCGCGATTGAAATCCGTGTCATTTTGACATTTCCATGTCGATGGATTCGGTCTCAGTGCCATATAAATAAATCGATCTTGAGATTGAGATCCCGTCTTAGTCTCCATACAACTTTTTGATACTGTTTTAATGTGCAACAGATTCTCAAGCAACTTAAGGTCATCTTAATCTTGAGAATGGTTTATTGATACGGTCCTAAAGCCTAAAGCCTAGACGCGATGTCAATCTCAAGAACGATTTACGGCCTTTACACTGATTATTTTTTGTCCCTTGATTCGTTCACTTAGTGAACAGGCTAAGATCATTAGACCATGCTGCCTCGTCTTCAGTATTTTAACTTTCTTTAGTTGAAATTCGATATGAATGTCTTCAGTATTATTGTTTTCTTTAGTTCTCCAATATTAATGTCTTCAGTATTTTCTTTTCTTAATGAAATTCCAAATAGTAAAGTATTCAGTGGTAATTCCTTTTATATGTATCATTTCCTTTTTTGTATTCTTTATTTTCATAATCTTTTTTGTATTTGTCTTATCCGATATATTCTTTTTATTCAAAGTCCTATTCATTTTTTGTTTTTTTGGTTTCATTCTCTCCTTTGGGAGAAGGCAAAGGGATCTAGCCCATAACAGCCATGTCTTATTTCTCTTATTTCTTCAGTTTGTAAGTCAGTCTCAGTCAAAACAAGTAATTCGTCGTATACTTGGCGTATACAGAGTCTAGTCACGGTCAAGTCATTCTTCAGTAAAGTGGCAGAATGCTTTACAAAAGATTTTGGCGGCTTCTTGTGGGAACCCGAAAGCTCCGTTACGCACTTTAATTTACACTTCCCTTCACTTGTACACTATCACTAACGTTTGCTGCACAATATTCTGCCATTATTAAGCTTCAAAAGTTAGAATGCACAAATTATAAGACTTATAAAGAAAAATGCTACTTCACTCGCCGAGTTCCCGCCAAAAAGCCAAATTTTTTGTTAAATTTACTCCTCTCAGAGAAGGATAAGGAAGCTAAGCCCATACACCCATGTTTTATTTCTTCAATTTAGTTAGGTTAGTCTCAGCATTCAGTAAAGTGGCAGAATGTTTTACAGAAGATTTTGAGGGTTTCTTGTGCAAAAGGTTCGTTACGCACTTCAATTTACACTTCTCTTCACTTGTAAACCATCACTGACTTTTGCCGTACAATATTCTGCCGTTATTAAAAAGCATCGAAAATTCCTACCAAAACGCCTGAAATGGTCCGAGTAGAAATTTCGAACTTGACATATTAGTCGTTCAGAAATTAGCACTGAACATTGTTGTTATCATCGAGTGGTTTACAAACATGTAATTTGTATAAAAATGAAGGAAACCCATAGACATTATATTACTATATTAGGCTGCGTATGGACCGAGTTGTTGAGACAATGAAAATGAAACTTGTTAAACCGAATATATTTGAAAAGCCGAAATGTAGTGCTAAACTATATAAATTATGATACGAAAGTGACAAGAAATAACTTTTAAGTAATAACAAAGTATTACTCGTTAAATTACTAACACAATCGAGAAATATAAAACAATGAGGATATCCCAAAACATATAAATTGGAATAGGGAGCAGTGTGAATGAAGACGTAGTGATAAAGATTGAAAAAGGTATGCTGAGATGGTTTGGACATGTGGAGAGGATGAATGAAAGAAGACTTACGAAAGAGATATACGAAGCGAATATGGATGGTAGTGTTGGTAGAGGAAGACCACGGCGAATGTACCATGATCAAATCGGGGACGTCTTAAAGAAAGGCTTCCACCTTCGACCTCATCTTCACTTAACATCAGGTGTGATTGAGGTCAAGTACCAAACCGTTGTTCATAAAAAAGAAAAGAAAAAAAGGCCAAGTCAAGAGTATCCTAAACAGACGAGCATGTATGAAATAAAAATAAAAATAAAAATTATTTATTTGCAAGAATATGGTACAATAAGGTCTTAATAAATTATTTTCCAAGACATACTCTGCTTTAAGAAGCGTGCAACGTGAACAACCTTATGAGAGTGAAGGAAGCAGAAGAGGTGTGTCAGGATCGTAGCAAGTGGAAGTCTGTGGTCTCTGCCTACCCCTACGGGAAACAGGCGTGACATTATGTATTAGTATGTATAAATTGGAATTTCGAAAATATATCCGACATCTAATCGACATCGACAGGGAATCTAAACGCCGAGTTGTTTTATGAAGCAACTTTTTTTTTATTATTTTGACATACGAGTAACTGAAGAGGGGCCACCTGCCGTGATACATTAAAACAATTAGACCCAGATCGTGTTACTGTTCCAACACTCGCTAATTTACCCGGTTAACAGCGGGCTCTCTCATTCACACCGGTTTTGAGTTCATAGATTACAAGCCAACATATTGTTTCGTCAACACGCAGGTAGGTACTAACGTTGCCAACGTTCCCTTACTATATGGGACCACGGAGGGTTGAGTTTTGTTTCGACTTGACTTTACTACCGCGTTCCCGTTTACGTGACGATTTGTATGAAGAACACACGCGCCTCTAGCGGATAGTTAACAAAACGATTTTTTTTCATAGATACTTTTTGCGTAAACGCGAACGCGATGGGAAAGTTAAAAACGAGACAAAACTCGCACTCACAGAGTTTTTCTTTTTTTTTGGTTTCATTCTCTCCTTTAGGAGAAGGCAAAGGGATCTAGCCCATAACAGCCATGTCTTATTTCTCTTATTTCTTCAGTATGTAAGTCAGTCTCAGTCAAAATAAGTAATTCGTCGTATACTTGGCGTATACAGAGTCTAGTCACGGTCAAGTAATTCTTCAGTAAAGTGGCAGAATGCTTTACAAAAGATTTTGGCGGCTTCTTGTGGGAACCCGAAAGCTCCGTTACGCACTTTAATTTACACTTCCCTTCACTTGTACACCATCACTAACGTTTGCTGCACAATATTCTGCCATTATTAAACTTCAAAAGTTAGAATGCACAAATTATAAGAATTATAAAGAAAAATGCTACTTCACTCGCCGAGTTCCCGCCAAAAAGCCGCACTCACAGAGTAAAACGACATCCCATATTTTTTCATTGGAACCGATCGCCCAAGGCGCGTGCTGACAGGATGCTTTAAATAAAACCGAACTGCTTACCATGTTTAATTACGATTTTGATTGTGTTACTAATGTTTGGGATAAAGACCGTGACGATAAATATCCTTGGACATACACAGCGCCATCCAGTTCGACAGTAAGCAACTATAGGCTTGTGTTGTGGATACCAGATAGTTGATATACTACATAAATACTTTTGTAAATAAATACTTATTATAAATGAAAACATCCATAACTCGGGTACATCTCCGTATTCATCACACACACGTATGGAAATACGTATTCGAAATTAATGTTATAAAAGCGTATTATATTCCTTTATACTAAATTATATTTAATTTATTTTTTATACTAAAGTGTCATTCTATGGAATTTGCTATGTATAAACAAAAGACGATCTCAGATCTCTCTCGTACCTACTTGTTTTTTAATTTCGGTATTTTATTATTCGATATGGTCTGTCATAAGTAAAGGAGTAAGTAAAAGTCTTGCCCATCACTAGTAAATTCATCATTCAAAGATAATTTCAATATGGGTTTATATAGCAAGTTCCGTAGAATGTTTTTTAAGCCATAACTTAGTGGCTTCTCTACTAACTAAAAAAAATACCAACAAGCAAAATGAAATTCCCCTAGAAAATTTGATAAGCCCAAGAGTCTCGACTCGAAAGGAGTGAAGGATACATTAATGTGTGATCACGCACACAGCCCTTCCACTTACAAGGGTTACGTTCTTGAAGGAAATTCAAATTATGAACAGTATTTTTGTAGCTAAATCAAATAAGAATAACTATCTTAAATTCTCTCTAGATGTGTAATAAACAAAAGAAGTTGTTATATGCGATATTATGGTTACAGGTGTTGTCGAAAAAATCTGAATCCTATATTGGCAGAAAGAATTATTTCACGGTATAATTTCTTTCACTTGGTAATTGCGCCTACATCTTCCCCTTCCTCTCTTACCTTTAATCTTTCCCTCAATTATGTTCTTCAAAAAAATGTAGTATCGTATTAAGTGTCCTATCATCTTTCCTCTTCAGTTCTCAATCTCCTCTCCTTTACGATCTAACACTGTTCATTTGTTTTCTTCTCTGTCCAGCTTATTCCTTTCATTTGTCACAAGGGGCCGCTCGACAACCGATGCAGGTGTCGAGCTCTTACAATATATTTTTGAGGCTTGGGAAGATGCGCGGGATGCAATAGGAGTATTTTGCGACTTGTCCAAGGCCTTTGATTGCGTTCATCACGACACTTTAATCAGGAAATTACGTCATTATGGTGTAACCGGCCGAGCTCTCGACCTTCTGAATTCTTATTTGAGTAACCGAGTTCAGAGGGTTGATATCAGTGGTAATACATCGTCAGGGTCGACAGTCTGTATGGGCGTCCCACAAGGCTCCATTCTCGGACCATTTTTGTTTTTGGTTTACATAAATGACTTGCCAAACCTTGTAAACGATAAACATGAAATAGTATTGTTTGCTGACGATACCTCTGTAATGTTTAAAGTAAATAGACTAAAATTAAATTATGACGACGTGAACAATGCTATTTCTCAAATAGTAGAATGGTTTACGGCAAATAATTTGTTACTGAATGAGAAAAAAACTAAATGTGTAAAATTTGTACTGCCTAATGTCAGGGAGGTGCCCACAAATATAATGATAAAAAATGTCACTCTAGACCTTGTTGAGTCCACTGTATTTTTGGGCATTACTTTGGACGCCAAATTACAATGGGGTCCTCATATCCATAAATTGGCGAAGAAGCTCAGCTCTGCAGCGTATGCAGTCAAAAAAATTAGACAAATATCGGACGTAAATACTGCTAGATTAGTATATTTTAGTTATTTCCATAGCCTGATGTCTTACGGTATCTTGCTGTGGGGAAATGCCGCGGATATCAATACAATCTTTGTTTTACAAAAACGAGCCGTTCGCGCAATTTATCAATTGAGACCTGCAGTGTCACTTAGAGATAGATTTAAAGAGTATAATATTCTAACCTTTTCGTCACAGTACATTTTTGAAAATCTAATATATGTCAAAAAAAATATAGCATCATTTAGGAAAAATAGTGATAAACATGATGTCAATACAAGAAATAAAGATAAACTGGCAGGTCACATAAGTCGCCTCCACAAAGTCAGTAATTCATTCAAAGGGTTATGTATACGCTTTTTCAATAAAGTTCCTGTTGATATACAAAATCTTCCTTTCAATAAATTTAAAGATACTATAAAACAGAAACTTATTGAGAAAGCATATTATAAAATATCAGATTATTTAGATGATAAACAATCATGGACATAACCAGCCCGTTCGCATAACCAGGCTATTTCACAATTAATAATGAAATATTATAATATAAAATAATAATTTTGTAATATAAAAACCTTTTTTTAAAAAGAGCGACCTCTCGAGTTTCTTGCTTGTTCTTCTCAGGGGAAAATTGCCTTTTGAACAAGCAGTAGCTTTAAAAATGTAAAATCTGACTATTTTAAGTGTACCCTGTGTACCTACAAAATAAAGCATTTTTTGATTTTGATTTTTGATTTTGATTTTGATTTGTGAAAGAAAAGGTGAATGTCGTATAGTACCAAGAGGTTAAATCGAGGGTGGAAAGTAGAGAGACGTGGTCAATCTCCACCGAGCTCATAGCTCTTAAATTGAAGAAGAATCACAATTTGTGTCACTAACTTTGGATTCAAATAAAATAAGTCTGGTTGCAAATTTCACAAGCACAAATTCTGTTTGTTTCCTTTTTTCCCCGCAAATATCAGATAAAAAATATTCTCCAGTCGCCGAGAAAGGGTGTGACGAAAGTATACATACTTTTTGAAGGAAATACCGGAATCAGCTTGTCATGTAACGGTACAACTCGGTCCAAGTGTACAGATCAACAGACAGCGTATTTACATTTGGATTTGGGTACTGTACCGTTTATAGATTACAGTCAGAATCCACTATTAATATTGACGACCGATTGGTGAAGTGAATATTGACTCTGTCAGCGAAAATAACGGTTGCGGGTTCGAATCACGAAGGGTAAATATTTGTGTGCGGAATACAAACATTCATTACCAAGTCATGGACGTTTATATGTAAGTATTTATGTATGTTTATCAATTATCTAGTATCCATATTACATGCTTTTCCTAGTTTAAGAATGGACATAGGGTAGATAGATTCGACGCAACAATCATTCTGCTTGCATGTTATTCTTACGAAATGTAGTCTTATTTCACAGTGATAAAAATAAAAACAAAAATTAAGTACAACTGTTACAACTTATAATGGAGTTGTATGTGTATCTGTACCACAAATGGGTCGTCGCTCAGTGTGGATCCTCACCTATAGCGGTAAGACACTGATTTTCAGCTAGTGCCCTGCGAGAGAAAGCGAGGGTAGGGTACTAGTGCAAAAATTTTCAGTAACAACCAGTGTGTATTCTATAAAGATCATATTGTACGGTGGTGTATAGTAATTGTATGGAACATAATGATACTCGTTTAAAATAATAATTGTCAAAAGTAAATAAAATAATAATGTCGGAAATAATTATTTATTCTGCTCTTATTCACACCAAAACTACAGAATTAAAATAGGTAGTAGTAACGTACAAAACTGAAATTCTATAAATTGGAGGCAATATTTAAAATAATGCAACGTCGACGAATTCCCGCCAAAATGGGTTAACAATTTTTGAGATTCGAACGTGGACCTCGGTAGTAATTAGTAGTATTTTATTACAAACGTACAGATGGAATATTGGAATATTCGTTTTTAAAATTTGTTTGTTCTTTATTTATTGCTTTAATTTATTTTTACCTGACTACAGCGAAGCGATTGGGATAAATGAGGGGTCGTCGACAGTGTCACAGAGGTTTTTTTTTTTCGTTTTATTCACTCCTCTCGGAGAAGGCAAAGGGATCTAAGCCCATAAAGCCATGTCTTATTTCTCTTATTTCTTCAGTTTATAAGTTAGTCTCAGTCAATTCGTCGCATACTTGGCGTATACAGAGCTAGTGAGGGTCAAGTCATTTTTCAGTAAAGTGGCAGAATGCTTTACAAAAGATTTTGGCAGCTTCTGGGAACCCAAAAGCTTCGTTACGCACTTTACTTGTATACCATCACAAATTTTTGCTGCACAATATTCTGCCATTATTAAGCTTCAAACGTCAGAATGCACAAATTATAAGAGTTATAAACAAAAATGCAACTTCACTCGCCGAATTCCCGCCAAAAAGCCAGTGTCATAGAGTATATGACGTCATGATAAATCCAATATGGCGGACGCTAGGAGCGATTTTGTCATTTGGCAAAAAATAATTCCAACATCCCATCGGGCTTTTGACGGGATCTCGGCGAGTGAAGTTGCATTTTTCTTTATAATTCTTATAATATAAAAGACTAAAAAAAATTATAACTATAGACCTATAGACAAGTACTAAAAAACTCAAAAATTCCGAACATTCGAGGCAAATCCGTGAACTCGCAGGCATTACGTTGCCCCATAGTTCTCCAGTTGCTTCTATCGTATCAGATATTCCATACAGTACGCACATAATGCAGCAGCTACACTAGCCGGATTAGAGCAGGTCCCGTGGGCGTCGTATCCCACAAATTGACTATCGGACAATGCCTCCACGTACTCGACGACGTCCAAATATTACTGATGACCGCAGGTGTCTATTGTTCCACTTTTTGGAATTATCTGGCCTGTCCTGAAAAACCGGCTAAATGCGAGTAGGATTCGCTTCCTGCCGGTTCCATTGACGATTTTTTTTTTATTATTTTATGTAAAACAATGCTCCGACTCCGGCCTTATTTTGTCTAGTTTTTTCCATACTGCCCAAGAAAGAAAGAAATAATTTTTTTTATTTTCTTTTATTAAAAACTGGTTTCGCGTTTGGCTACAATCTCACCTGATGGAAAGTGACGATGTAGCCGAAGATGTATCACGCGCACCCAGTAAATGCCTATTCACTCTAGACTTGAAGATCCCAAGGTTGTAAGTGTCGGGAAAAACCGACGCGGGCAGTGAGTTCCATACCTTAGCAGTCCGCATTATAAATGATGAAGCAAAGAGCTTAGTGCGGATGTTAGTTCGGTATTTAAACCCATCTCATGACACAAACAATCAGGTACAAATATTACACAGTAGAGACACATGCAAAAAACAACATTGTGTTTGCCATCTAATTGTCGGTGTCGCAAGATGGAGTCAAAAAGGTCTCCAACCCAGCATAGGTTGTAGCCGTTCACTACAACGCTGGTTTTCAGTGGTGCCTCCAAATGACGCACGGACACTGGTCAACAAATGTACATACAAATAACAATTACAATTAATAGTAGTAATCAGCAAGATGCAATGACAGGATACATACGTGTATACATCTCTTTCTCTCAATAATAAAATGATCTCCTTAACAATAATACAGAAAGGATGGTAATATGTATGTATGTCCGTTCTTTTGGCGCATCCTGTACCCTATACGCTTCACCGATTTCGAAGTGCATGATGTCATTAGATTCATTTTGATACCTGAAGTATAGGATGCATTTTATGGTAAAAAATCCAACATGGCGTCCGCGAAACACAAAATATGCTGTCGGGTTAGTGGCTTTTAAATACTTAAATAGTTATTTATAATAAATAAATATTTCGGACACTTACAGAAATCATCTAGTCCCAAACTAAGCAATGCGTGTACTATGGATACTAGATAACGGATAAACATACATAAATATTTATATAAACATCCATGACTCAGGAATAGATGTTCATATTCATCACACAAACATTTACAAGTCGCGGGATTCGAACCCGCAACCGTTGGTTTCGCTGACAGGGTCACTATCCACTACACCAATCGGTCGTCCAAGTCCAATAATCTCGTCCAATCATGTTATTCAATTATTTGTTCTAGATGGAGAAGTGAATAACCGATCAAATTAATATTCTCTTCTCTATAACCGGTCATCTTTTCTCGTGATTTTTCCTACCAACTTGGCAGAATTTACTGTGCTAGAAGAGCATGATATAAAATGCCACAAAGAAAAAGAAAGAGTTGTTGAATGACGACAGTATTTTAGAATTACAGTACCGAAGAGGCAATTTTTATATTTATAAGTTTAATAACAGTAAGCAGATTACTTCTATCCTAATAACAACAAAATAGCATTATTATCCAGTATTGCAATATGGTAACTTACTTGTAAAGTGTATACAAAGTTACTGCAAGTATAAATATACTTAGTGATTAAAAACAATATACTCATACTAGCTTTCCACCCGCGGCTTCGCCTGCGCGGAATAACTTTATCGCGGACATTTGAATATCCCGCGGGAACTTTATATATAAAATATTTCCAGGATTTATTCTATCTGTATATCAAATTTCATCCAAATCCGTTCATCCGTTTCGCCGTGATTGGGCAACAAACAAACAAACATTTAAACTTTCGCATTTATAATTATACATATACATAAAGTCACGCCTGTTTCCCGTAAGGGTAGGCAGAGATCATCTTGCTACGATCCTGACACATCATCATCGTCAGCCCGTCAGCATCCCAGTGCAGGGATATAGGCCTTCCCTCGTATAACGAGAGAGTATGGGCAATAGTCCACCACCTTGGCCCAATGCGGGTCGGCGACTTCACATACCCTTGAATTTTTATTCCTCAGGCATGCAGGTTTCCTCACGATGTTTTCCTTCACCGATCCTGACACACCGTAAATTATAAAAATATTTGACATTACTAATTTGACATGTTTTTAATAAATAAGTATTTGTAATTGTATTTAATTGTAATATAAATTGTAAAAATATTTGACATTACTAATTTGACATGTTTTTAATAAATAAGTATTTGTAATTGTATTTAATTATCATATAAATTATAAAAATATTTGACATTACTAATTTGACATGTTTTTAATAAATAAGTATTTGTAATTGTATTTAATTATCATATAAATTATAAAAATATTTGACATTACTAATTTGACATGTTTTTAATAAATAAGTATTTGTAATTGTATTTAATTATCATATAAATTATAAAAATATTTGACATTACTAATTTGACATGTTTTTAATAAATAAGTATTTGTAATTGTATTTAATTGTAATATAAATTGTAAAAATATTTGACATTACTAATTTGACATGTTTTTAATAAATAAGTATTTGTAATTGTATTTAATTGTAATATAAATTGTAAAAATATTTGACATTACTAATTTGACATGTTTTTAATAAATAAGTATTTGTAATTGTATTTAATTGTAATATAAATTGTAAAAATATTTGACATTACTAATTTGACACGTTTTTAATAAATAGTTGAGAAATTTTGTATTATGAGTTAATTGAGTTGATTTAAGAGTTGATTTAAGTAAATATAAATATATGTACCCGAGTTATGGATGTTTTCATTTATAATAAGTATTTATTTACAAAAAAAAAATCTATGTAGTATATCAACCATCTGGTATCCACAACACAAGCCTATAGTTGCTTACTGCGGAACTAGATGGCGCTGTGCGTATGTGTAAGGATATTTATTTATTATTATTTATTATTTATTATAAGTTTTGTTGAATTATATCCAACAACATATTTGCATGTCTGGAAAAGACTAAGTGTGAGAAACCTACCATTTCATATTTCCACCAAAATAATGTAACCACATTTAAAGCAAATAAAGATATTCTATTCACCTCTAATTAATTAATTATAATTATATTACAATAAAATTCTTTTTTTTTGTCATTTACACGTTAGTACGCTTCCATCTTCGACCTCATCTTCACTTAACATCAGGTGTGATTGAGGTCAAGTACGAACCCGTCGTGCATAAAAAAAAATATATTTATTTCCATACTTTGCATTGTGTTTTTGTGAATACAAATACAAAAGATTACAACTTTGCTCACGTTCTGTCTAGGCGGCTTTTCTGGTCGGAATTAGTGATATCTTAGGCTCCAGGGAGGCACTAAGGAACCGAATTGGCGCCCGTCCAAATGTGAGAGACACATTAATTCTACAAGAGTGTGATAATACTGCTGGGAGATACTAACGCGATATGCCTTTATTCCAATATTCAAAAATCTCTTTAAGATATCCTTAAACAGGCTATAATTAGATTAAATAGACCTATAAATAAATAGAGGTGACTTTGAAAGATAGAATCAGGAATAGTGTAATTAGGGAGTTAAGCAGTGTGAATAAAGACGTAGTGACAAAGATTGAACAAGGTATGCTGAGATGGTATGGACATGTGGAGAGGATGAATGAAAGAAGACTTACGAAAGAGATATACGAAGCGAACGTATCATGATCAAAACGGGGACGTCTTAAAGAAAGGCCAAGTCAAGAGTACCCTAAACCGACGAGCATGTATGAACAACCTTATGAGAATGAAGGAAGCAGAAGAGGTGTGTCAGGATCGTAGCAAGTATGGAAGTCTGTGGCCTCTGCCTACCGCTACGGGAAACAGGCGTGACATTATGTATACAGGGCGTCCCAAAGTTATGGGACATGAAGGGGAAGTACCTTAAATATTGTAGATAGTGAATTTTGCTCAAAGAAGACTTTATGTTATTTTTAAAAGTTAGTAATTCTGCATTCATAGATTTTCTAAAAATTACTTGCTTCGGCTGGGAATCGAACCGACTTAAATGTGAAAAAAAAAACACCCTACTTTTATGATGCCAATCGAAAGAATAGCTAAAAAATAATAACTCTGCCTAAGTAACATAGTATTTTAAAAGAAAGGAACAACATAAAATGATTGAGTCAAATTTCAAGAAAGTTATTTATTGCCGACGACGTTCGAAAAGTAGCGATATTATCATTCCAAAGATAGCATTGATTATTCGTAAATAAGTACCCACTTCATAAAATAGGTACTAACATAGTTTTCCTTATTATAAGTGCACGTGTAGATGAAATGATAACAAGAGGGATCACATTTTGAGCATTTAATTAATTAATTTACAAAAAAATACCTACTTAATTGACTACGGCAGTTTCATGTATGTTTTTTATTTGATTAAAATGATTAATTTCACGTTGTTCCTTTCTTTTAAAATACTATGTTACTTAGGCAGAGTTATTATTTTTTAGCTATTCTTTCGATTGGCATCATAAAAGTAGGGTGTTTTTTTTTTCACATTTGAGTCGGTTCGATTCCCAGCCGAAGCAAATAATTTTTAGAAAATCTATGAATGCAGAATTACTAACTTTTAAAAATAACATAAAGTCTTCTTTGAGCAAAATTCACTATCTACGATATTTAAGGTACTTCCCCTTCATGTCCCATAACTTTGGGACGCCCTGTATATGTATGTATAAATAAATAACAAATGGTATTTAGTCATCACAAAAACAAGCATACATGAGAATCAGGAACCATAGTATTGTGATGAATGGTTAAGGACTCAGCAGTGTTGCTGGTTTTCAGTCCCCTCCAGACGTGTACCAAGACGAAACTCTTTGACCAGTGTGTTGCCAGTGATGACATATTGAACAACGTGGTCACTCACTATCGTCCTCATAAGAAGGCTCAAGGTCAACCAACCGAGCTGCTCGGAATCGAATCAGAAATGAGGAGATCCACATGAGGTTACCGATATAGCGAAGAGTGTAGGATCTGTCAATGACCCTATTGAAGGTTGGCCGGGCGTCGAGTATTCGTCATGATACTAAGTATATCTTGTTAGGCTAGTGGTGACCTATTTTATTGTATACCTATTTCAAACTGACCGAGTTTCCCGTCAAAACAGAGCAGGTAACAAAACGCACGTCTGTGTCGTAACATCAAGGTAGCACAAACAAAACGCAAGTAAAACAAAGCCGACCATATTAGCGCTTTTTTACAAGGATGCGCGCGCGCAGAAACATACGCGGTTGGTAAAGATGAGCGCTTTTTTCAGAAGTAGGTACAACTCGACCTGACTTGGAAATCTAGCGTAGGTATTGATTTTTTTAAACGTGACGTGAATGTAGTAAAATCTCCTTTGTAATCAGTTCCCTTCGGCATACTATTGATGAATCCATGCCTTCGTCCTCTATCGTAACCGAAGTTGGATGTCTCTGGTGCAATGGAAGAATTTTGGTTCTTCTACGAACCATTATATATTTTCGGACAGTTGCTATTATGAATCATTCTTCTTTGTTCGTAACCAGTTGCAATCGATGAATCTAACTAATGTTATAAATGCGAAAGTTTGGATGTCTGTTTATTTGTTTGTTGCTTAATCACGGCGAAGCGGATGGACGGATTTGGATGAAATTTTGAATATAGGTAAAATATACCCTGGATTTTAATTTTCTATGTTTTAACTGGATTATGTTTTAACATAGAATACTTTTTATCCCGATAAAAGTAGTTTCCGCGGGATGAACGAATGAAACATATCCGCGATAAAGCTATTCCACGCAGAGCCGCGGGCGGAATGCTAGTCACTTCATATTTATTAAGAAAAACAAAACAACATCTTTTTATATGCATAAACATCCTCAATCACACCTGATGTAAACAGGAGGTTTAAGCGATCTCGCTCAGAACACCCAACTTATAAATCTGTTTATATATATATATATATATATATATATATATATATATATATATATATATATATATATATATATATATATATATATATATATATATATAAATATCCTTAGAGCGCCATCTAGTTCCACACTAAGCAACTATAGGATTGTGTTGTGGATACCAGCTGGTTGATATATATTTTTTTTTTTATATGAGAGGGCGGCAAACGAGCATGCGGGTCACCTGATGGAAAGCAATCACCGCCGCCCATGGACACCCGCAACACCAAAAGGGTCACAGATGCGTTGCCGGCCTTTGAGGAAGGTGTAGGCTCGTTTCTTGAAGGTTCCAATGTCGTACTTGTTCGGGAATACTACATAAATATATATTTTTTTTTGTAAATAAATACTTATTATAAATGAATACATCCATAACTCGGGTACACATGTCCGTATTCATCACACAAACATATGCCCCTAACGGGATTCGAACCCGCAACCTTTTGGTATAGTGGCCAGAGTTGCTAACCACTACACCAAACAGGTCGTCTACTAATTACAACTACTATAACTACAACATATATATGTACTTAACTGCTTTATTGTAGTAAGGTGCACTTAGGGACTCAAATCGACCAACACAACTCGCTGCATCAAATGTCTCTCAAATAAAAATTTACAAATTATTATAAAAACCCGACATGATTATAAACATCTACCCAGAAAAATTAAAAGCACACGAAATAACACGTGCGTGATGCTAGAATTTCCACAGTGGAATTAATTCAACTATTTTGACAATGTCAAAAACCTGTGCTGAAATATGAGATGAATATCATGACGGACATTGTTGCTTGATATGAAGGTGGTATATACCAGGTCGCTTCATCATCCGCCCGTAAACATCCCACTGCAGGGATATAGGCCTTCCCTTATATATCAGGGGGTATGGGCTGTAGTCCACCACGCTGGCCCAATGCGGGTTGGCGACTTCACATGCCTTCGCATTTTTATTTCTCAGGCATGCAGGTTGCCTCACGATGTCTTCCTTCACCGTTTAGAAGCAGTCGGATGAATGCACATAAGTAATTAAATTAAATTTAAAAACTCATTGGTACATGGCCTGCTTGGGAATCGAACCCGGACTTCCCAAATTGGGAGACCGCGTCTTAACCGCTGAGCGACCAACGTTCACCCAGTGGCTAAGCAAACTAAATTAGATAGATAGATAAGGCATTTCTTTACGTTTACGATCTGGTAAATGCAAAGCTGTCGCGTTGATCCACTTAGATAAAACCATCATACGATGGTTTTTTTGGACAAACACCAGCATAGTAGCATGACAAGCGCGATAAACGTTTATGTCTTTCGAGATAATATTTGTCCTGCTCATTCGCTTGGACGAAATATACAACTATTACACTCTCACACATACCTCTCACGCAACATACGATGTCATGCTACGGGGGCAGAGACTCCTGGAACGGCCAAAAATTGGCAAAACGAGAGGCTTTAGTAAGTTCCACTATATGGGACCACCCTGGTGATAAACATTATCAAATGATATGTGCACGCCATAAATGGCAGAATATGCGAACGCGCTGTATTATATATATATATTTTTTTTTTTTTTTATTGAAGAGGTGGGCAAACGAGCAGGAAGCGCACCTGATGGTAAGTGTCACCGCTGCCCATAACCATCTACGGAAACGGAAGATCCGCAGTGGCGTTGCCGGCCTTTAAGGAAGGAGTATGCTCGCTTCTTGAAGGTTCCCAGATCGTATCGGTTCGGAAAGACATCCGCTGGGAGCTTATTCCAAAAAGTAACGGTACGTGGAAGGAAATGTCTACTGAACCACACCGTGGTGGATTTCCAACTGTCTAGGTGGTGTTGGTGGAATTTAAGTTTATGCCTAGTAGTGCGATGATGGAACTCAGCAGCAGGAATCAAACCGAACAATTCCTCGGAACACTCGCATATATGCATTTAAATATCAATTGTTGGACCATATTCTTCTGAATAAATCTTTCATTTCATTTCATCTCATTTCATCTCATTTCATCTCATTTCATCTCATTTCATCTCATTTCGTCTCATTTCATTTCATTTCAAATACAAATCAATCATGAAAATTAACGATAATATGAGACGGCCTTGGAGGTATGTATCAAAAATTATTGTAAATTATTTTGCGCAATTAAGAGTATTTGTATTGTATTGTGTTGTGTTGTGTTGTGTTGTGTTGTGTTGTGTTGTGTTGTGTTGTGTTGTGTTGTGTTGTGTTGTGTTGTGTTGTGTTGTGTTGTATTGTATTGTATGTCCTATTAAATGAAAAAATATTTTTTTTCCCAATCCCACTAATATTATAAATGTGACAGTTTGGATGTTTATTTCTTTGTTGCTCAATCACGGCGAAACGGATAAACGGGTTTAGATGAAATTTGCTATATAGATAGAACATACGCTTGATTATGACATAGGATATTTTTTATCGCGATATAACTCCACCGACAAGAGCAGGGCTCTCAAATAAGTAACTAACTAAAGATGCAATAGATGGCATCTAACTAATATTGTAAATTCGAAAGTTTGGATGTTTGTTTGTTGCGTAATCACGGCAAAACGGATGAACAGATTTGGATGAAATTTTGAATATAGGTAAAATATACCCTGGATTAAAACATAGAATACTTTTTATCCCGATAAAGTGAGTAGTTCCCGCGGTATGAACGAATGAAACATATCCGCGATAAAGCTATTCCATGCAGGCGAAGCCGCGGGCGGCACGCCAGTAAGTTTATAAATAACAGAGTTCTGAGGTAACAAATTATGATGCAGACCATCTCTGATCTTCCTCATCACATCCACTTCACCCAAATGATACTTTATCGATGCAAATCTTGAGAAATACAAGCCCAGTTACTTAGTGTGGTACTAGATGTGTGTATTGCAAAGATATTGGGTCTTTACCAATGAAATTGGAGATTTTTTTCTTCGTTAATCATAATGTACCAACTCCTACGATTCTATAGCTATTTCCAAATTTGTTTTTTATTTGGAAAATAGAATATATTTTCAAGGTTTCACATGAATTATTTTTTAATGTCTGAACGAAATCACATAATAAAAAAAAGTTGAACACAGCCCTTTTTGCATGAGCTGCCCATATTATTTCTTAGATTCGCAGAAACTTTTATAAAGCGGTTACTTTTAAATATTAACACTCCCTATATTTAACTTAATGTTATCCGATAATACACACAAAGTTTAGCTAAATTTGAATTTGCCGTTCCCAAAAAAATTTCAAAAATATTTGTATGGAGAAAACAGTCTTAATGAAATTCTTCATACAAAACGCTAATTTCATAGGTAAGGACCTAATATTTATTTATTTAGGTAGATATTCTAAGCCTCTGCTCGAAGCGGGGTTGGCTCATACAGCAGATTCTGTTCGCATAACGGACCACTCGTGAATAATAAATAAATATCCTTAGACATACACACAGCGCCATCTAGTTCCACAGTAAGCAACTATAAGCTTGTGTTGTGGATACCAGATGGTTGATATAATACATAAATACATTTTTTTTTTTGTAAATAAATACTTATTATAAATGAAAACATCCATAACTCGGGTACACATGTCCGTATTCATCACACAAACATATGCCCCTAGCCGGATTCGAACCCGCAACCTTTTGGTATAGTGGTCAGAGTTGCTAACCATTACACCAAACAGGTCGGTCGTGAATGTATCCACTTATACTTATGTATTTTCTGGTTTTTGTTCATATTCATGAGCGTAAGCTACGACCCGCTACCCGCTTCGCCGCTATCAATGTGACAGAGGCCTTAGCGCACCGGCGCACGCGCTGTTTACCGACGACCCGTTTCGCAATTTTTATTATCTGTCCCGCTTTAACGATCCGTTTAAAGTTTAAACTATAGTTAAATGGGGTCATTTATAAAAATGAAACCGGACTTGAAGTTACATTAAAACACTTTGGTTAACATTAAAAACCTAAGCTGCTCTACTATAGTGTGGTTTGGTGAGTTGCTAGTTTTTTAGTGCTTGACTAAGTAGTAAGACTTGACTAAGTTTTTTAGTACCTAGTCATTAATTTTGTAATGCTTTCTCATGTAATTCACATTCAAAGAGACGAAATGACGTTTAAGGGACTACGAATATTCGGGTGTTTTGAATCATTGTCAAATTAAAGTATATATGGTCCTTACCTTAGATCAATGATTGGTCTCCGCGCCGCTACGACTAGATACCGTCGGCGTACTCGAAAAATGCGGCAACAAATACTACGCCGTATTCGGCGTACCCGCGCCAGTCACGCCACAAGTTCAAATTTCAAATTTTGGTTTAAGACTAAAGCAAAATGCCGGTTTGCGTAGTCAAACTATGTAATAACATTACTACAAAAAACAAGAAAGATACTGGCATCACATACCATCAGTAAGTACTGTATAAATCTACACACTACAATATTGAGTTGCCGCATTCAGGAACCTGTTTTTTCTTCATAGTGCGGTATCTAGTCGTAGCGGCGCGGAGACCCATCATTAATCTAAGGTCTTTACCTATGAAATTGGCGTTTTGTATGAAGAATTAAAACTTTTTTCTCCATACAAACATTTCTGATTTTTTTTTTGGGAACGGCAAATCCAAATTTAGCTAAACTTTGTGTGTATTATCGGATAACATTAAGTTAAGTATAGGCAGCGTTAATTTTTAAAAGTAACCGCTTTGATGATAAAATGATTATAGGAAGCACATGAAAGAGATCTGTTCAAATTTTTTTTATTATGTGATTTAGCCCAGAAATTAAAAAATATTTCATGTGAAACCTTGAAATAATATTCCATTTTCCTATATAGCTTTGAAAGTCGTAGGAATTGGTACATATGATTAACGAAGAAAAAGAACTCCAATTTCATAGGTAAAGACTCAATATTTACCAGTTGATGTTGCCATTCCAAATGTTGACCTTTTGGTTGTAACAGACCCACTTTCAAACGAGCATAGTCACGGTATAAAGTAGACCGTGACGTTTCACGCGTCTTAAACGTTTAATATGTTTACTGTGAAAATATTTGCTTTGGCTCCGGTGCAATAACCCCCATTGTTGAAGAGTGAACTCCTGAGTATTTATAGCTTACACCAGACCATGTTAGTAAAGGGATAAACCGACAGTGATAAAGATAAGCGTTTTATGGTTCAACTAATAAATACTTTTCATACATTAAATATACCTCGGTAAAGATGAAAGTCTGTCAATAGGCAAAACTTCTTAATTTTGTACACATCGTTACTACATCACTATATACCAAAAGGTTGCGGGTTCGAATCCCGCTAGGGACATATGTTTGTGTGATGAATACGGGCATGTGTACCCGAGTTATGGATGTTTTCATTTATAACAAGTATTTATTTACAAAAAAAAATATGTTTATGTAGCATATCGACTATCTGGTATCCACAACACAAGACTCGTTGCTTAGTGTGGAACTAGACGGCGCTGTCTGTATATGTCCAAGGATATAAGGATATATCTATATATATATATATATATATATATATATTCATTTATTTGTTTGTGATACACAGGTACAATAATGATGGTAAGGGTATAAAAATGGCTGGATCACTGTGATCTACCAAATGGCATACAAAAAGAAAAATAAACAATACAAGTCATAACATACATGGATTGTTAGATTTGTTATGTAGGTACACTGTACGTACACTTATAATAGTCAGGCTACTTGTTCAAAAGGCAATTTATTACTGAGAGAAGTAAGCAAAAAACTCGAGGAGTTGCTCTTTTAACAGATTTTTGTATTACATAAAGGCACAATAATATTAATTAATAAAAAGAAATATTAATAGATAAATTAAAATTTCTTTTCAAACTCAAAGTTAAAAATGCTTTATTTTGTAGGTTCACAGGGTACACTTAAAATAGTCAGATTTTACATTTTTTTAAGCTACTGCTTGTTCAAAAGACAAGTTTTGCTCTGAGAAGAACAAGCAAGAAACTCGAGGGGTTGCACTTCTTAAAAACAGGTTTTTATATTACAAATATTTCATAATTACTCGTAAAATAGCCTGGCATGCGAACGAGCTGGTTATGTCCTGTTTATCATCTAAATAGTCTGATATTTTATAAAATACTTTCTAAATAAGTTTCTGTTCAATAGCATCTTTAAATTTATTACAATATAGCATAAATCAAAAATATTGCTCTGACCTGAAGCCTAAAAGCTAATTAATTATTAATAATACCTAAATACCTTTGACTACGGTTAATTTCGACAATTTAATATTACTGATATTCGTTTATTTAATATTCTTTTAATGTTATAATCGTGAATTATGGAAAATAACAGTTATCGAAGCTATTTAATTTAAATTTTGATTTAATTTTTCTAATTAAATATTTGATATAGATATTCTATAGATATTATTTTATATTTTATAGATATTTTGATATAATTGATATATCAAAGCTATTTAATTTTTGATATAGATTTTAGATATAGATTTTTGTTTTTGTTAACTTTTAGGTAATGTTTAAATTTGTTCATAGAGTAATCTAGTAAATAGTCCTTGGTATTTATTATCAATTAATTACCTGTTAAATTAACTTTGTGGTGAATAAATACCTTTTATTATAATTATTATTAATAAGTAATTCTCGAGTGTAGGTCAGAGCGATTTTTTGATTAATTCTGTATTTAAAAAGAAACTTAATTTAATTTATCCAGTGAGAGCGCAACTGGACGAAATAAAATCGTCTTAATTGTGAAATGGCCTGGCATGCGAACGAGTTGGTTACGTCCTGGGATGATTATCATCTAAAGAGTCTGATATTTTATATCTATTTGCCTATTGATCTATGCATGTATGTGTATGTAAATATATGAAATTTATTCACGTATAGTTTGTATCTGCATCCCTATTTAATACCGCACAACCTACCTATTTCAAATGTACTGTCCCTATACCCAATGTTTTTTTTGTGTTTTTAGTGATAACGTCGCCAAATTGTACATTCTATTCTTACCACTTTTTTGAAACTGTATTTTCTTATCTGTTGTGCAATAAAGTGTATTTGTATTGTATTGTATTTATATATCCTTTCCATCAATAGTCTACTGGACGTAAACCTATCCCATGGAGCAATTTGCAGCGCTTGCTCATGTGAGGGTTTTGCCCTAATTGTCAGCCTGCGTGGACGGGTTGACGCTGCTGCCCATCCCTGGTCTATGGTAACGATCATTTAGCCACCTGTTACGTCACCCACAGGAAGAAAAAGGTTGGTTCTCTTGGATGGTATAAGAAAAAGAAGATCGGTTGACGACCGATTGGTGTCGTGGATAGTGACCCTGTCAGCGAAACCAACGGTTGCGGGTTCGAAGCCCGCGAGGGGTAAATGTTTGATTGATGAATACGAACATTTATTCCCTAGTCATGGATGTTTTTATAAATATTTATGTATCTAGTATCCATAGTACAACCTTTGCTTAGTTTGGGACTAAATGATTGGAGTAAGTGCACCAAAAAGATTTATATTTATTTATTCCACTCCAATATTATGTGGAACACGTTAGAAAAAGCAAAGAACAAACAGAAATTCTACTAAATTCTTTTGCAAAAGTCACGCATGATTTTGACAGTCTCGTCTACAGATCTGGCTGAAAGTCAAATATGCTTTATTTTGTAGGTACACAGGTACACTTAAAATAGTCAGCTCCGTTTCACCTCAAAGGAACCTCAAGGAGGCCAGGTGCAGCCGCCGAGACGGCGGAAAAAATCAAGATTAATAAATATAGAGACATCGGTTCCGAATACATTTTCCTTGCTTTCGGAGTCGAAACTTTAGGTCCTTGGGGGCCGGGCGCTCTTAAAGTTTTCTTTAATATTTCAAAGCGCTTAGTCGATGTCACTGGTGACCCGAGAGCTGGTTGTTTCCTCGCTCAACGCTTAAGTGTCTGCATCCAACGAGGAAACGCTGCCAGCGTTTTGGGTACCTTGCCTCGCGGCCCCAATTTTTTACATTTGTTCTAGTTTATATTTAAATTCCATCTTTTTATTTGTTACTGTTTTTAAATATTTCTAATAGTCGGATAAATTATAACTTGTAACGTATATATAGGAGACCAATCGACGAATCCGACTCTGCTCACGTTCAAGTCAACTTTTTTCAAAAAATTTTGTTCCGAAGTATTTCTTAACTTCCCATTGACCTATGCTCTTCAAATATGGTGATAAATAATTATTATTATTATTTATAGTTTATTGTACACTAATCATAAAAACAGTACAGCAATAAAGAGGATGTACAAAGGTGCAAGCTTATCTCTAAAAAGAGATTTCTTCCAGCAAGACCGTGAGTGACAAGAGTGAGAATTGAAATGGATAGACATACATACGTGTACAGACGCCATTAAACAAAGCCATTAAAAGGCATTCGCAGATACATTATGATTACACTTCACAACCAAAAAGAAGAAATAAACTCTCTGGGATGAGGTTCCTAGGAGTGTGTCGTGCTCAAGGTGGGGCCAAAGAATTTCGTTGTGAATATTTGCTTTACCGCTGAGGGTTTTGTGTTAAATAGGTCCAAAGTTCCAGTGTACTATGGTTTACCGAATTACACTACCCCGAGTACGCCTAGTACATTGCGGAGTTGGTTATAATAAAAAAAATTAACGATGAACAAACTCCACAATGTACTCGGCTTTCGATCAAACGGTCTTCGGTCAAACGTTTTCGGGGTAGTGTAATTCGGTATACCATAGTACACTCAGTCACTGCTTGCTCGGAGGCATGTCAAGGGATCACTGTATCGAATGGATAGTCTAGTGCAAGAATGTCAAACATGCGGCCTGCGGGCCGCGTGCAGCCCTTTGCACGTTTTTCTGCGGCCCGATCCAATTTTAAGAACACACTCCTGATGCGACCCGCGAGCGTGTCTCAATAACATTTTTCAATAAAAAAATGCATGCACACTTGGATGCAGTTTTAAAATTAATTAGTGCAGATAGAATCACAATAAAGAATCTGTTACTTTTAATTAAGTACTAAATAAGTAAATAAACATTTACCGTCCATTTTAGTATCACTATATACCTATGCAATGTGTTTTATTTTTCTTTATGGTTAGAGTTTGCGGCTAACTGATTCTATGATTTATATGAATTTGGCCCATCGATGATTTTGAGTTTGACATGGCTGGTCTAGTGGGTATATAAATATTTTTTTTCCAACAAAGATGGACAATCTATAACATCGTTCACAATATTAAAGAGATGTAACATATCAGATATTTCTCTCCTTTTTTCTAAGGGTAAGAAATGATACCTTGTGCATCGGGTTTCGTGCCCGTGATCGAATTTTTTTGCTTTTAAATTCGACACGCACTTGGCCGGTTTTTTTAATGTTTGTGGCATTATAGCGCCAAAACGGCAGAATAGATTTAAAAATGGTGATTTATTTTCGAAAACAGGAATCTGTAAATAGTTTTTTGCAATGCTTGAGGGAAACCGGTACAGCTGTTTCGCTGATATTTAGCTTTTAATGTAGTTGGATTTTTATATCGGTTAAGATTTTTTCATAGTTTCTCAGGGGTTTTACTAAGTTTTCAACGCTTTATGGTAAGTAAATGTGGTGACTTCTATTTGCCGACATTATCCAAGCTATGTTATTCTGTAACAACACAGGCACAAGTCGCATCGGAATCCACGGTGAGATCCCAAACGACTACGAACTTTATGATAATGGCTTGAAGTCCATGACTAATAGAAATCTCACCACAAATTCAGATGCCAGCCTTATAAACATTAAACAGAATCAACGCTCAGCAGCAGATCCAGCTAAGGGAATAGTACATTATTGCAAAGGCCGGGAAATAGGCAATTGCAGGTCGAGTATGAGTTTGAAGGCCGAGTCGTAAGCGAGGACTTCACTAATACGAGACAGGCAATTGCCATTTCCGCCGAGGCATATATAGGGCTTTTCTCAAAAGAATGCAGGGAAATAATAAATATTTAAATAACAAATCAAGACGAATTTTTAGCTTTGCCGCCGATTTTCGATTTATTATCTGTGCCGAAAGGCAAACGCATTTACGCATACAGCCACGTGAACGCAATTTGTACTAAGCAAAGAGATTTTGGTATGCCAAGAATTATAAAAGAGATCCAATCAAAGATTATATAATAACCCCAGCACGCCGTTTCATACAACATTGCTGGAGCGTTGTAATGTTCCAAATTCCAAAAACTCGCTCCTGCAATGGATTTATTTTTCGCTGTCCGTAAATTAGATACTTCGCGTGTTCTTTTTTCGAAAGTAATGACAATATTTCCATGCATGTTTGAGAAAAAATCATACTAAACTTAGGACTCACCTGAAAAAACAGGCAGAAGCACACCCATTGGTAATACTTGTAAATCTTCCTGTCGCTCATATCTTCCTTTCCTTTCTCGCGGCTGTTCCCAATACCAGGGTACGGCACTTCCACTCCGACCTTCTTATTGAAGAAACTCTTCAGCGTGTACGTGGAATGGATCCAGCAGTACGTGTTCAGCACATCCTCGGGAATGTCTTTAGTGTGTATACAGTCTATCGGGTTACCAACGTATTGTCTTGTCGTCACAATCAAACTAAACGATATTAGCAGTATTACTGTTATTGAATAGTGAAGTCTAAAGACCGGCGAGTCAATGTGTACATAGTTCACCTTTATGAGATTTTTTAATCCGCGAAACACGTCTAACATTTTAACAGGAGTCCGTCCCCGTGTTCGCTTGCCTCTAGCATTATTTACTTGTTATGTTTAATTATTATTGTTTTGAAGCACCAGTGTTTGTTCAGTTCGTTGTTCCTAAGGCACTGTTTATGGCAGTGTTGGTCGTCACCGACACAGTTCACGTTGGTGGAACTTCTTTGGTATCTTTATGAATTTTAATAGCGATGTCACTTGTGTCATTTTTTCTCCGTTTCATTATTGCTGTTTACGTTATAATTGTAGCGTTCACCTTTTAATCTCCATTATGTAGGTGCGTAGTCATCGGAACTAGCTTGTGAAATGAACGATGTAAAATTAAAGCTTCCAAGAAATGCGGGATTTAGTCCATGAGGTCAGGATGGCCTGGTGATTTATTAGTTAGTTAGGCGGTTCTCCCACGGTGTTGCATGACGGAGCGACAAGCGTTAGTGGAACGAGCGATTTCCAGATAGATTTAAGAAAAATGCTCCAAATATTCGATGAATGGCACTGACAACCCATTGCTGTCAAAATAAAAAAAAATGTGGTAGATAATTCGTTTGTTTTCATTTTGTTTTTTTGTTTTTTTTTTTATGGTGAACGGGTTCTTTTTTCTTGCAAACGGTCGTCTTAGGCCCGTATTAATAAACCATTCTCAATACAAGTCTTGAGGCTGTATCACCCGAGATGCGGCTTAAACCAACGTTGAGGTCTACTCAGCTGAGATCACTTCTCAAGAATTCGCCTCAGCGGCGAATGAATGATAGTCTTGAGTTTCGTTTATTAAAACGTGAAACTCGGCGCACGTCTCAAGTGAGTACTGTTTGAGTATGCACGTGCGTTTCAGGTCTCAATTAAGGTTTATTAATCAACATATTTACTTGAGACTGACTAACTATTCTCAATCTTGAGAACGGTTTATTAAAACGGGCCTTAGTGTGAGTTTATTTAAGAAATATATCTATTATTTAATTAATCCTGTCCATCACGCACGTCCCTGGCTGATTTCCTGACGTACGATACACAACAATTCTACCACACTACTTCACTTTTTTTATTTGGCAATGACAGCAACGCTTGATGAACGCCATCTATCAACAAATTTAAGAACACTCCCTGGAAAATCACTCATTGTATAGAGCACAGAACAAGCACTTGGTCTGTCGTATAGAGTCACACAAAGCATCACCCAAAGCTGTCGGACGCATCGACAATCGGACTGTCATGCGTCGCTTCGCGAGGGATAGACGTTGTGTGGAATATTCGGAAAAGGTTAATTTTTTACGGCACCGTGTGAGAACAGCCTTAGGTTGGCGATTCGATAACGCGTTTTGTATTAACGTAGAACGTGAGGAGCAGGCTGAAGTTTAGAGCGATTTAAGTTTGATAATTTTTACATGCACGTACGGGCGACAACCACAGATATTTATAAAATCCAATACCTCCTCCCACTTCGTGGCTGTTGAGCCAATTGGGTTTATGATTCGGTGGTCCCGGGTTCGTTCCCCAGCGGGGTACATGTTTAAGTACTCGGTTTGATTGGTGGTAGGGAATTTTAAATGTCCGCCTGGCTAGCTACCACCATCTTATCTAAATCTGTCTCCAAGCAACAATGTTAATAGCATTGTTGTGTTCCGGTTGTCAGAGATAAGATAGCCAGTTCCCCAAATGTGTTGGGGTTTCCGGGTCAGTACGCTTTCACCTTCGACCTCATCTTCACTTAACATCAGGTGTCATGGCAGTCAAGTACCAACCCGTTGTGCATTTAAAAAAACCTATGTAATCGGTACAAAAACCATATGTTTCGGTGACTTTAAAAATTTGTTTATACGTAGGTAAATGATTTACATATGGTACGAGAGTACGAATACGTTCTATAAAGGGATACAGAGCATCCCGGAGTAAACACACTAAGGCTGGGCTTAACTTCGGTTCTTCTAGGTTAAAAGCAGGACAAAAGACCTCAGTAATTTCAGCTTGATATCTCTTGCTGTTCCAAAGACAATATCTTCACTGACAGACAGACGAACGGATAACAAGCTACCGGGACCGACTTTAACTTGCCACTAGTGGTCACCCATCCAAAGATTGATCACTCCAAATAGCGTAACTACTCCCGCGCACTCGTTGTATCTGCGCCCAAAATAAATTACTAAAAATTCTAATTTCGCTCTAAATCCAAGACTGAAGTGGTAGTGCAGTGCCTAGACGCGCCAATTACCAGCACCCTGTGGAGTCCATCATCAGGGGTACCCCAAGAAGACGAGGACCTATCGATCTGGTGAGTGACGATACAAGGCGATAGTCATCTGCGTTAAATTTCCTATACATACTTGTTGGTATATTAGCGAATTGAAAACGAATAGAGAATGATATTCCTATGTTAGTTAATTCAACAGTTTGTAATGCAAAAGTCGTTGTAAATAACAGAAAGTATCTCCAAAAAAACGAGACGATTTTTGTAAGAATTGTTACACAATTCAAACTGTCCGTACATTTGCAATTTATCACACTGGCAACAAATTCACAATTTAACGATAATCATGTGCTAAATGAGAATATTAAGGCAGACCTAACCTCGTTTAAGAAGACAAATGCAGGCCATTATACAACTAGAGAATCCCGAGGTCGTCTATTAGTTTGCAAGTTATTCATCGAATCATACCGTGGTCACACACTTTGTGTACAGAATGTATGTACTATGGACAGTATGGAAATGATGTAGGTACTTCTTGTAAAAAAAATCAGCCTTAACATCTGAAGTTGCGTAACAAGCCCGCAATGAATTGTAACATATGTTGAGGACAGGCTGAAAACCAGCCCCCGCAGCATGACATCGTTTGCTGTTTTGTAAAACGACATCCCCACTATTTTAAACTATACTCGGAAGTCAGGCAGGGCAGATCTAAATATGCACACCGATTATATCAACCACCCTGTCATACATTTATATATGAAAAAAAATCATTTAATATGTGCTTATTACTATATAATAAACTGTCTGACGATCTTAAAACAATGAATAAAGAGAGTTTTAAAAGGGAGTTGACGAAATAGCTTAATGATAAATGTTTTTATAGTGTGAAACAGTACTTACTTTCGTAATATATTGCATTCTCTACCTACTCAATGACAATAATAATATATTTATAATTGACATTTCCATAATTCACATGTATGCGTAATAATTTTTATTTTAATGACTTAAGCTTGACATTGTTGTTTTTAATTGTAAATGGTTTTGTAAATTGTAAATGATTTAAAGTGTATAAGTAGATTTTAACATTTGCACGTCTGCAAGCAGACTGGATACACCGAACTCTAATTGTATTAAGAACTTATATAACTGTATTCATGCAAATAAATTATTGATTATTGATTTCTCGCATGAGCGAGAGTGGGATAGTTATGTTTCGTCTAAGCGAATGAGCAGGACAAATATTATATATATATTCTTTATTGCACCAAAATATTACAATAACAGAGTACAAACAATAGGTCACGTACAAAGGTGGACTTATCTCTTTAAGAGATCTCTTCCAGTCAACCTGAGCATTGAAATAGGAAACTTAGTAAATTTGGGGTTTAGCAGTTTATTGTGTGCAAAAGAAAAAATCATATAACGAATAATAAAACAAATAAAAAAAGAAAAGATAACTGAATAATAAACTTACACTAAATATATTACATATACCTACTGCGAAATATATACATAACATAATTTAAATATATATATACTATAAACCTACATACACATACTAATAATATCACGAAAGATGGGAGAGGTAATGCTCTTTTAGCCTTTATTATGTCGTGCGACATAAACGTTTATCGCGCCTCTCATGCTACTACTGGGACTGTCTTCACACACTTACTCATTGTATTGCCTAGCTACTCATAGTCACCTCTATTTTGGTTTCTTGTGTGATGTGTGTTTTTTTTCTGTGAGGAAATAAATGGTTTGAAATGGTTTAAATTATTTCTCTGTGGCATGCAGCGCCAAAATGGCTGAACCAATTTAAAAACTAGTGTTGTGATATAGTTGTTAGACAGTTTCATGGAATTGGAATTATTAAGACATTTAAGCCAGCAATTAATTAGCTATTAACACACTTGGTGTGTTTAGATGATATCATTGTCACATGGGAGCTTTCTAAATTTCCAAAATTGCTAATTCTTGTAAAAAAAATTCCCCTCGCTATTCTTCGCAATCGGATTATTTCTTTTCGCGTCTTTGTTTAATCAGACTTATGTGACAGTTGAAATACAAATGTTTTCTTGTAGCTAAGTATATACAATTATGATTATGTATGACACAATCATAATAGATGAATTATAGGTAAAATAGATAATCATAAAAGTGATGGTAGGCAGAAATGGATCAAATAAGTAGGTGTTTTGTCGTCACTGCAATTGATTCAAAAATTCAAAGATCTGCGTTGTGAAGTATTGAGGTGATAACCAATTTAATTAATGTGTCACCACTGTATCATGTTAACACTTTCATACATTTCTAATTTTAAAACATAATAGAAATATACACCGCTTCTTTCATCTGTGAAGACGGCTAAAATAACTTTTCACTTTCGGGAATTCACGGAATTCGTATCTACAAGCAATACGGTTGAAATTTCCTTAGTTTACCACTTCGATAAGCACATTAAGATTATTGTAGTTATAATTAGGTGTCACATTTGATTTACAGTATTATGACAAGATTAGATTTATGACAATATTTTATGAGTTAAGAAGGATATTAGGGATGTGTTGAACAACACTGTAGAATTTGTTTGATATCTCTATAAGATGGAACAGGCATGACACCTGTCCATGTCAGTTTTTTTCTGACAACAGTTTTGTACAGTTTGTAAGGAGAAAAAAAATCATCGTCAAACACGATGGAGCCATAAAACCTCCAAAAAGTGAAGTGAAGTAGAAACTCAGCGGCGTGTCATATCATTTAAACACACCGAAAAAAAAACCACAACAACATCCAAGAAATCAAAAAAGAGAGGTGACTAAAGCCCGTATCCCACAAACCGCTCTCGAGACTGAGATGGCCACAAGCTGACGCTTGAGAATCTGTTGCATATTAAAACATGCATGCATGCAATCCACTGACTATGGGCCATACAGAGTGTATGGGCCATAATCCACCACGCATTTAAGTGAGAGGAGACTGTGCCGCAACAGTGAGGACGTGTAGGTAAACCTGTTGATGTCGTACAAATTGAACTATTATGAAATATGAAACTAAAAGAATGATACAAAGTTATAAAAACATCAAACACTATGCGCAGTAATACATAAAGGCTATATGAATTTTAGAGTTTATAATTTAATTTGTCGTAATTATGACTAATGTCATAAATGACAGTATTTTATAATAGTCGCTTCTTTCAAACGTAGTCATAAATATGTCGCGTCGTTTACGACAAATCTGTTAATTTCCGCTATACGTTTGATCGGTTAATTATATGACAAATGGAACAAACGTGTCTGTCCTAAAATTTGCTGTGCATTGGATGTTTTAAACTTTAAACTAAGCACTAGTCGACCGTTAAATGTGAATTCTACTATTACATATACATACATATATACATAATGTCACGCCTGTTTCCCGTAGCGGTAGGCAGAGACCACAGACTTCCACATGCTACGATCCTGACACACCTCTTCTGCTTCCTTCACTCTCATAAGGTTGTTCATACATGCTCGTCGGTTTAGGGTACTCTTGACTTGGCCTTTCTTTAAGACGTCCCCGATTTGATCATGGTACGTTCGCCGTGGTCTTCCCCTACCAACACTACCATCCACATTCGCTTTGTATATCTCTTTCGTAAGTCTTCTTTCATTCATCCTCTCCACATGTCCAAACCATCTCAGCATACCTTTTTCAATCTTTGTCACTACGTCTTCATTCACACTGCTTAACTCCCTAATTACACTATACTGTTACAGTTGGACATATATTTGAATTAATAAAACGGAAACTCATTAAGAAAGCATACTTAATTATAACAGACTATTTAGATGATAATCATCCATGGATGTAAGCAACTCGTTCGCATGACAGTAATACGAAATTATATACTTATTTCCAAAAGAACAAATGATTTCATTTTTAATTTGGATGATTATCATCCAAATATACAGGGCGTCCCAAAGTTATGGGACATGAAGGGGAAGTACCTTAAATATCGTAGATAGTGAATTTTGCTCAAAGAAGACTTTATGTTATTTTTAAAAGTTAGTAATTCTGCATTCATAGATTTTCTAAAAATTATTTGCTTCGGCTGGGAATCGAACCGACTCAAATGTGAAAAAAAAACACCCTACTTTTATGATGCCAATCGAAAGAATAGCTAAAAAATAATAACTCTGCCTAAGTAACATAGTATTTTAAAAGAAAGGAACAACGTGAAATTAATCATTTTAATCAAATAAAAAACATACATGAAACTGCCGTAGTCAATTAAGTAGGTATTTTTTTGTAAATTAATTAATTAAATGCTCAAAATGTGATCCCTCTTGTCTTACGCAAATCGCCAATCTTTTAATGAGCCCGCTGCCTGTTGATTTTCTGATCATTTTATGGTGAACACTCGATGTGATATGGCACAATTCTGTTTGCAACTCGCCTACGTTCTCGTATCGCTTTTTGTATAGCATATCTTTCACGTATCCCCAAAAGAAGAAATCTAATGGTGTGAGGTCCGGGGATCTGGCCGGCCATCTAATCGGTCCATTTGTACCAATCCATGTAGGAAAACATTCATTTAGAAAATCTGCTGCTCTCCGACTATTATGTGCCGGAGCTCCATCTTGTTGGAAAATTAAGTTTTCTTGCTCCGCCGCGGAATGGTTTCTTATCTTATCCCTTAAAATTTGAAGTATTCCTAAATACTTTTCTGTGTTCAAGGTTCCTTGGTAAAAATGGATTAAGAAAACCCGGTTTTTTAAAAGTCCGCACCAACAGTTGAGTGAAAAACGCACTTGGTTATTAGTTTCAGTCACTCGTAGGGGATTTTCTTTAGACCAAATACGATTATTGTTGCGGTTATACATACCGTTATTGCTAAAGTTAGATTCGTCTGTCCAAATAATATTATCCAAAAAATTTGGATCTTCGAGCAATCGTGCCTGGATATCAAGACAGAAATTTTTTCTCCTTTCTGTATCGCCCGGAAGTAATTTTTGAACCAATCGTCCTTCAACATAACTCTTAAAACCGTGTTTTTTTAATACACGGTGTATTTTACTTTTTGAAACTCCAATTTCATGTTCTCCTTCTCTCACCGATGCTTTCGGAAAAGCCGAAAAGTAAATTAAAATACCAAGTTCTTCGTCGTTGATCGTATGGTTTTCTTGCTGTGGTTCTCTTGGGCTTTTATCGAAACGTCCCAGAGTTTTCAAATTGTTCACAAGCCTTTTCAAAACTTTACGAGACGGTATTTGTCTATCAGGATATTTTACGCCATACCACCGCAAACTTCTAGAGATATCTTTATCGTTCAAAAAATATGCTTCCATTAGATCAAAACTTACTTGATATGCCATGTTCGCAATAAATTAACACAATAACACTTGTGTAAGTGAATTGAGACTAAACAGATCAATATCCGAAAAACAAACGCTCGCACATACTGTTCCATTTTCAAATTTAAGAACAACATTTAAAAATATCACTTCTTTTTAAAATATCTTAAAAAGTATGCATTCAAACAAACGCTGTCATAAACTGTTCCATTTTCAAATTATAAATTATTTATTTTTGTTTTTAATTTGCCTTCTGTCTAGCTTACAGAGGACGTATTGAAATACAAGTTTTATCATTTCATCTACACGTGCACTTATAATAAGGAAAACTATGTTAGTACCTATTTTATGAAGTGGGTACTTATTTACGAATAATCAATGCTATCTTTGGAATGATAATATCGCTACTTTTCGAACGTCGTCGGCAATAAATAACTTTCTTGAAATTTGACTCAATCATTTTATGTTGTTCCTTTCTTTTAAAATACTATGTTACTTAGGCAGAGTTATTATTTTTTAGCTATTCTTTCGATTGGCATCATAAAAGTAGGGTGTTTTTTTTTTCACATTTAAGTCGGTTCGATTCCCAGCCGAAGCAAGTAATTTTTAGAAAATCTATGAATGCAGAATTACTAACTTTTAAAAATAACATAAAGTCTTCTTTGAGCAAAATTCACTATCTACAATATTTAAGGTACTTCCCCTTCATGTCCCATAACTTTGGGACGCCCTGTATATTACATTATTCTTTATTAATAAGTTTAAATTTTTTTAGTATCATTTTTTTTATGCACAACGGGTTGGTACTTGACCTCAATCACACCTGATGTTAAGTGAAGATGAGGTCGAAGGTGGAAGCGTACTGACCCGGAAACACATTTGGTCGACTGGCTATCTTATCTCTAACAACCCGAACGCAACAAGGCTATCAACATTAACAAGCTTGGCGGCAGATTTAGATAAGATGGTGGTATCTTGCCAGGCGGACATTTAAAATGCCCTGCCACCAACCAAACCGAGTACTTAAACATGTACCCCGCTAGGGATCGAACCCGCGACCTCCGAATCGTAAACCCAATGTTGTTTACATTGAGCCACGGAGGCGGTTATGTTTATGTAGTATATCAACTATCTGGTATCTACAACACAAGCCTAGTTGCTTAGTGTGGAACTAGACGGCGCTGTCTGTATATGTCCAAGGATATAACGCCACGGAGGCGGTTTAAAATGTATGTAAAAGAACATCAATATACCTATCTAAGTTTACTTTTTTGTAAAGATAAAAACGGGATCAGCGCGTGTAACACCGCAGACAAGTTCACAAAGTGCTTCCTACGAATATATTCATTTGACAAAACAAAGAAGATTTTATGCAGAATATATTTTAAATTGTTCCATAAACGTTATTTGAAGGACAATGTCAATATTATTGCACTTAAGTTTACTTTCTTGGAGCGGGAAAATTGGGATCAAAGCTTGTAATACCGCGAAGCGTCTTCCAGTATACGATGAGTTCACAAAGTAGTTCCTACATATTCATTTGACACAAATATATTCTTTTTACAGATTATATTTCAAATTGTTCCATAAAGGTTCCAAGCTCCAACGGAACGGTAAGTACTGTCATTGACTCTTTTTGATGACTGGTGGTGTCTGATAAAGTGATCATGATATCATCGAGAGCGGCCACGAGTTCCTTACAAGTATATTTAGTCTGCAAATTCATACAAACTGTAGTTACAATTGGAGACAACGATTCAGATTTTACAACTGTGTATCGTGTCGAAGTACTACTAGCAAGTCATTAGTAGCAGGTTATGTCGTAGTCCAAGATTTGGTATATCTAGGTCATGTTTTAGGAGATAGGTTACAGGTTTGCGCTGGATTTCCGCAACTCGACGCAGTTTTGCACCTAATTTACTTCCTAATTTACTTTAGTTTTCTGACACTACTCTTGTCAACCCAGTTCCTCCAAGAAGCCTAGAGACTCTTGATGTTGCCGACGACCTCTGGAAGTGACCCCGGTATCCCGAGGTGTGCCCAAGTTTTAGGAAATTTGCCGAATTTAATTGAAAGATTTTTAAAGTGATGTCCTAATTTTGAAATTATCAAACTGACGAGAAAATTCAGATGTACTGCCCTATTAGTGTAAAAGGCCGTCTTTTGACATTTTACCTAAATTGAGTTTATTAGATTAACATAGCGTTTAGAACATACCGCATCTACTCAATTTTCTATTTTTGTTGTATCTTGTATAGTTTCTGAGATCCAGGTGTAACAACTGACGTATATCGGCTCGAATTTCAGTCGATTCTACCCATAAAAACAGTAAACGATCAATGCTAGTTAATAATAACGTAAAACGGAACATACTTACTTTTTACATAGAGAAAAATATATTTTAAACTTAGGTATTTTAAACTTCAAGGCTGTAAGGTATGATAACTAACGTAGAGAGCTGTATATGTTTGTATACCGCCTTGTTGTTTATTTAGTTAGGCGAATAATATTTTAATAAACTACCCTTTACAACCTTACGTAGTTTTGCTAAATTAGACGGCGGTATGGAGTTATTATACCGCTTTTTAAATAGACACGGCAATGAAATGTCATTTTAGGATCATTAAAGTAAAAGACATTATAATGTGATTTGCGGTATTATAGCTTCGGATAATAGGTGTTTTAAGTTAAATGTTACAGGTTGATTTGCCGTAATTTTTGGTTATTAGTTTAAAACGCCGTACAATCTCTGTACATCGATATACGTCCGCAAGTGTAGGGAGTGCGCGGGGCAGGGTGTTACGGACTGAACTGACAACGGTCAGTTCAAACCCGGCGCTTATATGTAAGTGGTGTTCGAGCCTGTCGTTTGCGTCGAGTTGGCGCCATTTTTACGAGTAAGTATCAAATTATTATTTTTAAGAATTTATACGGTTTTTTAATTTTGTGATAATCAATTATTTAACGGAGTGGCACATAACGCTTGTTGTATTTAATATCGTGTAGAAAATCGTTAAGGGTATTGGAATGCTTAGTTTTGGGCTATATTTTTCTTTTTGAATCGCTTATAGAAATGATTAGGAATACTTACATATGATTTATTTACTAGCAGAGCTATGCCTGCGACAGACTTCGTCCGCGTGGAATTAGCACCTTGCCCCACGATGGCAGTGGCCGGCGGGCAAATTGCTATGACATTTCTAAATTTGAAAATTGAATATCTTTTGATTCTGTGGGCCGACTTTGATGAAATAAACACTAACTAAAGTAAGGAACCCACAAAAAAGCAAAAAGAAATAAAAATTTATTTTGTAAGACTTTCTATTACTCAGGCCTCGTCTCCATTGTGCGGCTGTAGCACACACATACTCTAGTGTATCCTGATGATACTTTTATGAATTGTTATAAAATATGTTTATCCAATTGCTTTGGAACTTATGGTATGTGTGTGACTGGAGATACAAATAAACGATTTATCTATCTATCTCCCAGATTTTTTCGCTCAAAAAACATTAATTAACAGACTGAACATCTACGATCCAGTTAATGTTAAATAGACTAATATAAAGCTGACAAAATTAAACATTTAATTTCTCAGACCGTGCTTTGCATTAAAAGTTTATTTTTTTTTACAGATTCCACAATACAAAATGCAGAATCCTTTTCCACCAAAGATTAAAAATAAAACAGTAAAATCAAACCAAAGGCTCCCATGCTTAACCATGCTTGATCGAAAAAAGATATTTAGCTTTAACACAGTTGGTTTGCTTTATTTGGATGATATAATCGCCTGTTTTCGCGGGGATTTCTTAAATTTTCAATTTATAGTTATTACAACAGTCACGACGTAAGAGGTCTGTCACAATGATCATGTGAACAAACTAGCGAATCAAAATTTACTTTCTATTCTGGTATTGAATGGTATTTGACTTTGACTTTGACATTGAAAGCAACTGAGAACTTATTTTTGTTTGTTGAGACACCTTCCACGGGCGGATCAGAATCTACAGGCGGTTCTGGCATAAGAGTAGTGTTAGTAATAGCATTTAATTGAGGGGAACATGGGGATAAGACAGTGTCTTCACCAGTCACAATAACTATACTTGGTATCATTTATACGGTACCTTTAACAATTTCACAAGCAATGGGACTTACAGGTGTTGAAGAGGTGGTTATATTTTTTGAAACATCTACTGGTATTTTACCGGTAATGGGACCTTTTGAACATTTAACTTTATATGTTTGAGCATCTATATCCTCCTTTTTATCACTATTATATTGAAGATTCTCGTAACAAAGTAAATCACATTTCTGGGTGAGGTAATCAGTTGTTTTCAATACTCCTGTGCCAGAATTGCCTGTAGATTTTGATTCGCTCGTGGAAGTTGTCTCAATAAACAAAGATAAGTTCTCAGTTGCTCTCAATATTCCTATGCCAGAATCTCCTGTAAAAAAATCTGTTTCAGTCGTAAAAGTTTTCTCAACAATTTAAGATGAGTCCCCAGTTGCTAACAATACTGCAATATCTGTAACACGCGTTGTAAATCTTGAGGCGTCTATATCGATTTCACTACATGAAGATTTTGATTCAGACGATTCCGTAAAAGATAAAGATTATGAACCTGAGGATGAAAGTAGTCTCGAAAGTGAATGAACTAATTCTGATTTAGAAAATGATCCAAATAATCGTAATTTGGAAATTAAATTCTTGAAGTAACTGACTAAGAAAGGAGAACGTCGTAAAAGAAAAAAATACAGAGCAAATTTGAAAACAAGAAAAGAAAGGAAAAGAGAAAAGATTAGAATGAAATATCATGTCAGAAATTGTCAAACCTGGATGCAACAGCAACAAATGTAAAAAAAATGTAGTGGAAAGTTTTTAATGGATGATAGTTTTAAATGCAGCATTCTGGCGAATGACATACAGAGAGAGACGTGTCTATATTAAAAGATGATATACAAAACAAGAACCTCAAAGAAAGAGAAAGCTTGACGAAAACATCAGAAAGAAAATGAGCTTTCGATATTTTTAAAGGATAAGACCGGAATCGTACGCGTTTGTAAAGAGTTCTTTTTAACAAAATTAGGATTTAAAAAACTAATGACAAAGTATTGTAGTATGTTTTAATGGATCGTGGAACAAATGAAGATAAAATATTAAATGGAACAAATATTAAATGTTAAACAAGCTGCTCTCGAGATCTGCTAGAGTATTAACTAATAGACTAATCATTTCTGACTGATTAAAGATAGCTGCTAGTATTAACTAATAGACTTATCATTTCTGACTGATTAAAGATAGAAATCTTAATTTCTTAATTCTTAAAAACATTTAATATTTGTTCCATTAAGTAACACTAAGTAAGGATCTCGTATAATAAATAGTATAGAATACTAGGTTAATGTGATATAGACTGAGTATTGTTTTGAGTGGCTGTGTTTTGATTTAATTGAAATAATATCAACATTTTATTTTATACAGGTTGCAATTTTTGAGTTTTTTTTTAAGAATGTTTAGTATTTATATACTAAACATTCTTAAAAAAAAACTTTTAAAAAAAATTCTTTATAGAATAAAGACTAATTTCATTAATAAATAATATTGATTTCTTTAATTTTTTTAGCATGTACTAACATAAAAGGCGATAAAAAACACAGCTTTAGAGATATTGCGTTGTTTTTGTCTAGAAATTGAAAAGTTTTAGTGAGATATAAACGTAGATTTTATATTTGCATCCTTTTCTTAGTTTAGAAAGACGCATTTCAGTACTTAAGGCCTCTTACATTAGTAATCTATGTTAAGATATTGTATAGATATGTCTAATTTACAAAGCAGTATATTAATTTGTCACTTTTTAAACTAGCAATTGTTTGATACGTTATAACTTTATTTAGTTAATTATTATTATCCAGATGAAGCTAAACAAAAAAGTCGTATTATGCGTCTACACGACCTTCTAACTTGGTACGAACAAAAAAATATAAAAAATGCTAATAAACTAAAACAGAAATCAGCGTTTTTGTTAAAAAGTAAAATAAATTCCATTAATTTTAGTATGTGGTTACATTATAAACAATAGTTATAATTATACACCATTAGAATTTTACAATAATATGGTTCAAGTTCTTAGAAAATTAAGTTCCCGCCTTTTTCTCAATTATCTCAAAAGTTCCTTGTGTCAAAAGACGGCCTTTTATACTAACAGGGCAGTGTAGATCTAGGTACTTTGACATACTAGGAAATGCCTCGGAATTGGTTATACGTATTGATATTTTTCTTCGTTAATCATATGTACCAATTCTTGCGATTTTCAAAGCTATATCCAAATTTGTTTTTTATTTGGAAAATGGAATATTATTTCAAGGTTTCACATGAAATATTTTTTTATTTCTGGGCATAATAAAAAATTTCTTTCACATATTAAAAAAAATTGAACAGAGCTCTTTTCATGTGCTCATCATTTCTTAGATTCGCTGAAACTTTTATAAAGCGGTTACTTTTAAAAATTAACGCTGCCTATACTTAACTTAATGTTATCCGATAATACACACAAAGTTTAACGAAATTTGGATTTGCCGTTCCCAAAAAAAAATCAAAAATGTTTGTATGGAGTAAACCGTCTTAATGAAATTCTTCATACAAAACGCCAATTTCATAGGTAAGGACCGAATATATACTCGTACATAACAGAGTTATCCCAAAGATACGCGTTTGCATGTTCTAAACATTGAACGTTTAATGCTTGAAAAACATCCACGCTTCACCTTTCGAACTATATAGAAATGCACACGTGACAGGGGGTGACATGAACGTGCAAATCTGTAGTTGTTTTTTGGTAGCAAGTTTAGTCACCTTTTACGACACCCACGGGAAGAGACAGGTTGGTTCTATTCTTTTAACGTGCTGAAACGATACGACATTGAATATTGTCTACTTTATTAATATGAATTTGTTTATATCTTTTAAGGGTAAGTAACCAGTTTAATCATACAAACTGTAATCCACCACATGTATAAAAATCCGATCAAAATGCGTATAGACTTGATACGTGATTTTGCATTAGATCGATTTTGGTACCACGTAAGCGCCCTAGAAGTAAATTATGGTAAGTTAATACGTCTATCCATTAGACGTTTATCCCCTTATCCTTACTTCTAGAGCGCTTTTTTAGCGATCGAACACAAAAAAAAATGTGGTACGACAGCTGGTGGTCTACGGCCGTCCATCGCGTGATTTTTTAAGCTTTTGCGGTGATTATTAGTGATTGCTAATTCAAAATTTGCCACATGAGACTAGGATAAGGGTCTCTAGACAAGCAACATTATTGATATGGTGTTAAACAGCAAGGACCAATAGGACCTTGTGCAAGCTCACATCACATCAATCATGAAGTGAAAGGAGGCTCGAGAACGAGAGATTGAAGCGGAGAAACGCGAGTTGACCCAAGGGCTGGCCGATACCCAGACTAGTGGTTGAGGTATCAAGAAACCTGAGGACACTTGATAACCGTCTGAAGTAGTATATACCTGGGTATATATATCCTCATAATAGGACACCATCGGCTCGACATAGCCGCACGTTGACTGTGTCTGCATATTTCATTATATCCAGCTGCATACGCACACGTAAATCCCTACCCGAATATTGCCGGACCTTTACCGGCAAAACCTCCCCCTTAAGCCTCACATTTTTCGTCTGAGACCTGGATCTCATGGTGTCTATATCGACCAGATGGTGTCCTATGAGGATTTCTCCTTCTACCCGAAAAAAATCTGATAAAATTACAAAGTCCTTTTCTGTGGTCCCTGTTCACACTAACTTTAGGACATTACATCTTCTGAAGGCGGATTTCCAATAGGTTCTAGATTAGAAATGGGTCAATGACCTGTTGCTTTGTATGTCAATAACACTGTTTCCAGAGATCAAAGCCAATCCTTATTACGGTGCAAGGCGTAAATCGTTAAAAAAACAATTGTACAAAGTGATTCTTGGAACAAAAGAGGGCGGGCGTAAATGTCGTCTTAAAACTGACAAGACAAGACAGCTTAGCAAGAACAAATGTCTTCAAATCTATAATTTTCATTGCTGTCAACCCGATAACAGTGAGTAGGGTGACCATGATCTATGCACTATGCAAATAAACTTATTGCAATGTATTACTGTGTTTCTTCGTACCCGTTTCTTCCCGTAGATGTCGTAAACTTTAAGTTAATATTATGTTTAAGTACTCGGTTTGGTTGGTGGTAGGGCATTTTAAATGTCCGCCTGGCTAACTACCACCATCTTATCTAAATCTGCCGCCAAGCAGCAATGTTAATAGCATTGTTGTGTTCCGGTTGTCAGAGATAAGATGGCCAGTCCCCCAAATGTGTTGGGGTTTCCGGGTCAGTACGCTTCCACCATCGACCTAATCTTCACTTAACATCAGATGTGATCAAGGTGAAGTACCAACTCTGTTCATAAAAAAAAACGGCGACTAAACGATCATAACAGCGAATACCAGTGATGGGGTTTAGTTAGGAGCTCCCAGGGCAAATCTGTGATCTAACCCGCCTGCCCAGAGTGGTGATTAGGACAAATCCTCCCATGGGAAAGCGATGCAAATATATCCAGTGGTGGACTGTTCTTTGACTGTTGACGTGATGTATAAGTAATAATGACATCAAACACTTAATATAATAAAATATCAATAAAGATCTACTAATATAAAAAAAAATCCTACAGGTTCACAACTGAACTCACGCTCGTATAGAATAACATAGATTATTCGCATGGTTTTGGGTATTACATTGGATGTCAATTAAAACAGAGTTCCTTCAAAATCTGCTTAAATCTAGCGTGCGTCACATTCTTGAGACAAATAGTGCTTTCCCAATTTTCAAGTGTTCATGGTGACTCTACGTGAAGGAAGCGAGAGTTGGCAGCATCACTAGACTGACACACAGTCCAATTATATTGTACCTATTATTCATTCACAAATCGGTACCGGCAAATTTTATATTTACTCTAAGTGGGAGTAATTGGGCCAAACATGGTCGTAGGGTTGTCAGATTAAGAATCGGTAAATATTTTAAACAGGTTATAAGCATGATGACAAAACACATTAAAGTTCATTTAACAGAAAAATAAAAAGTTGGAATTCCAAAGCGTTATCTGTAGTGGAATTTTCAATGCGCTTCTTAGTTTTTACATTACATAATTATGAGCGTGGCAACCCTAATTTCACTTTCACTTACATTGTTTGTATGATACATGGGTGTATGGGTGGTTCTACGTATTATATCTTAAACCTGTTATTAGGGTAAGCTTTACAAATTACTGTGTTAAGATCACTGTACCAGTGGATAATGACTCTGCGTTTGAAACCAATGAACGGCTGCGTGTTCTTATTTCGCTAGGACTAAATTTTTGCATGATGAACACGAAAATTTAGTTAGTTACTGAATGTACTCATATCAACACCGTGTCTTTATTTCCAGTGTTGGACAGCTCTCGCTACATAGAGTACGAACCATGCGGGCCCAGCGTGGGTTGGTGTATGTCAGATTATAATGCCTCTTTGACAGTCGATGTTTTCTTGTCAAATCAAATCAAATCAAATCAAATCAAAAATGCTTTATTTTGTAGGTACACAGGGTACACTTAAAATAGTCAGATTTTACATTTTTAAAGCTACTGCTTGTTCAAAAGGCAATTTTCCCCTGAGAAGAACAAGCAAGAAACTCGAGAGGTCGCTCTTTTAAAAAAAGGTTTTTATATTACAAAATTATTATTTTACATTATAATATTTCATTATTAATTGTGAAATAGCCTGGTTATGCGAAGGGGCTGGTTATGTCCATGATTGTTTATCATCTAAATAATCTGATATTTTATAATATGCTTTCTCAATAAGTTTCTGTTTTATAGTATCTTTAAATTTATTGAAAGGAAGATTTTGTATATCAACGGGAACTTTATTGAAAAAGCGTATACATAACCCTTTGAATGAATTCCTGACTTTGCGGAGGCGACTTATGTGACCTGCAAGTTTATCTTTATTTCTTGTATTGACGTCATGTTTATCACTATTTTTCCTAAATGATGCTATATTTTTTTTGACATATATTGTGTGGAGACCACCAAATTGGCTTAACGACTTAATCGAAAACAATGCCTTTCGATTTATCTATGGTTAGGCGTGTAAAATTTGATTAAGTATCGTTGTTTTTTATTGTAAAAAGGTAATGCTTTATTGCATTTGGAATATTCATGCTACAAAATTAATGTTGTCTCCCCATAAGAGCCACGAACAAATCTTTATTTGCTTGTATTTAAAGATACACAAATGAAAAAGATTTCGCCTGAAAAGGTGAATGCTTAACGTACGACCGGGCGCCACAATGGTAGTATTTTTAAAACACTCGTAAAAATGCCAGTGTTGCCATATCTTTTACCAAATAAATACCATCCGGAGTCGTTGACTTTCTGTACAAGGGGGATCTAATACGTTTTCGAAATGGTTAGCCAGCGGATGTCAAAGTATAGTCTGATGATAATCATGTTATGTAATGAATGTCATCGAAGGCTTAGTTTGTCTAGAATATTTGTCTACCGTATATGTGGGTATATTTCTTTGTTTATGGTATGTATAAATAAATAATAAATAAATATCCTTAGACATACACACAGCGCCATCTAGTTCCACATTAAGCAACTATAGGTTTGTGTTGTGGATACCAGATGATTGATATACTACATAAATACATTTTTTTTGTAAATAAGTACTTATTATAAATCATAACATCCATAACTCCGGTACACATGTCCGTATTCATCACACAAACATATGCCCCTAGCGGGATTCTGACCAAGACGGACATTTAATAAGCCCACCTGGCTAGCTACCACCACCACCATATATACCACCAACCAAACCTCGTACTAAATATGTACCCCGCTGAGGATAGAACCCGCGACCTTCGAATCGTAAACCCAATGTTGTTTACATTGAGACACGTAGGCGGTTATAAATGCGAAACTTTGGATATTTGATTGTTTGTTGCTCAATCACGGCGAAACGGGTGAACAGATTTGGATGAAATTTGGTATATAGATAGAATATACTCTGGACTAAGACATAGAATATTTTTTATCCCAATAAAGTAAGTAGTTCCCGCGGGATAAAATAAAATCCGCAATAAAGTTATTCCACGCAGGCAAAGCCGTGGGCGGCAAGCTAATTCATAAAATAAGACAATAACATGTTTTTAAAATTATCGAGAATTGAATTTTAATGCAGTTTATTTGTCTGCAGGTATATGTATGCGATTTTATTACTAACCGTTCTTAACTTAATCGTTTTGCTTAATTTCCCTAATAGATAACGAAATGCAAAATGCGCCACTACTGCTTTGAAAGGAATACTGAGATCGTCAAAATAAAGAAGCGAAAGTGCGCCAAAGAGCCGCTTTTGCAGTAATATTATTCGAGCGCGATATCTGCGAAAATTCTGGGCGATGTTCAAACTTTTGTTGCCAAAAATTTTTAGATTCCATTATTATCCATACTTTGATCTGTGAAGACGATTAAAAAAACTTCGTCATTAAACCTTAAAGAAATAATCTTTGCCAAAAAAAATAAGAACCAGAACAGAAAATTTTGTGGGATTACCCAAATACTTATTATACATAAAGTCACGCCTGTTTTTGTAGGGGTAGGCAGAGACCACAGACTTTCATTTGCAACGATCCTGCCACACCATTTTTGCTTCATTCACTATCATAAGATTGTTCATACATGCTCACGTTTAGGGTACTTCTTGACTTTACCCAATATTTTGGTAATTAAACTGTTTTTTTCTTAACGCCGTGTCTTGATCACAATTGATCGGCAATAGTCGCAGTTATACAAGGCTCTAATGACCTGCAATAGCCACATATACTACCAATACCAATTAACCGCGTCTTCCTCTTACCAATTGCAGTACCATAACATATCCCCGCAGCATCAAAGTTATCTTTTCCATTCTGATATTTTTTTTCTGGTTTTGACACGGAAATCTCTTTATCTCCTGTTTTACTCGTGATTCACATAATGTCAGTAAACTTAGGAGCTCATCTATTATAACCAAATATCATCTCTTCATCTAATATTAACTTGAATTAAATGCTAAAACATAACCAAAACCCTCTTCACTGAAACGACAATGTAACGACCAATCAAAATTCAACTATCAAAGCCTAAGGCAAATCACACACGACCCGAGTAGAGTTATAGGTAAATAAGTACGCATTCTGTGCATATAAAATAGAGTTATAGTCTAGCCCTCTTATTCATAAAAAATTACAAACGCTTTATAAGCCTGTTTTAGTTAAAGTATGTTTTGTCACTTTCTTTCATTACCACATATCCTTATGATCTACAGAGACAAAACACATTTTAACTAAAACAGGCTTATAAAGCGTTTGTAAATTTTTATGAATAAGACGGTAGCCCTATAACTTCAAAGTAACTGCATTGTTCTTACAATGTACTGCAACTTGCTATTTCTGTTAATAATTGAAATCAATAAATAAATGAGTCCCCTAGCGACGGGAACTCTGTCACTCCTTATATACCCTCCTTTCGGCAAATTTTTACCCCAGACCATAAATTGCCCAGATCTACGGCACAATGAAGACTACCAAATGATCGAGACTCTCATTGGCCCGGTGGATCTCCTCCTTCAGAGTTTTCCAGCCCATACGACTTTATAAAACAACATTTAAGTGATTACCAAGAGAAACTGAGAAGATATTTTCCATACAACAATATAACAGAAGAATTAAATGTTCCAAATCATACATACGACACATAATTCGCGAAATGAATCTTTCGCTGGTAATTGACCGCGCGGAACTGCGGCGCACTGCGCCACGTGCGCAGCATGTTGGCTTGCGCATCCGGTAGGACTCTGACGGAATTCGTGCAGAATAGTATTACAGCCGCGCTGACCCGTGTGTGAGTCACCTAACGATCCAATAGAATAATTCATATTTATAACTATGTTATCAGATTCAATCGACGAACTCGCCAACTTGATCGTATCCGAGACAGTCATCTTCCAATAACAACGGAAGCAGATCCCATAATATGTCTCATTATTCACAGCAATGATTCACAGGACCGCTACGGTTCAAAAGTTTGGGCACCGCTGCAATAAAGTGTGGATTCCAAATATAAATCCATGGTAATGAGCATTCGCGTTGCATTCACGGTACTCGAAATCCTTTGCAGCGATAAAAAGGTTTATTTATACAAAATGCACCGGTTAAAAGATATTTCTTCTTTGATTTTTTAGTATTTTATAAACATACTACATCCACGTTTCACCTTTCGAAATATACGGAAATAGACACGTGACAGTCCTCTTCGTAATACGTAGATGATGTATCTAACAGTAAACTTTTATGTTTTGGAAGACCAAAACGCTAATGTTTGGGATATCTCTGACCACCCCATTTGGGATAAAGGGCGTGACGTTTTGTATGTATACAATATATTGTTGAAGCACTCGTTGGCCAATCGTATTCACTGTTCGTTTTTGATTAGTGAAATTAAACGATTTGTGTACTCAGTTCTTAGTTCGCGTATCTAAATACGCGACTGATTTTACGCGTATTTTCATACGAGTACCGAACGTTAAACAATGGTGGTATGTCCCTGTTTTGAGCTAATTGAAAGCAGTTTGGTGGCCTACGGGGGCCACCAGTCTAACACAAATATGCACTGGACTTCGTAGTGAATTATGACCCCTAGTGAAATGAAGCTCTACTCCAGCAGTGGGGATGTAATCTTTCTTTGGAGATCACCTTTGACTGATAAATTTTGTAAACAGAATTATTGGACTATAATTTCTTATCTTGTGGTTCGTTTTATAAGTCATTTTTAATACCGTTCGGGGTCGTAAAAGGCGAGAATTGTTATTTACATAAATAACTTCTTTAAAATTGGATCATCGCAGTGAGTTCCCAAACAAAGAAATGAGTGGTTATTTTTAGGAATTTAGTTTCGCTGCCATTAGTAAAGTTATTTGAAGTAATTCTTAGCCATTTTTGTCAACATAACACTTATGCTGGTACTTTCGTAGTTTCAACACGTAAAAAGGATAGAACCAAACTGTCTCTTCCCGTGGATGTCGTCAAATTAAATTGCAGTATTTCCATTCCATATATCAATTAGAAGAGAAATTCCTAAAGAAGTTTATTTATTTATTTATTTACATAGAATCAACAGCATTATTGCAGAAATTATATTATAGTAAACTAAAGTTGTCAGAAAAGAATTTTATTTTTGTGCATGACAAAGCTACGTCGTATGTTCCTCCGGAAGAGTGTATACCTAATTTCAATAACATAGGAACAGTTCTTAAATTAGAATTAGGACCAACCCGTCTCTACACGTGGGTGTAAACATTAGGTCCTTACCTATGAAATTGACGTTTTGTATGAAGAATTTCATTAAGACTGTTTTCTCCATACAAACATTTTTGTTTTATTTTTGGGAACGACAAATCCAAATTTAGCTAAACTTTGTGTGTATTATCGGATAACATTAAGTTAAGTATAGGCAGCGTTAATTTATAAAAGTTTCAGCGAATCTAAGAAATGATTATGGGAAGCACATGAAAAGAGCGCTGTTCAAATTTTTTTTATTATGTGATTTAGCCCAGACATTAAAAAATATTTTTTGTGAAACCTTGAAATAATATTCTATTTTCCAAATAAAAAACAAATTTGGATATAGCTTTGAAAATCGCCGGAATTGGTATTTATGATTAACGAAGAAAAAATCTCCAATTTCATAGGTAAATAAAGAGTGATGGGTAACAGAATGAAAAATCAGTCCATTAGTGAGGTTATGCTGATGATGTGCGCGTGTGATAGTTACAGATTTCGTTCAAGCTCGTACCCATTCACTTTTAACTTCAAGCGTTATGTGTATGGCGGGGTTGTGTCTGTCTGTGTTCAGTCTTCGTTTGGACGTATCTCAGAAATCCGTCGTCCGATTTGAGTACTATTTTTAGCCATATTTGATGACAATCGGTTAATCCTAAGGATATGTAGCTTTTGACACTGTTTTTTGGTCTATTTGGTTGATATCATGGTCATCCAGGAGTTTTTAAAATTTTAAATTATTTAATATTTAAGATTCAGCTCGGGATATGTCTTCTTAACTATATAGTCCCGTAAGAATACACTTTTAACTTCCAATAATCTTAAAAGCCGCAATATTTGGATAGAGTACCTTTCAGTGATAGAATAAAAATGTTCTCTAACAAATGAGTAGCTTGTAACAACACTCGTAACTCTTGTAAAATTGACATTCAACAAATGTTAACATGTATTTGACGTCGAAATAAATGCTTGAAGTTTGTAACTATTTTCAAAAACATCCGATCAATAATTTCTTTACCTATATTTATGAAAAATTTCACCGAGAGTAAATATCACAACTTAATAAACTTTCTTTCGGAAATATAAAGAGGCCATTGATAATTTTTTTAGAAAATTATTTTATGTTCTAGGAGATTCTCCAACGCAATGAAGTGCACAGTGGTAACTTTAATTTAATATTGTAGGTTTTATAACTAAATACCTACACTATAACTTAAGCAAGCTATAGAATGGTTAAAGAACATACTCTATCCTTGAACAATAAATCAGGAACTTTTGTACCAATGACTTTTTAAATTTAATTTAATTACTTATGTACATTTATCCGACTGCTCTCTTAAACGGTGAAGGAAAACATCGTGAGGAAACCTGCATGCCTGAGAAATAAAAATTCTAAGGCATGTGAAATCCCCAATCCGCATTGGGCCAGCGTGGTGGACTATGGCCCATACTCTCTCATATACGAGGGAAGGCCTATATCCCTACAGTGGGATGTTTACGGGCTGATGATGATGAATATTACTACTTATTAAAAAAGCTTCTTTAACTGAGGTTGTCTGGAAGAAATCGCTATCAGCGATAAGACCGCCTTTGTACACTTCATCATGTATGTTAAATGTTCTTTGTATTTTATTTTTGTGTGCAATAAAGAATTTAATAATAATAATAATAATAATAATAATATTTAACGGAAATCGATTAATCCGTTCCGAAGATAAACTTTTAACACAGTTGGTTTGGTTTATCTGGATGTTATAATAATTTATGTTCTAGGGGGTTTTATAAAAATACAATTTATAGTTACGTTTTTTCGAAATAATTCAATTAGCCTTGTCAAAAACATAAATGGTGACGTAACTATGTCTGTATCGTTGGCGAATGCATTTGAAATAACACTCAATTACACAGAGTTTTTCGTAAACTTTCCACGTATTTCCGGTCGTTAAGAAGTAAAGACCGTGAATCATCTGTATTAGTTGAAGAGTGTCTTGTACATGCAGCGACAGAAGCTTGATCTTGGAACACTTTAAATTCAAAAACTCCTATGATACTTTCTTTTGTTTTGATTTAGAGAAATAGTGAGTCACCTTTATTTATTACGGTCCGTCCTGACTTAATCTAGTGAAAGTGAAATAAAATTTCAACTGGGGCTAGATGTGGGCGAGTAAGATTTATAATTGAGTCCAACGACATAATAGGTAGTTTCTAATTACATTGAAAGACTCAAAAACCGTATTTGGTACGATATATTTAATTATGTGTTATGTATGAGTATATGTATTAAGGTTACTCTTAGACAAAGACGTAGAAATCACTGCCACAATACATTGTACAGAGCCACAACCAAATATAATATTACACAAGGACAAATTTTAGAATAACAATATAATTGTAGCAGTGAAAGGGCGTGCTGGTTCAGCTAACGCTGCAAATGCTCTGCCAGTGCCTCAAGTGGAAAGAGACCTTCAGCCCAAAAGAAAGCTTCAGAAACAATCTTTTAGGGCATATAGGGAAGGTACCGATTCCTAAAATACAGGTTGCCCTAGATCAGGAGTCAGGGCTGCAACTAATCCGTTACTGGCGTTTGTGTCAAATAAAAGATTTATTTATGCATAAACTTACATAACAGCATATAACAGTCCACTGCTGGAAATATTTACCGAAGTAGGAAACGATTTCAGACTAACTATCGCATCCCTATTTGATACGCAGTAGCGAGCTCCTCTACCTTTTCTATGCAGTCAACCCAATATCAGTAAGTAGATACTCATATTAGCGCTCCTATTGTGGCTCAGATCTTGGAAATTATTTAGATACAAGTAACTATTACTAAGTAAGTTCTAACTTATATAATTATGTGGTTATGTTCACTAGCGAAAATTTTTGCCTTATATTGTAAATGGTAAAAATTAGGGATCCATTCAAGATACACGAAGGCTACACTGAACTAATATAAACAAGTTTTATTTTCTTTCTTTCTCCTTTCGTTCAGTTTTATTGTGTTGACGACTGTATATTTCAGAGTGTCCGGTGCGGAGGCGTGGGACGCTCGCGGGCCACGTCCAGGATCGAATTACATACATCTCACTGTTCCGGAATACGGTCCGGATTTCTTACAGTTTTAGTGCCGACGATTTGTATTAGTAGTAATTCAATTTTTCAATTCTACGCCTTTATCTTTCTTAATTCCATCCTCGAATGATGACACATGAAGAAAGAATTACGTTCGAATACTAGTCAAAGATATCAAGCGGAAATCTCTTATAACAGTTGACTAAACCTGCATAACAGTTACGAATAAGGCAGGGGTGTGAAGATTCCCAGTTTTAGTGTCTTATTACATAATTTGACGCATCAAAATACTACATATTAAATGGCGTGATAATGTGCAATCATAATACCTTTAACATTTCAATCCTCCTCAATTTCCCTAATTGGGAGGTACTTGGGAATGTCACCGTCGCGAGTCATGGCAAATGCTTTTCAACGTCTCGAATCGATAACAGGCCGAGGTAAGTCGCATTACTAAGGGTTCTGTGAGGGTATTACAAGAAAACGGCGGGAAAACACACATAAATACGTTGTAACACTATTGCACAATATATTTAAAGAGAAACTTGTAGGTTTTAGTTGTCGATAATTACTAAATTTATATTTAGAAAGCCTCTTTCCTAATTCAAAAAGTTTTCATTTAAAGTGTGACATCAAAGAATATATTGGCATTGCACATTTTGTGGATTGGTCGGTATGCCCGTTTACCATCCTCTACTTTTTGGTTATAATAGGATCATCCGTTTCCCATAACGTCAGGCAGAACTATCAGATGCATCCCAAGTCTTAATAGACGTTTGTTATTGAATCTATATATCGAAGAATTGCTTCGTTGATGAGTTTATAACCAAAGTCATGTACTCAAATCGAAAATATAGGTGTCATATTATACTTAATCTCAGTCAGCCTCCTGACCAATATTTCGTTTCACAGAACGAAATACACGTAATTTTGACATAACATGCTGATAATAGAAGCCCAAATTTTAGCACGTCCGAAGGCCGAATCATTCCGTTGCACATCACTAAAGAACACTACACATCTTCAATAACGATTACACGTTGAATCATCACAAACTTCACTGTTAAACTCATATTAAATACACAAACAATTGAACAAAGAAAGAAAGAAATGAACTGTATTATTTACCAACGCGAGTGCGTCCGGCTCTTTGAACTAGATCTGTGTATATCGACTCGCTATGGATCGACGACTGACAATATGTTGCTGCCGTGAGGCAGTAACTCAGTAGGTTATGATTAATTTTGGAGTTCATTGCTAATCGATAACCTCGAAACGTGCTGCTGAATGTAAAGTTACAGTTACATAGACTTCCAGGGATACTCTGTTGATTTCTGGACGATCAGACGTTTAGATGTTGTACGTCATCCAGTAAGAGGATCGATAACCTGATATACATTGCAGGAATGCTATGAAAGCAGCTTCAGTATCGCCTGAGCAGTTTTGTTCAACAATGAAAGACCGAGACATTTTTATGCACAATAGTAACACAGAGTGAATATGCCCAATCCCCAATATATTTGTGAGACTGGTTATCTTATTTCAAACAACTGGAGCACACCAAAATGCTATCAATATGGCAAACCCTGAGTGCCATACCAAAAGGTTGCGGGTTCAAATCCCGCTGGGGGCATATGATTGTATGATGAAGTCGGACATGTGTACCCGAGTTATGAATGTTTTCGATTTTTGCAGGATGACAATTCGTGCAATTCCTATTTATAGCCGAATTCGATCAAAAAATGTTCAATTACTAAAAGTAAATCATTCTGAAACCACATTTAGTGCGGAGTTCCCACACTTTTCGGCTGAATTCGGCGATGGTTCCTAGTGGAAAGATGTTCGTAATCAGGAGTGGAGTCACCGGCCGAAAATTGTTGGACTTCCATACTAAAGGTGTTTTCAGAATATCGATAGTTTTTTAATCGAATTCGACTATGGTTCTTTGGGGAATGTTATAATCAAGAGTGCTATCACCAGTTAATGAGAATTAAACGAATTCAAATTCACCCTGTACATCAACCATCTAGTATCCATAATACAAGCCTAGTTGCTTAGTGTGGAACTAGATGACGCTATATGAATTATTATTATTGCTGCTTGGTAGCAGACAGATGGTGGTAGTTAGCTAGGCAGGCATTTAAAATTACCACCAACCAAATCGATTACTAAACATACTTTGCTAAGAATCGAACTCGCGACCTCCGCTATTAACCTTATCTTTATTGATCCATTATTAAATGAAGTTTCTGGAGAATATGGACGGTTTTTCTTTTTCTCCTTAAAGCGAACTAAGCCCATTGGCTCTAAAGAACTTTATACTATTCGGTGAATATGTTAATACTTGAAACTCCTTTACGTTTAGACTCGGGAAAAGCGTTTGAAGCAACAGAATATATTGCTAGAAAGCTTATACCTAGGGTATTACGCTAGTAAATACAAATCAGAGAAATATGTGTTCTTTGAGGATTTGTAGGAGATATTTTGTTTCTCTCTCCAATTAAGAGCTCTTGTCAGTGGAGTCCTTTCCACACTTCTCTATATTCCGCCTTTTCTTTGACTTCCTGATACGACACGGCATTTTTTTTTTCCTTTACTTGTACCATGTATATTCTTCTAGGCCTTCCTCTCTTGCTCTTCCCCTCCACTTTTCCTTTAATGATGTTCTTGATTAAAATGTCGTGTCGTATCAGATGACCCAACATGTTTCCCCTTCTGTTTTCAATGATCTTCAAAAACACTCTCTTCTCATTAATCACCTGCAGGACCTCTTCATTGCTCTTTCTTTCTATCCAGCTTATTCTGTCCATTCGTTGCCAACACCACATTTCAAATGCTTCTAATCTTTCTCTATCGCGTTTTTAAAAGGTTATTCTATATTTTGTTTAAAAAGGCTTATTTCCGTGTTTGACCTCAGTAATTGATAATTGAACGAGGTCAAAAACTGAACGAGTACAAGTGGTACCAATTCAGAACAATGCCAACTGTGACTTCTCTGGTCCTTAAAACACTACTATGAGCAATTATGTCAAAATTCAAGACATAACACGAGTCATTTGGCCTAGAAATTTGGAATGCAGCGAAGAAATTGATTTTAACTCCCGACTGAAAAACTAGTGTTATGTGTTTGCCGGTGTTGTATGTGATTCAGTCTTTGTCCAGACGTATCCAGACTGCCCAAGAAAGGAGAGTATTGTTTTTCGAGCGTATGTTTGTAAGTATGTATGTACATGCAGTATGTCCGTTCCTTTGGCGCATCGTATAGCCTAAACTGTTTGACCGATTTCGAAGTGCATGGTGTCGTTACATTCGTCTTGATATCTGAAGTATCATGTGATACATTTAGCTAGTTTAGATACATAGTAAAAAAATCCAACATGGCGTCAGCAAAATACAAAATATACTGTCGGTTTTTTGGTTTTTAAATACTTAAATAGTTATTGAAATGCAGTGGGCGGGGGCACATTGCTCGTAGGATCGGTTCTCAAGTGGCGACCACGCACCAGAAGACGCAGCGTGGGCAGGCCCGCCACGAGGGGGACCGACGATATGGTAAAGATGGATGTTTGGGGGAGGCCTTTGTTCAGCAGTGAACGTCTTTCGGCTGTTATGATGATGAGTTATTTAAATTAAAGACTAAACAAGAGGACGGGTTATTAGCCATCTTTCAAAGATTTCTAGCTTTCAACACAGTTTTTTGGTATTTCGATGACAGTAATTCGACGGTTTCCTAAATTTAATTTTTTTTTATTCTTATCTTCAATTTAAGAGCTATGCTCTTGTCGGTGGAGTAATGACCACGTCTCTCTACTTTCCGCCCTCGTTTTAACCTCTTGGTACGACACGACATTCATTTTTTCTTTCACTTGGTCAAAGTAATTAGGCCTCTTTCCCTCAATAATGTTCTTCAAAAAAATATCGTGTCGTATCAAGTGACCTATCATCTTTCCTCTTCAGTTCGCAACTGTGGCTAACAGGCATCTCTTCTTCTTTACCATCATTAACACCGCTTCATTTTTTATCATTTTTTTTTATATTTAAGATTAAATTAGAAAATTGTTTTAGGAGATCTTACCATATTCTACAACGCAATGAAGTTCACGGTGGTAACCTTAATTTAATAGGCTATATAACTAAAGCAAGCTACAGAATTTTCAACCTATTCCTGAAATTATAGGAAGTTACACCACAAAAAATACGTATTTTACAGGACTATTATGGAAGATTTCTTTCATTTATTAATATCTATATATATTTACAACACTAAAAATGTATGTGTGTATAAAATCAGCCATCTGACATCCATAATACAAGCCCACTGCTTAGTGTGGAACTAGATGGCGCTGTATTATTTATTATAATATATAATATTTATTTATTATTGATTTATTAATAATGAATTTAGATATCAAGGTAAGTCGTTAATTACTAAAGAGCTCTTCAAGTACCTCTACAGGGTAGTGTGGTCGATACAAACCCCAATTAGTTTCAGAAGCTCATATCAAACGGCCCAATGATGGTCGTTATAAAATTTAATACAATGTAATATTATTTGCTATACAAGGGCTATAAGCTTTAGGCGTAGGTAAGTTGCTACGTACACGAGTTAGAGGTTACAGAGTTCTGAATTAGGCTGTTATTATCTGACTTGTCTTCACACCCTCCTCCTGCAACTCCTGTTAGCCAGGATTAACAGTGGTACACCTGAACGTCAACTACTGAAAGTAAGCGGGTCCCGAGAAAAGACTACGCTACCTTGGGCCCCAAATTTATTTAAGAAAGAAGAAAACGTGGTTTAAAGCTGCATGCACTTTGTGCATAAAAAGAAATACTAATAAAAAAAAAAGGAAAAGTTTCCTCCTCTACAAATGAGAGTGTAGCCAGAAGAATGCAAAAAAGCCGCGTTCGAAGTTAAAATTTAATGGGAATGGAGGCCTGAGTGAGGCTGTCTCTAATGGAAATAGAATACACCACGGACGACGCCAGGGGGAGCAATGAGGATTGGTCCGTAGCTAATCTACTTAGTGTATTTTTTTTAATGCATGATGGGTTCATACTTGACCACAATCACACCTGATGTTAAGTGAAGATGAGGTCAAAGGTGGAAGCGTACTGACCCGGAAACCACAACACATTTGGGGGACTGGCTATCTTATCTCTGACAACCGGAACACAACAATGCTATTAACATAACAGTGATAATTATAAATGTCTTTCTAATAATCTTTGCACATACACACAGCGCCATATAGGTCCAGATAGTTGATAAACTACACAAATACATTTTTTTTTAAAGACTTAAAAGCACAGAAGCTATCACGATTTGCAACCAGAGGGCCTATTACGTAAATCTAAACGTTTCAATCGGCCATCGGCCATCGTTTACGATCATCGACCACTCGTATAAAAGTTACTGCATTACGTATGTCGTCGTTTGACACTCGTATACAATGAATGAATGATATTGTAATTGTCCAAAAGTATTGCTACTCGACACTAGACGGCGCTATTGTGTACTTTTTTCGTTAACACCTTGGGCTAAAAAAGCGCAATAGAAAGGGATGCCCTTATACCCAGAATAACGTTATCTCACTCTATTTTTGCATTACATAATTTCTAACCTACCAAATTTGTACATGCAGTGCTGCCAATTACGAAAAAAATTCCTCGATTTGTGGGAAAATAGAGAGTGAGGAATAATTTAAATCGGGAATTTATCGGGGAATCAAGGCCAATAAAATTTGTAAAAGAACCCATAGTATTTTTTTTGCTAATCGTGTTACTACATTTTACTACATTTTTTACGTAATAAGAACAACAAGTTTTTAAGTTAAAGTAAAACATTAAACAACATTTTACATGAAACAATATTGTACTTCTTTAATTATCATTTCGGAGAAATTTCTGGAAAATTACGTAGGAACCATTAAAAATATTGTTTGATACATGCTTCGATCATCTACATGACTCATACATCATCATGTAATAAAAATAATTTTATAATAGTAGGTTATTTGTCGAAATATTCACTTTTTGGAAAAGGTATTTCTTCTACAAATAATTACTACTAATTATTTGTAGAAATTTGTAGAGCACTAGCCTAACTAATAAACGTAAAACACGTTTTTGAAATAATATTTTTTTGCAATAACAAAAGAATCATAAGAATTCTTAGTACCTATAGTGAATACGAATACGATTGGGGTAAACCCCGACTCACCTTTATCGTTAACGTTGGAATCGTATACGATGTGCATAGGTAATGCCGATGTCATTACTTTTTGTATGAGAGATCATTCATTCATCGTCAAACGTATCGATGACACTCGCATTCGTAATCGTTTGAAATGCGTAATAAGATTTCGCGAGTTTGACGTCGATGATCGTAATAATCGTTTACGATGGACTCATCGATTGACTTACGTAATAGATCCTCAGATCCTTGTAGTACACTGGATGGCTATTCGCATTTAATTTTGATAACACAAGCTTACGGTGTTCTGTCCATCTCCCCATGTCCCATAGTATGTAGTATGCAGTCTGGTTGTTTTTATTAACAGACTTTAAAAAGAAGGACGTTCTTAATTCGGCCTTGATAGATAAGAGAGAGAGAGAAGCTAGTCGCCCTCCGGGAATGGACCTCCCCTTGTGAGGGGGGGGGGACCTGGAGCCGCCTATGCGTTCCCAGGTCCTCCCTACTGCCGAAGAAGGTCGCCGCGGGGTTTTAGTGCGTAGTGGGTATCCCTCCCGTGAGGGAGGGGAGTCCCACATAACCGTCTCGCCGTCCCCCAGGCGAGAGGTAGGCGTAAAGCATTTCCCCGCGAAAAAAAAAAAAAGAAAAGATAAGATAGAGAACGTGTTTTTCTTTTTCCCTTTTTTTTCTGTAGGTATTTAGCTCCTTTTTTCTAAGTTATGTTGTTTATTATGTATGTTATAGTTAAATAGAAGTTATAATGAAACATAAACACTGATTGATAGATAATCAGGCCTATGACGACGTTGTTTTTTTTTAATTTAATTTTAATACACAAGGTACCAATTAAAATTGATTATTAGAAAGTCTCTTCAATCGGCAATATTATCTATCGAAAGGACGAGGGAGACCACGGAAAAGATGGATGGATTGTGTGAAGAGTGATATGAACGAAATGGACATGAACGTATGTAAACGTAACTGACATTCTAATTTGACAATTGGCGATAAAGTTCATTGTCGGTCACGTCACGTCTGTCACGTTTTCTGTATATTTCGAAGCTGAACCGTGGATGTTGTTTCAAACAATCTTTTAATAATTGGAACACACAAACGATTTAGTTTGGGATATCTCTGGCTACCCCATTTGAGATAAAGTCGTGACTTTATGAATGTATGTAGAACACAATAATGTTAGCTGTAACAGTGTATCTGGATGATATAAACATTGTCTCTCGTCGGATTTTAAAATTTTCAATGTATAGTATAATTCTCAACTTTTTTTCTAAACTAGGTTTACGAACATGATGAAACATTTTGCCTACGACGGACGCACTTATGCGACTTACAACCGTCTGGCGCGGGAGCAGCGTGGCGCAAAAAACTGGGTGTTAACCCACTTGCGCGCTATTTCTGAGCGCCGCGTGCGCAGGGCGACCCCGGTACGTCGATCGATTGTAGTAAATGATTGATTTTGTTTGCGTTTGACAGTTCGATCTGTTGGATATCGATTCGGCTCAGTTTGATGCGGAGCTTTGGTGATGGTTTTGGTGGTTTTATGGGTTTGAACGAGACGTAAGACACGTTTTACTTTTGTTGTTAGTTTTTTTTTGCAATAATTTTCACATGATGCCTTTTGTACATCCCATATCTAGTATGTATTAAAATTTGACCTTTATGTGTACTCGTGTGCAATAAATTATAAATAAAATAAAATAAATTATGCGCTGTTGAGGAACTGAACCGTGTAGATAACATACATAACGTCACGACCTTTACCCCAAATAGGGTGGTCAGAGCTATCCCACACATGTTTGGATATTCCTCAATCCTTTTAAATTCCTCAATCACAGCTGATGTTAAGTGAAGATGAGGTCGAAGGTGGAAGCGTACTGACACGGAAACCCCAACACATTTGGGGAACTGGCTATCTTATCTCCGACAAACGGAACACAAGTATGCTAATAGCAAATTTGCTGTTTGGCGGCAAATTTAGATAAGATGGTGGTAGCTAGCTAGGCGGATATTTAAAATGCCCTACCACCAACCAACCATTTTCTTGGTTTGATTCGAGGATGGCAACCTTTTTTCTTTAGGTCAAAGTAATAAATCGTAAACGAGTCTACAAAAATCAGTATCAGTGATTTATCGATTCGTCCATTGATTGTTCCGCCTCAATGGTTTGGCTCGCGATCTAATGTCCGCGTCGATGCCAGATCCATGCGCACACGCATCTGCCGGTTCGAGCTCGCGGATTGCCCGTGCATTGAACTTTGTAAATCATCCACCTGTATCTAGGGATACTTATGGATATTCAGCTATAACTCAATAACGTGTAGTAAACTTTGCTCCTTAGTGTGTGGATTCCGAGTGTCTATAATATTTTTTATTTTAATATTTTCATTACGCATGGCGTGGATGACATTTGTCAAAGAACGCAATGATAAGTTCACTCTTGTCATGTATATGTACTAGCTAAATTTATAAAAGTTAACACCGTTATATTATAACGTATCTACCATGTCTACCTCTTTGAGTTTATCGTCTATTATCTTAATTATGTGTTGAGGTGGTGGTTATATGTGTTGTTCTGTTTGTCACTTCTCCAGCTACACAAACTAGAGAAGCTTAATTTACCGCACAATCGTCAACTTTAGCATTGTGAACTTCAATCCTGACATTGGCAAAATCATCGTGCACAACGATGCAGCCATAACACTAAATTGGAATTGGAAGAATGTTGTCGTTTTAACTACGCATGACATTGATGAAATTTTGACACATAATATGGTGTCATTGTACTAATGACTTATGTAAAACGCTAAACACTTCACCGCTGACACGTGTCAACACGGTGCCATTGTAATAATTAATTACGTAATGACTTTGAACACTATTATGTCATAATAAATAGTAATGCTTAACTTTCTGTTTTATAGCATCTTTAAATTCTTTGAAAGGAAGATTTTATACGTCAACGGGATCCTTATTAAAAAAACGTATGAACAGCCCCAGAGGTTCATTCGGACATGAATTACTGATTTTGCGGATTCGGTTTACATTACCTGCAAGTTTATCTTTATTTCTTGTATTGACATCATGTTTATCATTAATTTTCCCAAATGATACCGTCTTTGTTTTGACATACTCGTATATCAGATTTACTGAAATGTACTGTGACGAAAAGGTACTTTTTAAAATTATATCTAAGTGACAGTGCACCTAATATTTATTTATTTATTTACTTTTTGCAATATTTATATACGACAGAACAAAAACCTATCAGTAAAAACAATGATTATATGGTGTGATTGTAATTACCATTGACAGATGAGACTTAGAGGTTGGCATGTCACAATATGGTCTCATTGTAATTAATTACGCATAACGTGGATGATACATTGTATCATTGTAATTAATTACGCATAACGTGGATGATACATTGTATCATTGTAATTATGCGTAGCGTAGATGACATATGACAGCTGGCCAATGTTGTATCAAGTGCAATTACACAGCGTGGATGAATTATGACAGTTAATCAATGTTGTATCATTGTAATTATGCGTAGCGTAGATGACATATGACAGTTGGTCAATGTTGTATCAATGTAATTACACAGCGTGGATGACTTATGACAGTTAGTCAAAGTTATATCATTGTAATTATGCGTAGCGTAGATGACATATATGACAGTTGGTCAATGTTGTATCATTACAATTAGGTACGTATAGCGTGGATGACCTAAGACGTTGGTCAATGTTGTATCATTGCAATTAGGTACGCATAGCGTGGATGACATAAGACGTTGGTCAATGTTCTATCATTGTATTTATTCATATCGTGGAAGACATATGGCAGTTGGTCAGTATTGTGGCATTGTAATTACACATAGCGTGGATGACTTATGACAGTTGGTCAATACTTATAGATGATGACGTCATATTTAAAAGAACTGCATTCACGTTTTTGAATCCAATTTAACCATACTGCCATAGACATAACATCAGTAAAGGTATATCTAGCCGTGAATTTATGGGCTGTGGATGTAGTGCATAAGCAGTAGCAGTTAAAATTAACTGATACATTGTATCTAGGTAGTAACCACTCCGTGTAGTATTAAACTGCAATTCGCGATAGTGTTTACACAATAAATCCTAAACGGTTAGCATCTGTCTGTTGATCTAGTGGATTGCACTTCCGTAAATATTATCGGAATAGAATTCGATTACTAATAAAGATAATCCAATAAGATGTATTCTTAATATTGTATGTATAGTATGATGGATGTCTGTTTTGTTGGGCAAATTAAAGAAATAATCCGTAAAATAGCACTAAACACTAGAAAGAGTAATCCAGTGACTCAAAAAGATTAAGTGTATCTGTTATTAGAATCATCCATGTCATCTCATCACAAACAATCAGATGAGGGACTGTTAAGAGATCTATACTAAACACTATAAATTGAAACAGCCAAGAGACTATGATATCATTTAACTAAATATACCAAACAACTGAGTTAAAATATATCTATGGGCATATGTTTGTGATGAATACGGACATGTGTACCCGAGTTATGGATGTTTTTCATTTATACTATATGTATTTATTTACAAAAAAAAATGTATTTGTGTAGTGTATCAACTATCTGGTATCTACAACACAAGAAAGAAAGAAAAAATTCTTTATTGTACACAGCTTAAAAATATACACAGTGATATTATTTTAACCGGTGTACAAAGGCGGTCTTATCGCTTATAGCGATCTCTTCCAGACAACCATGGTTGTCAAGCCTAGTTGCTTAGTGTGGGACTAGATGGCGCTGTCTGTATATGTCCAAGGATATTTATTTATTATCTTTAGAAGCAGGGTGAATAGGTATCTACTGAGATATTAGTGATCGAACGTCAAATTTTACGTGGTACGATGGCAGGTCTATTTTTTTTTATGCACAACGGGTTAGCATTTGATTAATCACACCTCATGTTAAGCTTGGCGGCAGATTTAGATAAGATGGTGGTAGCTAGCCAGGCGGACATTTAAAAAGCCTTTAAATTTAAAGGTCTAATTTGATGACAAATGGAACACAATAAATATAAATAAAGGCAAACTAAACGAAATAAGTTCCCATTCTGCGAAATATTTATTTTATTAGTTACTCACGATGAGAAACATGCGGAATGTCTAATTTAAAATAAATATATTACATTTGAAAGTGTTTAATACAAAATACCTACTTCCATCCTCCTACGACGAGAGCTTAGAGAAACTCAGAATAAATCATTCCTACGCATTGCTGATTCTCATCAAATTCTTGAGGACCAAAATGTGGCCACGCGTATTGTCTGTGGCATCGTAGAGGTCTTGTAGCGTTCAAATTACAACCTGTTTGGTGTAGTGGTTAAAAACTCTGACCACTATACCAAAACGGTTCGAATCCCGCTAGGGGCATATGTTTGTATGATGAATACGGACATGTGTACCCGAGTTATGGATGTTTTCATTTGTATTAAGTATTCATTTACGAAAAAAAAAGGGAATTTATGCAGCATATCAATCATCTGGTATCCACAACACATAGCCTATAGTTCCGTAGTGTGGAACTAGATGACATTATGTGTATGTCCAAGAACATTTATATTTATTTATTATTTATATTTTAACACGAGTGTTTCCACGCTTCACGGACATGTTAAACAGTCGGTCCAGCCAATTAGCCAATGGACATTTATAATATGCTTTCTTTTATTTTATATATTATAGTAAGTTTCTGTTTTATAGTTTCTTTAAATTTATTGAAAAGATACATAAAACGGGATATATTTCAACGGGAACCTTATTGAAAAAGCAGACATAACCCTTTGAATGAATTACTGACGTGGCGGAGGCAGTTTTTGTGACCTGCAAGTTGATCTTTATTTCTTGTATTGACATCATTTTTATTCTCAATACTGTGGTTGATATGACGATAATAAATACATAGTTTAGCGGTCCCGGCGTCTCTGGAGCCTTAATAAGCTTCAGGGACGACGGGAAAAGACCTGATGGAGCCACCTTGGTATGGGACGCAACGTGTGCGGATACTTTGGCACTGTCCCATATAGAGGAACTGCGCAAAGAGCTGGAACCGCGACTGAACAAGCTCAAAGTAACAAGCGCCGTAAATATGCGTCAATCTCTATAAACCACGAGTTTGCCCGTTTGGAGACATTGGGCCCGTGGTCTTCGGACACGAAACAATTTGTAAAGGATTTATCCGTTAGACTGGTCCACGCCTCTGGAGATGTGAGAGCTGGTGTCTACTTTGCTCAACAGCTGCGCTTATGCATTCAGCGGGGCAATAGCGCTAGCGTACTAGGTACTATGCCTCACGGAAGCGAGTTGGACCGCGTACTTTTTCCATGAGATATAGGTATATTTAATTGTGTTTTATAAATTTGTTGTTTCATGTACATACTTCTTGAAATCTGAATCTTAAAGAAAGAAAGAAAGAAAGAAAGAAAATTATTTATTTGTTAGATTTTGGGTATACAGATAAAGGTCTTATTTTGTAGATAGGTAGTCCAGCAAAATCTGCCTGTTATGGCGTACAAATATTTAAAATATAAAAATAGAATTAAAAAATCATGCAATATAAGCAGACACGCTAAACGACAACATTGTGTTAACCTGAATAACTTTAAATATTACAAATATATAAATTGTTTAGCGGTAGTGATATACTACTCGCAAATAAGTATCAAATGTGTTTACTATAGTTTATAAATTACCAGCGATTTAGAAAACCGCCAAATGCCAAGTTCGTCTAGCAAATAATTCTTTCGGCATTAGAGGGGAAAGCTTTCAACCCGTTCCACCGTATTTATTTATACTCAGGCTATATTTATCATTATTTATTTGGAATCAGGAGATTCGAGATTTGTGGTGTTTTAAATGTGGTGATTTATAAATAGTTTAAGCTCTTAAACTATATTAATGGGTTAAAAATAGTTGGTAAGTCATTTAAGGATATGTTGACAAGTCGATGGGTTTGGTGACAATGGTTTTATATGCAATAGTAAACGAAATGTGCAACATTCTTTATTTTGTAGGTACACTGTACCACTGTACGTTTCTCAAGAAACTTCTTACCACGTACGACCACCCTGTGGAACGGACTTCCGGCAGCGTTATTCCCGAACGAGTACGACATTGGAACCTTCAAGAAACGAGCCTACACCTTCCTCAAAGGCCGGCAACGCATCTGTGACCCTTTTGGTGTTGCGGGTGTCCATGGGCGGCGGTGATTGCTTTCCATCAGGTGACCCGCATGCTCGTTTGCCGCCCTCCCATATATAAAAAAAAAAAAAAAAACACGGTTCACTTAATTTGTCGACCTGTTTGGTGTAGTGGTTAGAAACTCTGACTGCTATACTTAAATGACACAGGTTCGAATCCCGCAGACGCATGTTTGTCCATAATAACGCCTAGCTGCTTAGTGTGGAACTAGATGTCGCTTAAAAAAATAACGACTTTTTACTATTATTTAGAGAATTTTAATCGATAAGGGAATGTTTATATTTATTTATTTATTTATTTCAACAAACTTTACAGCATATCCTTATATATTACTTAAGATTAAATTACATACTTATTAAGCCAATTACAAAGTTTGACATATTACTATGCATGACAACACGCGGTAAAACTAGGGAAAATTAAACTAAACTAAAGCACAGTACCAAGTGCCCTAAAATATAAAGACATCACTCGCAGAAATAGTTCTTTTTTTTTTTTTACATGGATTTACACAGTTGAACACTTTGTTCAACTCACCCTTATCTCATTCTCTAACCCCAAGGGGTTAGCTTCAAAACAAATGGCATTTTCGTAATCAACGTCCCAAAAAACCTAAATAATGACACCAATATTGACTTTTTTTGTAATCAACCCCCACCCCTATCTCAACCCTAGAGGGTTAACTTAAAATAAATGTCATTTTCATAATCAACATCCCATAAAACCTAAATAACGACACCAATATCGATTTTATGGCTTTAACCCCCATTTCACAACCCAGGGGCTTGAATTCGAAAAATCTCAAAACACGTATTAGCTTATTTGTTCCTAGGAGTACTCTTGCGAAGTTTCGAGTCGAAAATAGTCGAAATGTACAAGTTATACTGTTTCTTCATACAAACTTCCCACTCCTGTTTCCCTTAAGGGGTGAATTTTGAAAAATCCTTTCTTAGTGCTCCCCTAGACCTCGTAAGGAACCTACGTGCCAAATTTGGAAATTCTATTCACCCCTTTGACTATGACTATGACTTTGACTAAAACTTTAACTATGACTTTGACTATGACTTCGACTATGACATTGACTACGACTTTGACTTTGACTATGACTATGACTATGACTATGACTATGACTATGACTATGACTTTGACTATGACTTTGCCTATGACTATGACTTTGACTATGAATTTTACTTTTCGACTTTGAGTCTTCGACTTTGAGTCTTCGACTTTGAGTCTACTACTTTGAGCCTTCGACTTTGAGCCTTCGTCTTTGAGCCTTCGATTTTAAGCCTTCGACTTTGAGCCTTCGACTTTGAGCTTTCGACTTTGAGTCTTCGACTTTGAGTCTTCGACTTTTAGCCTTCGACTTTGAGCCTTCGACTTTCAGCCTTCGACTTTGAGCCTTCGAATTTGAGACTTTGACTCTTCGACTTCGACACCAATTTGAATTTGTGATTTTAACCCCTACCACTATCGCAACCCGTAAGGGGTTAGCTTCAAAATAAATGTCATTTTCGCAATCAACGTCCCAAAAAACCTAAATAACGACACCAATATAGACTTTTTTGGTATCATCCCCCACCCCTATCTCACCCCTAGAGGGTTGGCTTAAAATAAATGTCATTTTCATAATCAACATCCCAAAAAACCTAAATAACGACACCAATATCGATTTTATGGTTTCAACCCCCATTTCACACCCCAGGGGGCTGTTTTTCGAAAAATCTCAACTCTCCCTTATCTCATTCTCTAACCGCAAGGGGTTAGCTTCAAAACAAATGGCATTTTCGTAATCAACGTCCCAAAAAACCTAAATAATGACACCAATATTGACTTTTTTGGTATCAACCCCCACCCCTATCTCAACCCTAGAGGGTTAACTTAAAATAAATGTCATTTTCAAAATCAACATTCCATAAAACCTAAATAACGACACCAATATCGATTTTACGGTTTTAACCCCCATTTCACAACCCAGGGGGTTGTTTTTCGAAAAATCTCAAAACACGTATTAGCTTATTTGTTTCTAGGAGTACTCTTGCGAAGTTTCGAGTCGAAAATAGTCGAAATGTCCAAGTTATACTGTTTCTTCATACAAACTTCCCACCCCTGTTTCACCCCCTTAAAGGGTGAATTTTGAAAAATCCTTTCTTAGTGCTCCCCTAGACCTCGTAAGGAACCTACGTGCCAAATTTGGAAACTCTAGACCCAGCGGTTTGGCCTGTGCGTTGATATGTCAGTCAGTCAGTCAGTCAGTCAGTCAGTCAGTCAGTCAGTCAGCTTCTTCCTTTATATATTTAGACTAGATAAGATGTGTTTATATTCCTTCTTTTACTATATTCGTATCATGATTACGGCCACGTATACCCGAGTTATGGATCTTTTTCATTTATCAATGTATATATTTACAAAAAAGAAAAGTATTTGTATGGTATATCATATATATGCCTACGGGCGGAACACAGCGGTAATAATTTTAATGTAACATCCTTAATTCTGTGATTTACAATAAATGATAATTATTGATTGATTGATTGGTATTTAAAACACAAGTTTAGTTAGTGTGGAACGAAATGGTGTTGTGTGTATGTCCAAGGATATTTATGTAGGTATGTAGAGTGGTGTGTGTGTCCAGTCTTTGTCCGGATGTATCTCAATTATGAATGGTCCGAATTAAGTGCGGTTTTCTTATATTAAAGACTAAACGAGGCGACAGGTTACAAGCCATATTTGATGAAAAGCGGTTAAGTCATTTGAGCGATAACTGTATGCCATAACGATTTCAAATGTTATAACTTACGAAATAAAACATTTTTGATTTGATTTCATTTTAATATATAAAATATCAGATTATTTAGATGATAAACATTCATGAATAATAATCAGCTCGTTCGCTTAACCAGGCTATTTCACAATGAATTATTCTCAGGGAAAAATTGCCTTTTGGACAAGCAGTAGCTTTAAAAATGTAAAATCTGACGATTTAGGTGTACCCTGTGTACCTACAAAATAAATCATTTTTGATTTGATTTGAATTGTACCACATCATGTAGTGTGGTGGTGTAATGACTGTATCAGTCATAATGATACACGTTTATAGAAATTAATATTTTAACATTTTCGTCACAATATACAACATGTAACAGAATTAACGCAAAACCAGAAATTAGTTTGTTCAGAATCGGAAGTAGAGCCGATTGCACTATGTTAAAATAAAGGTAATAATTTCAAAAATTACTACTTAAAGGCTAATTAATCGTGGTGTCCGTCGGTTATTATTAATTTATTTGTGTGTAATCGTAAATAAGTATTTTGCATTGTGTATAGTGATGTATTGTTTCTATTGATGTAATATCCATCCCTTACATAATATTGTGTACATGTTTATAGCGGCTATATATTATATACAATATATATTATTATTCATATATATTGCTATTCAAGTATTTTTATAAGGCATACTACATATTCTAGTAAGTACTTTATGGTTCATGAGTGTATATCCCATCGCGGTTCGAACAATTAAGTCTTCAATTTCCTTTGCCTCTGAATTTCCTTTAACTTTATATATTATTTTTAATATGTTTAATTCTTGCACAGTCAGACGTACTACATCAAACCAGCAATCGTAATTTGATTTTATTACAAGTGCGGTTTGTGAACAAATCTACTCTCTGTTTTATATAATTTGTGGTTAACTTTTATTAGTCTATACAATTTAAATAATATCTAGTTGTAAATCTGTGTTTTAAGACTGTTGTTAACCTGAATAAATAAAATAAAAATAAAAATAAAATTTTAATTAAATTGAGATCAATTCTAGAGTTGTTCTAAAGTCTGTGTGTTTGATACGACCACGCCCTTATTATTTTAAATAAATTGCTTTTGCTACCAATCTTCTTTCTTCGTTTTTCTTTTGCAACTGTTTTCCCGCCAATAACTGTATGGTGACAGATGGTTTTTCCACGAGTGGGTAACTGACAACTGGTAGTAAACTTTGTAGAATTATTAATCAAATGATGTGGACACGATAACTTAAAATGCTAGTAACTTTTAAGATATTCCTTAAATTATTTGAATAGTTATGCAGATAGATTTATTAAATTATAAATCATTTGGGGTGTATGAGGTTTTGCGTTAATTCTGTTACATGTTGTATATATGAAAATCTTGTATATGTTAAGAGAAATATATATTCATTCGAGAAACATTGTGACCAACATAATGTCAATACAAGGAGCAAAAATCTGCTATTAGCTGTACCTTTTAGTAGACTTAGTAAAGTTAATAAGTCATTCAGAGGTCAATGTGTGCGCTTCTACAACAAGGTTCCCATGGATATACGGAATCTTCCGCTTAATAAATTTAAACTTATTATAAAACAAAAATTATGTAAAAAGGGATATTACAAAATTTCAGACTATATTAATGAAAGTAATCCATGGGATTAAACGGCTCCTCTACACGATATATAAAATTGTTGTAACCTTTCTTGATTGTAAATGATTTATTGAAAAGAGACAAACCCTCTGAGTTTCTCGCTAGCTCTTCTCAGTAGTGGTCGCGTTCCGAGCTAGTGGTAGTTTTAAAAAACAAATGACGTTCATAAGTGCATATTGTATTGCCTACATGAATAAATGATTTTCATTTCATTCATTACATTTCAACGGTAATTGACAAATAGATTGCTCTAGATGATTACAGTGAATTTTTATAAAGTCAGTGAAAAATATCTTCTAATTTCAAACCACTGAAATTGTAATGATCATAAACGGCCAAAGTTATGAATTGCTCACATAAAACAAAATGTGACATCGTGATATATTATTTCCGCATAAATTCGTTATCGCGGTTCGGAATCTTGTGAACGTATTTACTGGTGTTGTTTCTTGACAAATAAACCTGAAGATATGTTTCGAACGTTCACTTAACTCGATGGGAAATTCCTTAACTTTTAAGGGTCTTATTCCCAAAAATACACCTATTGCTGTGCACTCAAAGCGCATATTAGAGAAACCTAATAAAAACACCACAAACCGAAATAAGGAGGGAATCAAGACATATATAAATAAATAAATATTTCGGACACTTACACCTATCATCTAGTCCCAAACTAAGCAAAGCTTGTGCTATGGATACTAGATAACGGATAAACATACATAAATATTTATATAAACATCCATGACTCAGGAATAAATGTTCATATTCATCATACAAACATTTACCCGTCGCGGGATTCGAACTCGCAACCGTTGGTTTCGCTGACAGGGTCACTATCCACTACACCAATCGGTCGTCAAAGTAAATTAGTTTTTTTTTTTTTTTTTTATGATTGACTGGATTTGCGTTTGACCACAATCTCACCTGATGGAAAGTGACGATGTGGCCGAAGATGAAGCACGCGATCCCAGTAAATGCCTATTCACTCTGCTCTTGAAGATCCCAAGGTTGTAGGATTTAGGAAAGACTGACGCCGGAAGGGAGTTCCATGCCTTGGCTGTTCGGATGATGAATGAAGAATGGATGGTATAAATAGAAATTTAAAATATCAACTTTTATTTTTTAATGCACCTATGTCAAACCTTCCCATAGAGACTCGCCACTGTGCGACGTCAGTGCTTGTATAAAACTCGGCCAAGCGCAAGTTGAGATTATTAACACCTTTTTTTTTTTTATATATGAGAGGGCGGCAAACGAGCATGCGGGTCACCTGATGGAAAGCAATCACCGCCGCCCATGGACACCCGCAACACCAAAAGGGTCACAGATGCGTTGCCGGCCTTTGAGGAAGGTGTAGGCTCGTTTCTTGAAGGTTCCAATGTCGTACTCGTTCGGGAACACCGCTGCCGGAAGTCCGTTCCACAGGGTGGTCGTACGTGGTAAGAAGTTTCTTGAGAAACGTACAGTGGTAGACTTCCACTCATCCAGGTGATGTGGATGGAAATTTAATTTTCGGCGAGAAGTGGGGTTTCGTGACTCATTTTGGAAAATGGAACCCTCGATTCAACACATTGCTGTCCGTCTGTCTCTGTCTCTCCGTGTGTCAATAAAGTTCGAAGAAATGCTTTCGAAAGTTTGTCATTGGTTAGTACGGAACGCCTCCCCAAAGCTAATAATTCATTCAAAGGGTTATGTATACGATTTTTCAATAAGGTTTCTGTTGAAATACAAAATATTCCTTTCAATGAATTTAAAGATACTATAAAACAGAAAATTATTAAGAAAGCATATTAGAAAATATCAGACTATTTAGATAATAGACATCCCTGAACAAAACCTGTTGTTACGCATGCCAGGTTATTTCACAATTAATAATGAAAAAAAAGAGCAATCCTTCGAATTTCTTGCTTGTTCTTCTCAGGGAAAAATTGCATTTTGAAAATTGACTATTTTAAGTGTACCCTGTGTACTTACAAAATAAAGCATTTTTGACTTTGACTTTGAACCCTCAGGACCCAGATTCTCGCGTACTCGACATTTTACTCTCGATAGACATTGGCATGTCAGTCTTTTTCATCCTCATATGCGTGTACGAAGGTGACAAACCTATTGGTGTTTTGTTATTGGTGGTTTGGTTGGTGGTAGGGCATTTTAAATGTCCGCCTGGCTAGCTATATACCACCATCTTATCTAAATCTGCCGCCAAACAGCAATGTTAATAGCATTGTTGTGTTCCGGTTGTGAAATAAGTTCCCCAAATATTCGGGTTTCCGGGTCAGTACGCTTCCACCTTCGGCCTCATCTTCACTTAACGTCACGTGCATGTGGTTGAGGTCAAGTGCTAACCCGTTGTGCATAAAAAAAAGGTGTCTATTGACACTGAAATCTCGAACGCGTAAGAATCACGGCATAATGAGTTCTACTCATACTTAACCCTCTTTTTTGGATTATAACAAAACTAGTGGCTACCTGATGGTAATTTGAATCAGCGGCTGCAAACCACTATCTTACCTTCTTTATGGTGTATTTTATCGTGCCTTTGGTGCCTTTAGAGAGACTGAGAGACCATATATTTTTTTCTTCACTGCACAAGTCACACGTCGACATTACAAGTATACATACATTAAGTTTGTAACAAACGACCTGTTTGGTGTAGTGGTTAGCAACTCTGACCGCTATACCAAAAGGTTGTGGGTTCGATGTTTGTGTGATGATGAATACGGACATGTGTACCCGAGTTATGGATGTTTTTCATTTATAATAAGTATTTATTTACAAAAAAAAATGTATTTATGTAGTATATCAACCATCTAGTATTCACAACACAAGCCTATAGTTGCTTACTATGGAAGTAGATGGCGCTGTGTGTATGTCTAAGGATATTTATTTATTTATTAAGTATAAAAGTGATAAGGGCGCATCTATATATCATTGAAGGCATATAATTAAAGACTTTTGTCCAGTCAATATAGAGAAATTATTGTTTACTAGATTTACGTTCGCGACTTGACCCGCATGGAATTACTTTATAAAAAGTATCTTATGTCTCCTCTAACAACATTTGCATCTACGTGCCAAGTGTCAGCCAAACCTTGTCAGTCATTTCGCTTCGATTGATCAACACGCAAACATACATACTTTCGTATTTTTAATATTAGTTCAATTGGAATCAATAACCGGCAATGTAACAATGTAATTTGATAAAATTATCGTCATAATAAAATATAAATAATTTTCAAATAAAGAGATGGAATTTAAATATAAACTAGATCAAATGTAAAAAATTGGGGCCGCGAGGCAAGGTACCCAAAACGCTGGCAGCGTTTCCTCGTTGTATGCAGATACTTAAGCATTGAGCGAGGAAACAACCAGCTCTCGGGGCACCAGTGACATCGACTGAGCGCTTTGAAATATTAAAGAAAAATTTAAGGGCGACCAGCTCCCAAGGATCTAAAGTTTCGATTCCGAAAGCAAGGAAAATGTATTCGGAACCGATGTCTCCATATTTATTCTAATTTTCAAATGTTGTATACACTATTTTCTGCCCAATCTAATAAACAGCATGCATCTCTAAGGTTTGCTGGTAGAAAACTCTATCGGAGTTAAGCTCGCCTTTGTACATTTTATATACAATGCATATTTCTGTAACAATTTTGTGTACAATAAAGATATTAAGACAAGATAAATATTTATTACTTTTACTTACTGTATAATTCCTTTAAACTCTTAAAAGCCCGCAATCATTTGTTACGGAACATTATAAATATCTGTTCGAAAATAAGACATCGATCGAATAAACTGTACATAATTCCGAGCATTTATTTATACTTATAAACTTCCTAGATACTAAAATAGGCCGTCTGGTGAATAGTTTTTACCTACGGAAAGCGAACTAGGGTTGTGCTGAATCTTGAATATCGAATTGGAAAATGTACCGACGGAGTAGAAAAACTGTAATTATATTACAGATGACGTCACTGTTGAGTGTTTCTAAATGCCGCGATCTAATTTTATTTATATCGCAATTATGACACTAATTAGGTAAGTAAAACTCAACAGTGGCACCCCAAGTTATAGAAAAGGAGAGTAGTGATGGCTGGAGAGGTAGTTTTAGGCTATAAAACTAAACACATTTTGAGTGCCTATGGCCTCGTTTGTAACATTCGATAGGTGATGTCAACTCACTGGTCAAAGTATTTTTGCAAGTAATAAATTCACAACCCAACTTCTAACTTCAAGCATTTATTTCAACGTAAAATCCATGATATCGATAGCGTTAATTAAAATAGTTTAACTAGATACTACTACCACCGTGGCTCAATGTAAACAACATTGGGTTTACGATTCGGAGGTCGCGGGTTCGATCCCCAGCGGGGTACATATTTAGTACTCGGTTTGGTTGGTGGTAGGGCATTTTAAATGTCCGCCTGGCTAGCTACCACCATCTTATCTAAATCTGCCGCCAAGCAACAATGTTAATAGCATTGTTGTGTTCCGGTTGTCAGAGATATGATAGCCAGTTCCCCAAATAAGATGGGGTTTCCGGGTCAGTACGCTACCACCGTCGGCCTCATCTTCACGTAACCCTGTCAGCGAAAACAACAGTTTCGGGTTCGAATCCCGCGACGGGTAAATGTTTGTGTGATGAATATGAGTCATGGATGTTTATGTAAATATTTATGTATGTTTATCCGTTATCTAGTATCCATAGCACAAGCTTTGCTTGGGACTAGGTGATTGGTTTAAATGTCCGAAATATTTATTTATGTATAGTAATGACTATGTCAAACAACAGACACGTAAGCTGAAGTAATCGCGTTCGTGGTAACTCCATATTCCTCACTATTAACACAGAATTAATATAGTAGGCACTTAATTAAAGAGTTACACGTTCGGTATCTGGTATATGCCATTATTACACCTCCCTAATTTCAGAGCCTTTCAGCAATACCCAGCCCAGCCAACCCAGCTAACCATAAATATATATATATATATATATATATATATATATGGTTAGCTGGGTACGCGTTCGACCACAATCTGATGGGACCTGATGGGAAGTGACGAAGATGAATCTCAGTAGATGCCTATTCACTTGAAGATCCCAAGGTTGTAGGATTCAGGAAAGATTGACGCCGGAAGGGATTCTTAATTCTTAATTAGACTCTGAATTTAGGGCGGTAATTGCTCTTATAGCAAAATAAAACCAACTAAGTATACATAAGTATTCGAAATATTTGTTATTATTACGGTCTTATGGGTTATGTAAAAGTGTAGAATTATTGCTAAGTAAGAAATAAAGTGATAATGATGGTAAAGGAGAAGAGATGCCTGTTAGCCACAGTTGAGAACCGAAGAGGAAAGATGATAGGTCACTTGATACGACACGATATTTTTTTGAAGAACATAATTGAGGGAAAGATTGAAGCAAAGAAGGAAGACTTAGGCGTAATTACTTTGACTAAGTGAAAGAAAAGGTGAATGTCGTGTCATACCAAGAGGTTAAAACGAAGGCGGAAAGTAAAGAGACATGGTCATCACTCCACCGATAAGAGCAAAAAAGAAATAAAGTAGAAATTCAAACACCGATACTTCGAAACAAATCTCATCGATAAATAAAAATGAACTCCACACATCACTAGCGTAAACTCCATTCACAGCATCGATCGTTGTTACTGGACTTAAAATAATAAACTGAACATTTGTTGATTCGATTTATACGGGTATATATAATTGTTAGCACTTGTAACTCCAGGTTAGTGTTACAGACAAGGTTTTCGCCAATTTCAAGGTTATATCTGTTCTTTCCTAACTCTGCTCGGTGTCATTTTGTTAGTAGATGTTTGGACGTGGGTTAAGGGGAATGTTGAATGCGGATAATGTGTTGCTATGGCAACTGGAACTCAAGTCTATCAATAAATTATTTAACACTTTATTGCAACTGTATACAAACATACATTGAAAAAACATAGGACAGAAATTACAATACACAATAGCGAGCTTATCTCTGTAAGAGATTTCTTACAGCAAACCCTCGGAAGGAAAAACTAATTTTAAGTTTTTTATTGCAGACAAAGAGCGACATTTAAAATATAGAACAATACATTAAAAAAAAACATCACTGTTATAGGAACACAATTGACAAAAGACAAAACATTAAAATTTATAGCAATAATGGTTCGATTATAGGACTATTTTATAAGACCAAAAAATATATAGATATTACATACAATAAATACATAATGTAAATGCCTATATACTAAAATACATATTAATAAATATTTACGTATGATATATAAATATAAATAAATATAAATATTTCGGACACTTACACCAATCATCTAGTCCCAAATTAAGCAAAGCTTGTACTATGGATACTAGATAACGGATAAACATACATAAATATTTATATAAACATCCATGACTCAGGAATAAATGTTCATATTCATCACACAAACATTTACCCGTCGCGGGATTCGAACCCGCAACAGTTGGTTTCGCTGACAGGGTCACTATCCACTACACCAATCGGTCGTCAATATATACATATATATATATCTATAAATAGTATGACTGAGTTACTGAGACAACTTGAGATAGTGTTCCTTTAGTCATTATTGTTTAGTGTAAATACAATACAATACAAATACACTTTATTGCACAACAGAAAAGAAAATACAGTTTCAGAAAAGTGGTAAGAATAGAATGTACAATTTGGCGACCTTATCACTAAAAGTGATCTCTTCCATGCAACCTTTGGGTATAAGGACAGTACATTTGAAATAGGTAGGTAGTGCGGTATTAAATAGGGATGCAGATACAAACTACGTGAATAAATTTCATATATTTACATACACATACATACACAGATCAATAGACAAATATACCTACTTAAACATAACATCTATAAAATAGCAACAAAATACAAAAGTAAATATATAGGTGTACTAAATAAATAATTATTGATATATAAAATAATAATAATAAGCGACAATAGGATAAGGCATAGAGAGAAGATAAGAAATAATAGTGAGTCGATCGTCATATAAAAAAAATTCTATTTAATATTATAATTGCGAAGTGTGAATTTTGCTCCGACTTAACTTTACTAGCGCGTTCACGTTTACGTGAACATTTGTATGGAGAAATGTGCAGCGCCTCTAGCGGATAGTTTGCAAAACGATTTTTTTCATAGGGACTTTTTTCGTAAACGCAAACGCGATGGTGAAGTTAAAAACGAGACAATATTTACACTTCGCACACAGTACCAACTATACCATATCAATACCAACTAATAATATAAATGCGAAAGTTTGAATGTTTGTTTATTTATTTGTTTCTTTGTTGCTCAATCACGGCGAAACGGATGAACGGATTTGGATGAAATTTTGTATGTAGATAGAACATACCCCGGATTAAGACAGACATATTTTTTATTCCGATAAAGTGAGTAGTTTCCACGGGATAAACAAATTGCCATGATAAAGTTATTCCACGCAGGCAAAGCCGCGGGCGGAAAGCTAGTACACCTATAAGCGACAGAAAATATAAATTTATAATTAATTTGAAGAAAAAACACGTTATAGTGATTCGTTCACGATTCGGTCAGTGAGACTATGGAACGCACTACCGCATGCAATCCGCGCAAGTCCATCGTTAGAAATTTTCAAGAAAAGAGTAAAAGAGCATTATTTGTCTTTATGATTTCTCCTCAGTATTATAGTAATTATTTAATTATTTATCATAATATGAGTATTGATGATGTATATACTTGTTTATACGTCGTACTATATATATATATATATATTGGATAGGTTATGTGATATATTTATTTATATATATTATTATATTATTTTATTTTATTTTAAATAATTTTCAATTGTTGTGTACACTATTTTCTGCCCAATCTAATAAACACTATGTATCTCTAAGGTTTGCTGGTAGAAAACTCTATCGGAGTTAAGCTCGCCTTTGTACATTTTATATACAATGCATATTTCTGTAACAATTTTGTGTACAATAAAGATATAAAAAAAAAAAAAGATATTACAAAAAAAAGTGCACTCATTATACTGGATGAGTTTTTTTACCGTACCGATTCGAACCCGCGACCTTTTGGTATAGTGGTCAGACTTTCTAACCACTACACCAAACAGATCATCTGAATGCTTAGAGATATCATTCGTCATCTAATGAACCAGACAATTATATCCGAATTCTAGACATATCCTCGTAAATCAAAGCTAATTCTTTTGTATGGAAACTGGCTACGTTTTAAATCTTATGTGCGATCTACTAAATACCTATTGTATGTCTATGGTACTTATCAGACTACAGTAATAAAGCGGGCTCTAAATAAAATACGCTAGAGTAACGATCTCGCTGTAATATTGACATGCAGTTAGCATGGCCACCATAACTCGGCTGAGACCATTACCGGGGCTATTTCCCATGCATTGTGCGGTGCGAATCACTCCTAATGGTATAGTTGGCAAATAAAGAGGTATCGGTGGCGTCTCTGAAGAGCTAGGGCATTCTACGAAATATTTGTACTAAGTCGCGCAAGGAGAAAAAATACATACCGTGTATTTAAAATAATACGAGAGAGGTGTAGTGTATAGTGACCCTGTTAGCGAAACCAATGGTTGCGGTTTCGAAGCCCGTGACGGTTAAATATATATGTGGGATTTTTTTTTTTTTTATATGAGAGTGCGGCAAACGAGCATGCGGGTCACCTGATGATCAAAATCAAAATCAAAATCAAAAAATGCTTTATTTTGTAGGTACACAGGGTACACTTAAAATAGTCAGATTTTACATTTTTAAAGCTACTGCTTGTTCAAAAGGCAATTTGTTTCATTATTAATTGTGAAATAGCCTGGTTATGCGAACGGGCTGGTTATGTCCATGATTGTTTATCATATAAATAATCTGATATTTTATAATATGCTTTCTTAATAAGTTTCTGTTTTATAGTATCTTTAAATTTATTGAAAGGAAGATTTTGATGTATGATGGAAAGCAATAACCGCCGCCCATGGGCACCCGCAACACCAAAAGGGTCACAGATGCGTTGCCGGCCTTTGAGGAAGGTGTCCACCCCAGAATAAGTAGGGCAGCCTGAGCGATAAGGGATTCTCCAGCAGTGCTGGTACCCTCCTGGGGTACTAACTCTTTAAATACCGCTACCATTCTGGAGAGAGACTGGAAGGTGGGCCTCCGGCGCCCTCGCTCACCGGACGAAGCGCAGTGGCAAAATGCCACTACTCAGACGTCGGCTTCTACGAGAGGGTGGTACTTCCCCGGTCGAGCCGGCCCATTCATGCTGCAAGCTAATAACTTACAGCGTGGCTCTACCACTACAATCTGTAGTGTATCTGTACACATGGGAATCTGTAGACATGGGCATCTAGGTATAACATTGGAAATCCCTTTTAAATCAACATAATATGTGTACGTATTTTGTATGTAACAATATATGGAAGGGATATAATCTATTAAATCAAGATAATATGTGTATGTAATACATTTTATGATATACCTATGTCCACGGTAACATTAAAACTTATAAAGTAATGACGCAATATCGAATGTTAGAACATCGACATACATTTGATCGGTGACAAGTAATCGAACGTTCAACAGTTCGATGCGTTATTGAATCGAAAGTTCAATAAATCGAAATCAAATATATCGAGTTCATAGCCTAATCACAAATGTTATAATAGCCTATATAAATGAACTGGCCACCGAAGAATTGTAAGAAATTGCCTAATCCCAACTATTCCAACTATAATTGCGAATGTTTGTGTGTATGTCTGTATGTATGTTTGTTACCTCTTCACGCCTATACGGCTGGCAATTTGGATGTTTAGTGGGTAGACAGATTACGACCTGGATTAAAGGACCAAGTGTAGGAATCTTGTAGTGGACTGTGTAGGGCTGGTCACAATAAACGTCCAAGCAGAATTGCTGTAAGTCCTTTTTTTTTATGCACGACGGGTTTGTACTTGACCTGAATCACACCTGATGTTAAGTGAAGATGAGGTCGAAGGTGGAAGCGTACTGACCCGGAAACCCCAACACATTTGGGGGACTGGCTATCTTATCTCTGACAACCGGAACACAATAATGCTATTAACATTGCTGCTTCCCGGCAGATTTAGATAAGATGGTGGTAGCTAGCCAGGCGGACATTTAAAATGTACCCACCAACCAAACCGAGTACTTAAACATGTACCCCGCTGGGGATCGAACCCGCGACCTCCGAATCGTAAACCCAATGTTGTTTACATTGAGCCACGGAGGCGGTTAATATTTTGCACTATAAAGTTAGTTGACACTGTATAACGGAGCGCGTGTTCATGCGCGAGCCATAGAGCAAAGAGCCCTCATTCTTGCCATATAAAATAACATATTTTAAATTGAACGTTGCCAGCAACTTATATTAATCCAGGTCCTAATCCTAGGCTATAGCTAGTTTTTTTGCTGAACCGATTTTGATAAAATCTTCGCGGTAAAAGATAAAAAGTCGAGTTCGAAAATATTGTCGCTTAATTCTCCGACCGTACCTGATATGATTGAGCAGAAATCGTAAGAAGTTATTTGCAAAGGGTTATTTATTATTACTTCTTGTTATAATGTCCATGGGGAAATACACAAAATGTCTAACTTACCCATCTGCCTATATAATTTTAAATGGCACTTGTGGATTGGACACGTAGAAAGAATGGAACTAACCCGTCTGAGTCTCTTCCCGTAAGCGCAAAAGGCGATTAAGTAAGGGACATTCCACCAAAATTCCGTGCAATTCTGTATTATTGAAGGTGGATGTTATTTCAAGTATAAAACCAATCTTTATTAGGTTATTTAAAGTTTCTTGATTTCTTTCTTTTTTCGGCAAGTTATTCGTAAATAAAAATATATTCTTTAATTGAAACAACAAATTTATAAAACACAATTGAAAATACCTATATCTTATAGAAAAAATACGGCGTCCTACTCGCTTCCATGAGGCATAGTACCTAGTACGCTAGCGCTATTGCCCCGCTGAATGCATAATCTCAGCTGTTGAGCAAAGTATGCACCAGCTCTCCCATCTCCAGAGGCGTAGATCAGTCTAACGGATAAATCCTTTACAAATAGTTTCTTGTCAGAAGACCACGGGCCCAATGTCTCCACTGCAAGCGCCGCAAACTCGTGGTTTATAGAGATTGACGCATATTTACGGCGCTTGTTACTTTGAGCTTGTTCAGCCGCGGTTCCAGCTCTTTGCGCAGTTCCTCGTATATGGGACAGTGCCAAAGTATCCGCACACGTTGCGTCCCATACCAAGGTGGCTCCATCAGGTCTTTTCCCGTCGTACCTGAATAAGCCACAAGGCCCCAGAGACGCCGGGACCGCTAAACTATGTTTTTTTCATCGTCATATCAACCACAGTATTGAGGATAAAAATGATGTCGATAGAAAAAATAAAGATCAACTTGCAGATCACAAAAGCTGCCTCCGCCACGTCAGTAATTCATTCAAAGGGTTATATCTGCTTTTTCAATAAGGTTCCCGTTGAAATATATCCCGTTTTATGTATCTTTTCAATAAATTTAAAGATATTATAAATGTCCATTGGCTAATTGACTGGACCGACTTTTAACATGTCCGTGAAGCGCGAAACACTCGTATTAAAATATAAATAATAAATAAATATAAATGTTCTTGGACTTACACATAATGTCATCTAGCTCCACACTAAGAAACTATAAGGCTTGTGTTGTGGATACCAGATGATTGATATACTGTATAAATTCCCTTTTTTTTCGTAAATGAATACTTAATATAAGTGAAAACATCCATAACTCGGGTACACATGTCCGTATTCCGTCCGTATAAAACTATTAATATTTGGAACACCAAAACGTTAATATTTGGGATATCTCTGACCACCCCATTTGGGATAAGGTCGTGACGTTACGTGTATATGTATATGTATATAAGAAAAGAAAACTGAAAAAAAAAAACAATCAGAAATATGAACAAAAGTGAGTTTTTCTCGAGAAGAGATCTCTACTATTTTAGAATTCCCCACATTTATAATAAGATTCCAAAATTGATTAGGTAAGCGCCTAATTTACCGGTATTTAAGAGGAAACTTCATGATCTGTTGGTCCAAAAATGTTATTACAGCTTACACGAATTCTTAGATGACAAGTCCATATAATTGTATTGTAACCAATTGTAAGTACCTATTAATCATAGGTATGTGCAATGTATTTTATTTGACATAAAGAATTGTATTAGTAAATTAAGTTATTTTTTGTAAATTGTAATTGCTAACATGTTGTCATATTGTATGCCTTTACAGCGGAACATAGCGCTCTAAGGATTTAGTAAGAGTCAAAGTCAAAGTCAAAAATGCTATATTTTTACTTAGTAAATTTTACATTTTTTAAGCTACTGCTTGTTCAAAATGCAATTTTCCCCTGAGAAGAACATGCAAGAAAGTCGAAGGGTTGCTCTTTTAAAAAGGTTTTTATATTTCATTATTAATTGTGAAATAGCCTGGCAGGCGAACGTTCTGATTATGTCCACGGATGATTATCATCTAAATAGTCTGATATTTTATAATATGCTTTCGTATGGTTTATAATATCTTTAAATTTTTTTGAGAGAAAGATTTTGTATATCAACTGGAAACTTATTGAAAAAGCGTATACATAACCCTTTAAATGGATACTATGCGGAGACCTGCACGTTTATCTTTATTTCTTGTATTGACTGTTTATCTGTTCATCACTATTTTTCCTAAATGATGCTATATTTTTTTGGACATACTTTAGATGTTCAAAAATGTACTGTGACGAAAAGGTTAGAATATTGTACACTTTAAACCTATCTCTAAGTGACACTGCAGGTCTCAAATGCTACCTGTGATTCACAATAAATGTGCTTTGACTTTGACTATTCAAACCTACCGGGGGTTAGAGTAGTTATTATGTTATGAGACGGAAAACAAAATATACCTCTAAATGCGGACCTAAATAAAATTAATTTATACGGAACTTTTTAGTAGTTTCACTAATTTTCTCAACTATATACTCGTAGTTTTTAATTTCGAGAATATGTATAATATAAAAATAATATAATATAGCCACCTTGGTACCCTGGTGCTTGGGGCGCACCTTGGTATGGGACGCAACTTGTGCGGACACTTTGGCACCGTCCCATATACAAGGATATGCGCAAAGAGCTGGAACCGTGGCTGAACAAGCTCAAAGTAACAAGCGCCGTAAATATGCGTCAATCTCTATAAACCACGAGTTTGCGGCGCTTGCAGTGGAGACATTGGGCCCGTGGTCTTCGGACACGGAACAATTTGTAAAGGATTTATCCGTTAGACTGGTCCACGCCTCTGGAGATGTGAGAGCTGGTGCCTTCTTTGCTCAGCAGCTGAGCTTATGCATTCAGCGGGGCAATAGCGCTAGCGTACTAGGTACTATGCCTCACGGAAGCGAGTTGGACGGCGTATTTTTTTTATAAGATATAGGTATTTTTAATTGTGTTTTATAAATTTGTTGTTTCATGTAAATTAGTTGTATACATTTAACATATAATATAAATATAATATCCTTAGACATACACACAGCGCCATCTAGTTTCACAGTAAGTAACTATAGGCTTGTGTTGTGAATACCAGATGGTTGATATACTACATAAATACTTTTTTTTTTTGTAAATAATTACTTATTATAAAATGAAAACATCCACAACTCGGGTACACATGTCCGTATCACATAATGTCAACGGAAACCACACGGTTTACTAAAAATGGCCAATATAAACCCTCTTAAATTAATAAAGTTCGTATAAAAACTATTAGCCCGTATTTCCGTTCAAAGTAGTCATTAACCTGGCCTGGGGAGGATATAAAATTCTCCAGGCATTAAGACGAATTATCGGGAACCAATGCCGTATGATTTATATCGAGTTATATACTTAAAGCTTAAGTTTTCATCGGTTATTGGCTCTTTTTAATGCGCACGGCTAAGGAGTGGAACGCATTGCCTCCGTCTGTGTTTCCAATCGCATATAACCCGCAGCTCTTTAAAGTCAGGTTAAATAGGCATCTTCTGGGAAAGCTCGTTCCATCGTAGACCTTATCTCGACATTAGTCCAGATTAAGGTCAAGAGCGATCCCATTCTAATTAAAAAAAAAAAAAAAAAACGACGGGTTACAACCTGATCTCAGTCACACCTGATGTTAAGTGAAGATGAGGCCGAAGGAACCTACATTCATCGTATACAATTACACATTGCTTGGGGTATTTAGATGTCATCTAAATTACCTAATTAAATGTAAAAACGAAAGTACATTAATTATTATCAAATATCTGAATACAAATAAAAGGATTATAAAATAATTTAGAGTAATGTAGCTGCTGTAAAGAGGCATTGTCAGTCTGCATAATAAGTAGCTGCTGTAAATGGGCATTGTCAATTTCCTTAAAGCTATGATATTAAAATACACTACTGAAGCCAGGCATCTCTATCTTCCAAGTAATCATTTATACTATAATAGGCCTTTCTAATAAGGGTACTTTTGATTTTATTTTTAAATTGTCGTTCCGTGAGCTCCAATATATTTAATGGGATTTTGTTATAAAAACGGACACAGTTCCCTAAGTACGACTTATTTGACTTTTGAAGTCTGAACGTAGGCACGGACAATTTATATTTGTGTCGAGTATTGAGGGAATGTATGTCACTTTTCTTGGAGAACAGATGAATATTTTTCCGAGTATACATCATCCAAACATATGCCCCTAGCGGGATTCGAACCCGCGACGTTTTGGTATAGCAGCAGAGTTTCTAACCACTACACCAAACAGGCCGTTTCATAGGTTCATATATTTTTTTTATTTTTATTTTTTATTTGTTTAGGACAATAAACAATTATACAGTAGCTTAATTTTAAGGAATAACAATAATTTTACTAATTGTACAACCAGCACCGTTGTCTCCAAAATACGAATGTTCACAGAGAAACCAAAAACATTTACATTAGTAGGAAGAAATAAAAACAGTTTTTATAACTAGATTTTAAGGTAAGTATGTATACAGGCAAATGCTATGTAAACTCTATATACAGGTATGTATACCCACAAATTTTACTTACGTACAGATTTTATCATTTGAACCACTCCTAGTATGTAGATACTAAAGGTAGTTCAAATATTAAAATTTTCTAATTCGTCAATTAATCTTAATATTTTTTTTTTATATGAGAGGGCGGCAAACGAGCATGCGGGTCACCTGATGGAAAGCAATCACCGCCGCCCATGGACACCCGCAACACCAAAAGGGTCACAGATGCGTTGCCGGCCTTTGAGGAAGGTGTAGGCTCGTTTCTTGAAGGTTCCAATGTCGTACTCGTTCGGGAATACCGCTGCCGGAAGTCCGTTCCACAGGGTGGTCGTACGTGGTAAGAAGTTTCTTGAGAAACGTACAGTGGTAGACTTCCACTCATCCAGGTGATGTGGATGGAAATTCAATTTTCGGCGAGAAGTGTATCGGTTAATTTGAGCAGCGGGTATTAGCTCGAACAGTTCTTCAGAACACTCCCCATGAAATATGCGATCTTAATATAGATATATAACTCCTTGTCGCTTATTTCTCAGAAACATACCAATTCGAGACACGATGTAGGTATACATTTCTTTCTGCTTTCATTTTCAGTTAAGGTTGTAACAATCGTAAAACTACTAATGTAAACAAATACGAACGCCAACTAACCACAAAAACATATCTATTTATCCACTGAACGTTAGGCCGCGCTCGGACTGCAAGCATTACGTCTGACGTAACGTTCCGCGCATCACAACTCTACGTGTTTTCAGCCGAGTATATATGTCACCGGCAAAGTATGTAATTAGTTCTTGGTTCATCTAGGCCATGTGTAAAATATTTTATCTATCGTTAATCATTACATACTGTGCCTAGGTAATGTATGCAATACCTAGGAATTGTATAGGATGACATTAACACATCAGGTAAAGTATGAAGTGATACAATTAAAACACTTATACCAGAGATATACCGAATTCATCAGAATCAGTGAAGGACGCTTCGCGAGATTCGCTTGTCAGACAAATCAGACGCTGTTGATTGTTTTTTTTTTTAATTACAATTCAGAACAACTTTGCCGGCTGTTCATTCGGTATTTCACAAAATGCCAGGTAAAGTGTGGAATAAATGATGTTTTAAGGATTATACAGATTGCCGATAATAATATACCCCAAAGTTCATAAACCACTTGGTATTGGTTGGTGGTAGGGCATTTTAAATGTCCGCCTGGCTAGCTACCACCATCGTATCTCTGACAACCGGAACACAACAATGCTATTAACATTGCTGCTTGGCGGCAGATTTAGATAAGATGGTGGTGGTGGTGGTAAGTGGTGGTTAGATGTTTGTGATATTTCTGACGCCATTTTGGATCTTAAAGGTCGTGACGTTATGTTTGTATATAATCATCATTCATCATCATTTTCCTGCCCATATCCCACTCTAAGTGCGGTCGGCACAACATGTCACCCTCTTCCACTCTCCTCTATCAGCCGTCATCTCCGTACTCACCCCTTTCACACACATATAATCCCTCACACAGTCTACCCACACCTTCTTCGGTCTTCCTCTACCTCTGTATCCCTCCACATTCATACTTAGCACTCGTCTCGTTACGTATCTTTCATCACTCCTCACAATGTGCCCAAACCATGCTTTAATATTTTTTCTTTCTTAGACAGGAGTGCTAACTTAACCAATTTCTAAATATTGCCTCATTCAAAGTCGAAATAGCTTATTCTTTTAGTCATATAGCTCACCTTCCGAACGCACCCTAAGAGCGTCACCTACTGACAAATCCCATAACTTTAAGACATCGGGACGTAAGGTCGGGCGCACACAATAAAAATAGCTGCCTCAACGTTACCGGTACGATTGGAAGAGCATAAATCAGTAGTGTACGCACCGTAAACGTCGGCTACTGATTTTAACGGGCTGTCCGGGTGACGCGATCGCGCAGGTGGTTGGATCTGGTATTGCCTGTGTTCAAATTTGATGCATTTATTTCAACGTAAGATACATGATCATTTGTTGAATGTCAATTTAAATCTAATGGAAATGATAGATAGATAAAGCATATAATTACGCCACTGCGTTCACACAACTACACAATTTTTAAATTACAAAGAAATATACATACAAATAAACGTAAAGACTAGAAATACAAAGAGCGAGTGTGTGCCGCAGCAGCACAAATGGGTTATAACACAATGTGGCACATCACTCAAAGAGCGAAACACTGGTTTTCAGTTACAACCCCTACAAGTACGAGTGCATAAAAGTACGTGCATGTTCCCGTCTGCGTGTACATTTGTGGTCAATCGTGAGTGAAAAGTGTCGGTTGTTGATAAAGCTGTTGAGAAATGATGATAGGGCTTATTGCATTTATCTGTCAGTCAGTATGTCCACGCTACCGCTTGGGAAAGGGAAATCATCTGTGGTAAAGAAGCAACAAGAATCCCACAGGATGTGATATTGTCACACAGAATGTGGTTTATCGGTTAGTGTTAATAGTAAAACCTTTTTCGAATTCATATGCTTTTTATTTCTCTTTTTTCTGATTTTTTTTTTCATTTTATTCTCTCCTCTAGGAGAAGGCAAAGGGATCTAAGCCCATAACAGTCATGTCTTATTTTTCTTATTTCTTCCGTTTATAAGTCAGTCTCAGTCAAAACAAGTAATTCATCGTATACTTGGCATATATAGAGTCTAGTCACGGTCAAGTCATTCTTCAGTAAAGTCACAGTAAAGTGGCAGAATGCTTTACAAAAGATTTTGGCGGCTTCTTGTGGGAAATCGAAAGCTCCGTTACGCACTTTAATTTACACTTCCCTTCACTTGTACACTATCACTAACGTTTGCTGCACAATATTCTGCCATTATTAAGTTTCAAAAGTTAGAATGCACAAATTATAAGAATTATAAAGAAAATTGCAACTTCACTCGCCGAGATCCCGCCAAAAAGCCTCTTTTTTCTAAGATAAGTTCACCTTTGTATATGCCTATGCCCTGTCGTTTGTATTCTCTAATATATCAATCAATCAAATACTCTTTATTGCACAATTAACAAAAGCTACATGAAGAATACAGTGTATATCATTAATCGCACAAAAAGGCGGCCTTAACCCCTATTGTATTGTAGATATATAAATATTTTGGTGCAATAAAGAATACTACAATATATCGTCACGGTAGATTAGACCAAAATATAGTGTAAACACTTAGATATTTTCGAAACGGCTTAACCGATTTCCACCAAACATAGCAAAGAATGTGTTTCCGGATTTAATTTAAAATATATAAAAAAAAAAATTTAATCCTCGACTGGCTATGATATGATCAAAATACATGAAAAAAACTGTGTTGAAAGTTAAATATCTTCGGAACGACTTAACCGATTCTCATTAAACATGACTAAGAACCTGTCCTCTCATTTACTCTTTCATTTGAAAAAAAAACACACTCAAATCGGACCATGTATTAATGAGATACGTCCGGACTAAGACAGCACACACACACACACACAACGTCATGAAACACATAACACCCCTCGTTTTTCGTTGGGGGTTAAAAAAATCGCACTCAAGTCCGCCACTACTTATTTTGATACATTCAGACAACATACTGGACGCCGTCAAACACTTTAATAAAATTGTACAATTATTTCATGAATAGCGATAACTTTTCACCAAAACGGTTTCAACATTGCGGTTTGCGATTATAAGACCATGGTATCTTTTGATCATATTCATAGCTAACCGCAGTCTCTTACCTTACCAACTAATCTCTAATGTATACTACCGCCAATTTAAACCAGCTAAATATTCAAGCGTCCGCACAGCATACTGTAATAAACAGTGATACCACTTGGATCAAAACATTATTCGATCGCAAAAATCGCGATCGCACTGAAAACCAGCGTTGTAGTTTAACTTCTAGACTGCAACTTATGCTGAGAAGGAGACCTTCTTTGCGACACCGAAAATTAATTTTGAAGGACTTTAGTCTATAAGTGAAACATTGCTTAGGTTTTTTTATTGTATTTTGTAACTGAATTATGAGATAGGAGTACCTATCCTATTACATGAAACTGTTTTGTGTAGCTAAATGGGTCAAATAAAATTCTTATTCTTATTCTTTTTTAAAATCAAAAAGTCAACATTATAATTGGACAACATGTTGTACATTACAGCCGTCGTATGTCCAGGTGAAATATTACAACTTACATTCGTTTAGGTGCAGAAAGTCCATTGCAAAATGTCCAGTGGTAGCAACTTAAACCGTCTCCGTGGCTCAATGTAAACAACATAGGGTTTACGAAGCGGAGGTGGCGGGTTTGATTCCCAGCGGGGTACATGTTTAGTACTCGGTTTGGTTGGTGGTAGGGCATTTGATATGTGCGCTTGGTTAGCTACCACCATTTTATCTAAATCTGCCGCCAAACAGCGATGTTGTGTTCCGGTTCTCAAAGATAAGATAGCCAGTTCCCCAAATATTTGGGTTTCCGGGTCAGTACGCTTCCACCTTCGGCTTCATCTTCACTTAACATCAGGTGTGATTGAGGTCATTTACTAACCCGTTGTGCATAAAAAAAAAATAACTTATGTAAAACCAAATGAGTTAAAATTTTGCGTACTATAAAAAAATATGAAGGATTAAAAACAAGGATGGAACCACTTTTGCTCTATTTGGGGTAGAATCCAGAAGGCTGTATGGGGACCTAGGATTTGGGGGTATTTATACATTGATGTACTATACAAACTATGAAATTATACTATGAAACATGTGTACTAAGTCACCGTAACGCTATACCAGTATAAACTGGTCTCACTGAGTTCTCGTTTCGGGTGGCTTACGGGGCAACTAGTAAAAATAAAACTGTTTTTTTTTTTAAACCTTATTTAAAGAGCTTAGTCATTTCAATGACTATGTCGCTCTGTACAGACTCAGTGAATATTGACACCCTGTCATTTATACCGACTCTGACTAATTTATATATTGCCCTGGCCATTTCGGATGTAGGGAATGCCAATACAGTATTACAGCCCCCAACAGCTTCAAGTGGATGGCCAAATGTAATATTAATTTGTCTTCTACATGCTTCATTCCGGACACACTCCATCAAGATATGGAAAACGTCTTCTATAACGTCACATTCTGTACAATTTGGCGAAGGTACTTTCCGCATAATGAAAAAATGCGAGTTTATTACTTGAAAAATTTGATCACCAGAACTCGCTGAAAGAATTTGCTTTGTTTAAGCGAGATTTTCACTCAAAAAATCGATAGTGGAAAATTCGATAACTACTTGTAATTATTAAACAAAAACCACGTTCAATAAATGTTTTTCATATATATATAATCTGCTTTGTGAATGAGCAATAATGTCAAAAACTTTAATAATAAGAGGCTTTTTGGCGGGATCTCGGCGAGTGAAGTTGCATTTTTCTTTATAATTCTTATAATTTGTGCATTCTAACTTTTGAAACTTAATAATGGCAGAATATTGTGCTGCAAACGTTAGTGATGGTGTACAAGTGAAGGGAAGTGTAAATTAATGTGCGTAACGAAGCTTTCGGGTTCCCACAAGAAGCCGCCAAAATCTTTTGTAAAGCATTCTGCCACTTTACTGAAGAATGACTTGATCATGACTAGACTCTGTATACGCCAAGTATGCGACGAATTACTTGTTTTGACTGAGACTGACTAATAAATTGAAGAAATAAGAGAAATAAGGCATGTCTTAGATCCCTTTGCCTTCTCCGAAAGGAGTGAATAAAACGAAAAAAAAATTACTAATAAGATAAAAATGTGACGTTTTCAAGTGATAATTTTTATCCTATGTAATAAATATTTTGTGTTTTTTTTAAGCAAAACATGCCATTAACTGTACAAATGTGCTTATTTGGTAGGTTTCAAAAGCAATGACACTACACCAATCGTTTGTCAATTTAATTCTTATTAGATACATTAATTTTTTGTTAATAAAAATAACGTACTTTCTTTACTGTGTCTGTGTGTTCTATGTAACTGGGTATTCAATGGCTGACGTTGAGACTAGTGGTCAGTGCGACCACTGGGTCAGAATTTGAACTTGACATCAACTGGAAAATGAGTACAGGGCTTCGTTAGCAGTGTGATTGGGACAATTAACTATGCTGTGTTGAATTTGTACTTAATAATGTAGCGATTGGAAAGGGTTAAGTATATTAACAGAGCAAAGAAGGTCACTCGAGATGGACGAACTGATCATTCTACTAACCCCATTGATTTATACGAACAAACATTTTCGCGGTTTTCTAAGTAGATTTAACAGCGCCATCTCTTAGAATCCTCGAGGACTAATAAGACTAATAATGGCCAACGCGCACAACCAAATTTTTTTTAGTCTGTGCCCACAACCTATAAAAGTGTAAGAAAATTTTTTTTATAATAATAATAATTAATTTGAACTGATTTTCATGTAATAATATGTCTGAGATCCATTTGCCTTGTTAAATCATAAATACAGGGTGAAATTTAATTACTGTAATTCCCATTAACTGATGATGCCACTCTTGATTACGAACAACTTTCACCAAGGAACCATAGTCGAATTCGTTCAAAAATTATTCGATTACCCATACAAAGTAAACCATTCTGGAACCAGTATGGAAATCCAATAATTTACGGCTGATTCGGCTATGGTCCCTAGTGGAAAGTTGTTCGTAATCAAGGGGTGGAGTCACCAGTAAATACGAATTAAATTTCACCCCGTATAAAAAAGCACACTGAAAACGGACCACGTATTGTTGAGATACATCCGGATACAAGCTATAAAATATGTAACAACCGTCATTTTACGTCGGGGCTTTAAAACACTAAGTTTAATAGGACCTTTGCCATCATTAATCTGTTAAAATTAAAAAAAAAAAACTATAAAACATGAAACAACACAAATCGTTCATCTTTAAAACGTCATCTAGCGCGCTTATTCTCAAATCGTTCGTGTCAATCGGCGGAGGCGTCGATCGGTCATCAATCGAACGCTCGTAACGACCGCGGAAAGCGCGGGAAAACAGTAAGGGCCGATAACGTGGCCATTTTGTCGACGAGCACCGTCCGAAAGTGGAAAATGACGACATAATGTCGACACTAAATAACCCCGAGGATGTTTTAATGATGCGGTTTTGAAAAACTTTTTTATACACTGTTTGATATTACAGTGAAACGCTTTATGGTGAATGTTTAGCTAATTTTCGGGATATAGTGGCATTCGAATGAATCGCACAGGGATTTGAGCAAGGCAAAAGGAGGGTAATATTTTCAACGCGTCTGTATGTATGTTACCACCTACAGCCTATAGCATTCCATAGCTAGGGATGTAAAGCGGTACAATTACTCCGGTAAAATACGATACGATAAAATACGATAAAATATAGTGACACTCGGTAAAAAACGTATTTAACTACTTATTACTAAAAAAAAATATCGCGATCCCGAAGGAAAATGCGGCGGCAGCATTGTGTTTTCACTTCATAAAAGTTCCGGGTCCATGCAACAGATGGCGCTAAGATTTCGTGCCGCAATTTTCACAAACAAGATAGTTTGTTTCGTGGTAGGGCATTTTAAATGTCCGCCTGGCTAGCTACCACCATCTTATCTAAATCTAAACCAAGCAGCAATGTTAATAGAATCAAAATCATTTTTTTTTTTAGATTTAAATTTTTTATGATTATCTGGATACGCGTTTGCCCGCAATCTCACCAGTAAAATGTTTATACCGCTTGGAAAAGGTTTCGTTCGGAGCGCAGCGAAGGTTCCGAAATGACGCGCTACCTAAACCCTTAATAAACCGGTTTAATCCAGACAGACAGACAGTGCACGCGTCGGCGTCATTTGAAGTTTGTAGATACGGCGTCGGTGGTAAGAGCGACATGGAATCAACTAAAAACCCCTACATCATATGAGCCGAGAGACGTCCACTGCTGGACAAAGGCCTCCTCCAAAGATATCCACGATGATCGAAAAGAAAATCCTTAATTGATTCAAAACTCATTTGGTTTTGCTCCTTAAGGAACCGGTTTTTTTAAGTTTAAGGTAGAGTCAAACCTAAATAAAACACTCCTTTGTACTTGACACTGATTTATTTAGACACTGATTTAGATTTAAAAATAAATCGGAAGCCCTGATTAAAAGTCTCAAATACAGGTGTAATTCAGACTTATAATCAGGGCTTCCGATTTATTTTTAAATCTAAATCAGTGTCAAGTACGAAGGAGTGTTTTGGTTAGATAGTTTGACTACCTAATCAAGGTAGGTAAAGGGTATGTTTATCGAAGGGATGGATGATAAAAGTTAGTTTTATACCTAAACCGTCGTTTCGACTAATCAAAACTTCATATCAAATTGGATTTAATGTGAACCATAACACCTTATGAAGCGATGTACACTCACCTTTAGATATATGTGACTATTCGGTATAGTAGAAAGCAACAATAAGAAGATACTTTAACCGACTTCAAAGAAGATGAGGTGCTCAATTTTTTTATGTACGTTTTTTTTATGCACAACGGGTTTGCACTTGACCTCAATCACACCTGATGTTAAGTGAAGATGAGGCCGAAGGTGGAAGCGTACTGACCCGGAAACCCAAATATTTGGGGAACTGGCTATCTTATGTCTGACAACCGGAACACATTAATGCTATTACCATTGCTGTTTGGCGGCAGATTTAGATAAAAGGTTGGTGTTTGCCAGGCGGACATTTAAAATGCCCTACCAACCAAACCGAGTACTTAAACATGTACCCCGCTGGGGATCGAACCCGCGATCTCCGAATCGTAAACCCAATATTAAAGAAATAATTACGCCATAGAGAACATTGAAACCTGATAACAAGATATGAACAATTCAGTTAAATTATTTTTTACTTTGTAGTGGCTGATTCACGAGATTTCTTGAAATCGGTGGTCCTTTTGTTAAAAATTGCGAATTGTTGCGAAGAGACGTCGCGTCCCTCTGCATTCTCTATCGCATATTTCATGGGGAGTGTTCTGAAGAACTGTTCGAGCTAATACCCGCTGCTCAATTTAACCGATACACTTCTCGCCGAAAATTAAATTTCCATCCACATCACCTGGATGAGTGGAAGTCTACCACTGTACGTTTCTCAAGAAACTCCTTACCACGTACGACCACCCTGTGGAACGGACTTCCGGCAGCGGTATTCCCGAACGAGTACGACATTGGAACCTTCAAGAAACGAGCCTACACCTTCCTCAAAGGCCGGCAACGGCAACAATCTGTGACCCTTTTGGTGTTGCGGGTGTCCATGGGCAACGGTGATTGCTTTCCATCAGGTGACCCGCATGCTCGTTTGCCGCCCTCTCATATAAAAAAAAAAAAAAGTTCTTGTCTTTTCGTCTTAAATTTATTGCTTTCACATGGGTTTTTATGGTACTAGGTGTACGTAATATTAGTATCACATGTGTACCTTACCTTAGGGTGTAGCAATAGAGAGAGACCGAGACTTAATTATTGCATGCTATTTATCATTATTATCAATTTAATATATCTATTTATCTTCTTCAAATTCTTTTGTTTTCCAATTCATTATTTTCAAATAGAGAATTGTTTCGTAGCACTCGGCGTGGCGATTTTGTCTGTCGTAAAAAAATCCAAATTGAAAATTTAGAAAATTTCGTGACTCAGCACTCTACCGTCCAGATAAAAAACATCGAACCGCCTTAACCGATTTCGACCAAATGAAAAACCGTTTTAAAATACGTAAATAAAGTATTTGTGGAATTGTTTGTCATAACAAACAATTCCACAAATACTGCTACAACCTTCAGATCTTCAAGAGCAGGGTGAATTGGCACCTCCTGGGATTGCGTGCTTCATCTTCAATCACATCGTCACTTTCCAACATGTGAGATTGTGATCAAACGCGTAAAAATTAAATCTAAAAAAATCCCGAAAAAACAAGTCACCCGTTTACACACATACCGGTCATACTTATAACACCACTTTTTGAGTTGGGGGTTGATAAATAGACCCAGGCTTCAAACTAACACCCCTCTTTCAGCGACGTGTTTAAAAACTGAAATAGCTGAAAGACAATCGGTAATGAAGGCCCCGTGATCTCGATTAGCGGATGGAATATAATCGCAGACGGTTCGTGTCTAATCGTCTATATGGGTCAACATTGTCCAATCGCCTAGCCAGCCCCGAACGGGAGAGTATTTCGCAACCACAGAGTATATTGGCGAAGTAAAGGTCAAATGATTTCTTTATGAACTTTGCTCTCGTTTGCAGTGCACACTTAAAACGGAAGGTTATTGAGATATATTATTATGACCAATTCTCTAATATAAAATAGCGTTTACAAAATGATACTTTTGTCCAATGATTTTGTCTACGGTGTAAAAAGGGTTATTATTATTTTTTTTTAATTATTTTAAGTTCGAACTGTGTGACGTAGTTTCTATAGGCCTCTTCTATAGATCTGACGACCTGTTTGGTATAGTTGTTAGCAACTCTGACCGCTATATCAAAAGGTTGCGGGTTCGAATCCCGCTAGGGGCATATGTTTGTGTGATGAATACGGACATGTGTACCCGAGTTATCGATGTTTTCATTTATAATAAGTATATATTTACAAAAAAAAAATGTATTTATGTAGTATAACAACCATCTGGTATTCACAACACAAGCCTATAGTAGCTTACTGTGGAACTAGATGGCGCTGTGTGTATGTCTAAGGATATTTATTATTTTTATTTATTATTATTCTATAAGGAAAAGTGGGGCGGTACCCTGGGGCCCCAGGGCCTCTTCCACTAAGCAAATTGCAATCAAGACCTACAATTCAAAATTAACTTTGAATATTTTTTTATATTCATCGAGATATACACGAGTCTTTTTTATGACAAAGATAAAAAAAAATAGTTTTCAATAACAACTCAAAATGCAGAAGACAGAGACAAATGAAAAAAAAAATTTATTACAAACGCTTCTGTCACTGAGCGTACCAATTGTTGACATTAATATTTTTTTCTCAAAGCGACGGCAAAGAACGTGTGGCTGTATTGTATAACATTTCTTTATTGACTTCCCTTCAAATTGCCCCAAAAAGCCTTAATAAAAATTAAGCTGACACATTTGGTTGCGACAATACTTTGCTGATGTAATCTCATTGCTTTTAATGGTTACGTTTTGTTTTGAAATTTTGTTCTTCTCTGTCATCCCTTCGTACCTCAAGTATGCATAAATGAGAGAGTATCATTTTCAATTTTTAAGTGTATTTTATTAATAAGGTTTGTTATGGTACGAGATCTCAGTGCAACCGCAGTCGTAACTGCCTGTTGCAAACTGAACTTTTTAGTCTAGTATATAATGGTAATTATTCTACTTCACTCGAAAAGTTCGTAAGATCACGTATTCATCCTCATCAGTCCGTAAACATGCCACTGCAGGGATATAGACCTTCCCTCAAATTGAGGGAGTATCGACCATAGTCCGCCATGCTGGCCCAGCTCGGGTTTATTTCTCAAGCATGTGGGTTTCCTCACGATGTTTTTCTTCGCCGTTTAAGAGCAGTCGGATAAATTCACATAAGTAATTTTTATGCACAACGGGTTGGTACTTGACCTCAATCACACCTGATGTTAAGTGAAGATGAAGTCGAAGGTGGAAGCGTACTGACCCGGAATCCCTAACACATTTGGGAGACTGTCTATCTTATCTCTGACAACCGGAACACAACAATGCTATTGCTTATAGCAAATAATATTGCTGCTTGACGGCAGATTTAGATAAGATGGTGGTAGCTAGCCAGGCGGACATTTAAAAGAAGGAAGGGCCACTAACCAAACCGAGTACATAAACATGTACCCCGCTGGGGATCGAACCCTCGACCTCCGAATCGTAAACCCAATGTTGTTTACATTGAGCCACGGAGGCGGTTAAACAGCCTGGAGATCGAACCTGGACTTTCCAAATTGGGAGACTGTGTCTCCTCCACTGAGCTACCGACGCTCTCACCTATCACCTGTTATCATGGATCAATAAACCACGAAGACTGACAATTGTTTACTGGTGTACTGAATAGAGACCCTAATAATCACTGGTAATTCTTCTTCTTTTCGTGTCGAGGGAAGTTTCAAATTTTATTGGACCAAAACTTAGCCACTCTAACAGCATTGTCTGTGGCGTTAAGGAAGTCGTCAAAGGTGCAGCTGTCAGGACACGCGGGGCAAGACAATACGTGACCCATTGTCTGTGGGGAGACTCCGCCCTCGCATCGATCACTCCCGCCATCGGAGAAGCCCCACCTGCACAGATTATCTTTGCTTCGGCCAACCTGAGTTCGAAGCCGATTTAAGGATTTCCATGTTGGCCATGGCAAATCGTGTCCAGGAGGAAGAGACTCCTCGAGCGGGAGGAACGACGCAAGAGAGTATCTTTGCCGCCACAGACTGCAGCGAGCATGCGAAGCCATACATGTTAAAGTTATTACGACTCTGGAGTCTTTGGGACACTGTTGAATGAAATGAAATGAAATGAAATGAAAATCATTTATTCATGTAGGCAATACAATGTGCACTTATGAACGTCATTTGTTTTTTAAACTACCACTAGCTCGGAACGCGACCACTACTGAGAAGAGCTAGCGAGAAACTCAGAGGGTTTGTCTCTTTTCAATCAATCATTTACAATCAAGAAAGGTTACAACAATTTTATATATCGTGTAGAGGAGCCGTTTAATCCCATGGATTACTTTCATTAATGTAGTCTGAAATTTTGTAATATCCCTTTTCACATAATTTTTGTTTTATAATAAGTTTAAATTTATTAAGCGGAAGATTCCGTATATCCATGGGAACCTTGTTGTAGAAGCGCACACATTGACCTCTGAATGACTTACTAACTTTACTAAGTCTACTAAAAGGTACAGCTAATTGATTTTTGCTCCTTGTTTTGACATTATGTCGGTAACAATGTTTCTCGAATGAATATATATTTCTCTTAACATATACAAGATTTTCATATATATATATTGTGACGAAAATGTTAAAATATTAATTTCTTACTGAATACTGGTAATTAATCTGACTTAAAATAATGAACTTCACTTGAAAATTTCGTATGATCACCAATTATCATACATTAACAAACCAAGATGACTGACAATTGCCATACTAGAAACCGTATCTCTGAAGACCTCAAAATCCATTTTAAACCAGATGGCTAGATAGAGTCTGCCCATAGCCAGAAATAAAAGGTGTAAATTTACTTTTGATTTAAACGAATAGGGTATATTTTTCATGATTATGACGACCTGTTTACATTGTTTACGACGGTACACATGTCCGTATTATCACACAAACATATGCCCCTAGCGGGATTCGAACCCGCAACCTTTTGGTATAGTGGTCAGAGTTGCTAACCACTACACCAAACAGGTCGTCAATGGATGTTTTCATTATAATTTCCAGTCGGAATCCTGGATAGTTGGTTAGGGGTTTGCTGAATATAGCTTTGAAGGTACAAAGGAGTTCATTATTTCTACAGGATTACCTACACTTCTGAGAATAGTTTACAAAAGATAGAGCCGTAGTTCCAATTTGTGTTTAAACTAAGCAAACGATATCGCGAATCGACATTTTAAATTGTTACATAGTACTGTAGACATAACCAGATACAACTTTTGGAATTTTCGCATTATTTATTGCAGTTTGGCGTGACACGACCGTCTGCCGCAGCGAATGCATGTTGAGTGAAAATTTTTATTGCGAATATTGAGAATTGATTGCAAGAATTTTGACAGTTCATTTAAGAATGGTTTATTTGAAATATATGCTAATAGGTTTAGACTTGTATTACACGGCTTTTAGCATGTTTATACAAGTACATTGTATAAAGTACCTAGTTTTCCGCCAGCGAGTTCATCGGCGGGGATCCCGAAATAAAAACTAACATTGACGATGAAACATAGTATTTTTTTTTTCGTTTTATTCTCCAAACCTATCCAAACCCAAAGGTATCTAAGCCCATACAGCCATGTCTTATTTCTTCAGTTTATAAGTCAGTCTCAGTCAAAACAAGTCATTCGTCGAATACTTGGCGTACACAGAGTCTAGTCACGGTCAAGTCATTCTTCAGTAAAGTGGCAGAATGCTTTACAAAAGATTTTGGCGGCTTCTTGGGAACCCTAAAGCTTCGTTACGCACTTTAATTTACGAGTACACTTCCCTTCACTTGTAGACCATCACTAACATAACATAATAAACTAGATGGCGCTGTGTGTATGTGCAAAGATATTTATTATTACATTTATATTTATTATTATTTTTTAACCGGCAAGTATTTATTGAGTTCAAGAACTGAAATACAAAATATACCTAGATTATGTTGATGTGTTTATTATTTTAACATTTCTTTTAATTATGAACAAAAATTTACTGAAACATGGTCTCTGCGGCTCAATGTCACCAAGGAGCTGGTGTTTCACTAAGAGATCGAATCAGGAATGAAGAGATCCTCAGAAAAACGAAAGCCACCTTTGAACTGTGAATGCGAACAACTCAAAATAGTCCTTGTTTTTAATGTACAACGGGTTGGTACTTGACCTCAATCACACCTGACGTTAAGTGCAGATGAATTCGAAGGTGGAAGCGTACTAGACCCGGAAACCCCAACACATTTGAGGGACTGGCTATCTTATCTCTGACAACCGGAACACAACAATGCTATTAACATTGTTGCTTGGCAGCAGATTTAGATAAGATGGTGGTAGCTAGCCAGGCGGACCTTTAAAATGCCCTACCACTAACCAAATTGTTTTGCAGGGCATTAAATAAACAAAAAATAAGTTGCTCCACAAGATCATAAATACTTTTAGAGCAGTATACTGGTGGTATACCATAAGCTTAGACTAATCGTCATCAGTCCTTAAAAATCCCACTAGAGGGACATAGATCTTCCCTCGTTGGGGACTTCACATTTTTATTTCTCAGACGTGCAGATTTCCTCACGATGTTTTCCTTCACCGTTCAAGAACAGTCGGATAAATGCACATAAGTAATTAAGTTAAATTTAAAAACTCATTGGTACATGGCCAGTGGGGATCGAACCTGGACCCCCCAAATTGGGAGACTGTGTCTCCTCGACTGAGCCATCGACGCTCTGTCTTAGCCACCACGCACCGGCATGCACAGCGTGGAACATTCTTTCACAAGGTGAATAGATGAAGAAGCATATGTAAACCAGGATCAACAGTGGTACTCTGCACTGCGTAGTTGGTGGTAAGGTTTGTTTCCTTAGCTGGGATTTTGTCATATCGCAATAAATTTAATAAATAAATATTTCGGACACTTACACCAATCACCTAGACCCAAACTAAGCAAAGCTTGTACTATGGATACTAGATAACGGATAAACATACATAAATATTTATATAAACATCCATGACTCAGGAATAAATGTTCATATTCATCACACAAACATTTACCCGCCCGCAACCGTTGGTTTCGCTGATAGGGTCACTATCCACTACACCAATCGGTCGTCGTAGATAATACAATACAATACAATACAAATACACTTTATTGTACAAAAGGAGGACATACATTTTACAAAACACAATACTGATAAGAGTACAATTAGGCGGCCTTATCACTAAAAGCGATCTCTTCCAGGCAACCTTTGGGTGTAGGAGTATAACTCTATAGAACAGGCAGGTTGTGCAAAATACGGATGCAGATATGAAATACCTACATATCAATTACTTATTTAATAAACAAAAACTAAAACCATACATTTATACATATATATTATATACATAAATAGCTATATATATATACATATAGATGGATACCACATACATAACAAAATAATACACACATAAGTACCTTATAAATATACAGGGCGTCCCAAAGTTATGGGACATGAAGGGGAAGTACCTTAAATATCGTAGATAGTGAATTTTGCTCAAAGAAGACTTTATGTTATTTTTAAAAGTTAGTAATTCTGCATTCATAGATTTTCTAAAAATTATTTGCTTCGGCTGGGAATCGAACCGACTCAAATGTGAAAAAAAAAACACCCTACTTTTATGATGCCAATCGAAAGAATAGCTAAAAAATAATAACTCTGCCTAAGTAACATAGTATTTTAAAAGAAAGGAACAACGTGAAATTAATCATTTTAATCAAATAAAAAACATACATGAAACTGCCGTAGTCAATTAAGTAGGTATTTTTTTGTAAATTAATTAATTAAATGCTCAAAATGTGATCCCTCTTGTCTTACGCAAATCGCCAATCTTTTAATGAGCCCGCTGCCTGTTGATTTTCTAATCATTTTATGGTGAACACTCGATGTGATATGGCACAATTCTGTTTGCAACTCGCCTACGTTCTCGTATCGCTTTTTGTATAGCATATCTTTCACGTATCCCCAAAAGAAGAAATCTAATGGTGTGAGGTCCGGGGATCTGGCCGGCCATCTAATCGGTCCATTTGTACCAATCCATGTAGGAAAACATTCATTTAGAAAATCTGCTGCTCTCCGACTATTATGAGCCGGAGCTCCATCTTGTTGGAAAATTAAGTTTTCTTGCTCCGCCGCGGAATGGTTTCTTATCTTATCCCTTAAAATTTGAAGTATTCCTAAATACTTTTCTGTGTTCAAGGTTCCTTGGTAAAAATGGATTAAGAAAACCCGGTTTTTTAAAAGTCCGCACCAACAGTTGAGTGAAAAACGCACTTGGTTATTAGTTTCAGTCACTCGTAGGGGATTTTCTTTAGACCAAATACGATTATTGTTGCGGTTATACATACCGTTATTGCTAAAGTTAGATTCGTCTGTCCAAATAATATTATCCAAAAAATTTGGATCTTCGAGCAATCGTGCCTGGATATCAAGACAGAAATTTTTTCTCCTTTCTGTATCGCCCGGAAGTAATTTTTGAACCAATCGTCCTTCAACATAACTCTTAAAACCGTGTTTTTTTAATACACGGTGTATTTTACTTTTTGAAACTCCAATTTCATGTTCTCCTTCTCTCACCGATGCTTTCGGAAAAGCCGAAAAGTAAATTAAAATACCAAGTTCTTCGTCGTTGATCGTATGGTTTTCTTGCTGTGGTTCTCTTGGGCGTTTATCGAAACGTCCCAGAGTTTTCAAATTGTTCACAAGCCTTTTCAAAACTTTACGAGACGGTATTTGTCTATCAGGATATTTTACGCCATACCACCGCAAACTTCTAGAGATATCTTTATCGTTCAAAAAATATGCTTCCATTAGATCAAAACTTACTTGATATGCCATGTTCGCAATAAATTAACACAATAACACTTGTGTAAGTGAATTGAGACTAAACAGATCAATATCCGAAAAACAAACGCTCGCACATACTGTTCCATTTTCAAATTTAAGAACAACATTTAAAAATATCACTTCTTTTTAAAATATCTTAAAAAGTATGCATTCAAACAAACGCTGTCATAAACTGTTCCATTTTCAAATTATAAATTATTTATTTTTGTTTTTAATTTGCCTTCTGTCTAGCTTACAGAGGACGTATTGAAATACAAGTTTTATCATTTCATCTACACGTGCACTTATAATAAGGAAAACTATGTTAGTACCTATTTTATGAAGTGGGTACTTATTTACGAATAATCAATGCTATCTTTGGAATGATAATATCGCTACTTTTCGAACGTCGTCGGCAATAAATAACTTTCTTGAAATTTGACTCAATCATTTTATGTTGTTCCTTTCTTTTAAAATACTATGTTACTTAGGCAGAGTTATTATTTTTTAGCTATTCTTTCGATTGGCATCATAAAAGTAGGGTGTTTTTTTTTTCACATTTAAGTCGGTTCGATTCCCAGCCGAAGCAAGTAATTTTTAGAAAATCTATGAATGCAGAATTACTAACTTTTAAAAATAACATAAAGTCTTCTTTGAGCAAAATTCACTATCTACGATATTTAAGGTACTTCCCCTTCATGTCCCATAACTTTGGGACGCCCTGTATAATAAAATAATGAAAGAATTTGTAAAGCAAAATTACTAATTAATGATGACCAGTGAGAAGATAATGTATGTGTGTGACTGTGGAAACAAATAAAGGCTTTATCTATCTATCTACTCGTTGTTCAACACATAGCATAGCCGAAACTGGATTTCCATACTAAAGGTATTTGGGAATGTTTTATTTTGTAAGGTTAATCGAATTTTTTTTGATCGAATTCGACTATGGTGCCTTGGGAGAAGTTGATCGTAATCAGGAGTGGAGTCACCTGTTAATGAGAATTACACGAATTCAAATACACCCTGTATACTAATATTGAACAATAATGGGACAATAATTAATCATCATCGTCAGCCCGTAAATATCCCACTGTAGGGATATAGGTCTTCCCACGTATATGAGGGAGTATGGGCCATAGTCCATCACGCTGGCCAGTTATTTATTAATTACTTGCCAGTAATTAATAATTTGTAGTTTCTATAAGATATTTTAATGTACCTACATTCCCTATTTAAACAATCAAGCATATGTGATTGATTGATTGATTAATAATATATAAAATTAATATATACAAAGAGCGAGATTTCTTACAGCAAACCCCTAGAAAGGAGAAACAATAACAATATTGTTATATAATAAATAAATAAAATAAATAATAAATAAATAAATATCCTTAGACATACACACAGCGCCATCTAGTTCCACAGTAAGCAACTATATGCTTGTGTTGTGGATACCAGATGGTTGATATAATACATAAATACATTTTTTTTTTGTAAATAAATACTTATTATGAATGAAAACATCCATAACTCGGGTACACATATCCGTATTCATCACACAAACATATGCCCCTAGCGGGATTCGAACCCACAACCTTTTGGTATAGTGGTCAGAGTTGCTAACCATTACACCAAACAGGTCGTCATATATAATAGTGATGTTATAATTAAGGATCGACTTATGTCCTTATTGTATTAGGATACTTTGTGACATGTTGTATAACTTTTCTAAGAAATTAGTTATGGCTTACTTACTGGTTTTGGATAGGTTTAATTTAGATTTTTAAGTATTAACATCTGTGATTTTAATTTTAAATCAAACACAAAATAAGGAGGAGGTTGCCAATTGCACTGTTTTTTTTTTGGATGTTCGTTACGAGATGTCCTCGTCAATTGTAAACCGATTTTGGTGATAATTTTTTTGAGTGCAACGGTGTACCACCAGGGTGGTCTCCTGTAAATTTGGTGATGTCCTGATGATGCACTCTATATATAGAGAACGGGACCTTAGTGCAATATATTGTTTTGCCAATTTAAAGTACAGGAAATACAGCACCTCATTATATTTAAAAAGATTAGATTGATATTTAATGCATGCAGGATGGATGAAATGGCGACAGGTTTCTGGGACTATATGTGACCCACGGATGCCCCTGAAACTCAAGGGGAAAATTTACAAAACCATTATAAGACCTGTCACCATGTATGGATCTGAATGTTGGGCAATGAAATAGACTGATGAAAGTAGAATGCATGTGGCAGAGATGAGAATGCTAAGATGGATGTGTGGTGTGATTAGAATGAATAAGATCAGGAATGAGTATATCAGAGGAAGTTTGAAAGTGGCGCGAATAACAGAAAAGTTGAGGAGTAATAGGTTAGCATGGTTTGGGCACATTATGAGGAGGGATGAAAGGCACGTAACAAGACGAGTGTTAAGTATGAATGCGGAGGGATACAGAGGTAGAGGAAGACCGAAGAAGTTGTGGGTAGAGTGCGTGAGGAATGATATGTGTGTGAAAGGGGTGAGTACGGATATGACGGGTGATAGAGGAGAGTGGAAGAGGGTGACATGTTGTGCCGACCCCACCTATAAGGGCAGGAAAATGATGAGATTGATATCTATATACGAGGGAAAAGGTTTCCAATAGCATATAACCCGCAGCTCTTTAAAGTCAGGTTAAATAGGCATCTTCTGGGAAAGCTCGTTCCATCGTAGACCTTATCTCGACATTTAGTCCAGATTAAGGTCAAGAGCGATCCCATTCTAATTAAAAAAAGAAAAAGAAAAAAAAAAAAAAGAATAGTCGAGGAGGTTCTGCTTTTACTATCGAAACTTTTCACCATCAGTCAAGAATACTTCATACGTGGCTTCGTTCTCATAGAATTAGAATAACCTATATAGGTGATGTTACCGTCAGTGAAATTCGAAATACATTAATTTAATAATAAAACAAAATATAAAATTATCGACATAATTATTTGATTATCGTAAACTTTGGAATATTTCTGCATCGAATCCAAGTGATATATTTTCTATTTACCCACTTTTCTCTAAATTTGTAACATTTTGAGACGTTATTTTATTACAATGTGTCAACATCACCTCAGACATCCCACTCTTCTACTCAATAAAATAAATATGAAAGTTTGTGAAGATGTTTGGATGTTTATTTGGAATAAAATTTGGCACACAGATAAACCATGTTCTGAATTAACACATGACGTAATTTTTATCCCGAAAATCAGAAACATCCCGCGGTTTATTAAAAAATTGGAACAATTGAATTTGATGTTGAATATGTCGAAAGTGCATTTCCTGGTATGCAAATGCTGATATTGGCATATCGAAAATCTGTTTCTTCTATCTCATATGGTACTTACATCTGTGGAAGCTTAACCATTTATCTTATAAGCTGAGGGACGTTGAACTCGTTATACTGTTGCCAAATATAAAACGAGTAACCGCGAACTTAACCTGCAAGTGCAACTACCAACCGGTTCAATATGCCATCCTGTATAACTCATAAACTTTTAAATCTGTGTCAGTATGTAATGGACAATTAAACTCTTTAACAATGTCATTAAATCAAAAAATAAATAAAAAAAACGGTGTAAATTACTTTCGCAGACGCGAAAATCGCGTGACTCACATGTCAACAGTACAATGGAGGAATCCAGGTTGTCGGCCGTTCTATAGACACATAATTTAATGCATTCTTTTTATTTTATCATTAACCTTCGAACGTGCTCCGGTTTCGAATCGACAACGTTATTTTTGAAACACGGTTACGCGCGCGGTGATTAGCGGGCGAAACGTTTAGAAATCGACATTTGTCTTCACTCACTGGCTTTACATGTCACGTGCACACCGAGCGCGTTTCGGAACGCGCGATCATCAATGCCCACTGGCTGGGAAGCGGGCGCGTGAAAAAAAGAAAAAATGTTTTTCGAAGAAAATAGTTCCGCTCTGAATTCGAAACTTGTTTTGGCGGGAGAGGCGCGCGTGCGGGCGCGAGCGGCGCGCGGTAGCGATCGCGTCGACTGGGCGGCCTCACTGAAAAAGCTCCTTACGAGACATACCCGATGTGCATTCTATTTATAATATTAAGTTGGGCGTACGGCACGCGCGTGCACTGCTCGCACGCGTCCACTGCCTACATTAACATCATAATATTTGAAGTTATTAATTAGGTCAGCTGATGAAACACGTTGCAGCATACACCCGTGTTTACATTTGCGAGAAAAAAAGATAATTAAAAATTAAACGCCGTAAATCGTTCGTCGGCGGTGCCCTTAAATATGCTGTAATTCACAATTTACACACTACGTTGGATATATAAAATAAAATATGTAACAGTTACTGCATTGGAAGGGCTCCAAGAATAATAGAGACGTGTTGGGGTTATGATATTCGTGAGAGGTTTTGACGTCGATCGCCATCAATCCTCTACGAATGCTGACTTTATTTACTCAAAAAACATATATCTTTATTGTGAAAACAATAAAGATGCTATAAATATTAACTTTGACGTGAATTATGTTTAACTTGATAATAAAACGAAACGGTTTTAAATTTAAAACAATATGTCTGTAAGAATGTTGTAAGATAGCGTTCACACTCTATTAACAACTCCGAAATATAATAGTCGCTATTAAAGTTCTGTAAGCTCTATGTGACGTGGGATTTCCGACAGAGTAGAATATTACCAACCTGTATTTTACCAAGGGTGTGGTGTCATGACTTGACCAGTGATGGGCAGAAGCGTCATTGGGTACCTTCCAACAAAATCTATCGCCAGCCCAACAGTCTACATGTGTACCATGACCACACGCGATATAGTTTATCATACGTTATATCGCGGCATGCTTATGTCAAAATGCTACTGTACAATACAATACGATACGATACGATAGGATACAATAGGATACGACATGATACGATACGATACGATACGATACGATACGATACAATACAGTACAATAAAATACTTTTTATTGAGCAAAATTATTTACAATAATTTTTGATGATAACAATACCACTGTTATGTCGCTCATTTTGAGAGGTGACCGCGGTAAAATTTGTAATAAACTGGTTGTTTTGCTCCCACTGCTGGACTGGCGATTAGGGGAAATGGAGAGTTATTAATGACATTAATAACGAATGTCTATGGGACACATTAGATTTAACAGCCATTAACAGAACATGTTTTCTTCGATGTGTGTGAGGATCTACCCAAACCCAGGTGTAGTGGTTGGAAACTCTGCTGCTATACCAAAAGGTCGCGGGTTCGAAACCCGCTAGGGGCATATGTTTGTATGATGAATACAGACATGTGTTCCCGAGTTATGGATGTTTTTCATTTATATGTGTATTTATTTACAAAAAAAATGTATTTGTCTAGTTTATAAACCATCTGGTATCTATAATACAAGCCTAGTTGCTTAGTGTGGAACTAGATGGCGCTGTGTGTATGTGCAAAGATATTTATTTATTAGCTAAGTCAATTTAGTAAGCAAACTAACGAAGTTTCTATGAATACAAAAATTAATATCTAACTAATATTTAAGTAATAGATATTGTTTTCTTGTATTAGGTCCTTACCTATGAAATTGGCGTTTTGTATGAAGAATTTCATTAAGACTGTTTTCTCCATACAAATATTTTTGATTTTTTTTTTTGGGAACGGTAAATCCAAATTTAGCTAGACTTTGTGTGTATTATCGGATAACATTAAGTTAAGTATGGGCAGCGTTAATTTTTAAAAATAACCGCTTTATAAAAGTTTCAGATAATCTAATAAATGATTATGGGAAGCACATGGAAAGAGCTCTGTTCAAATTTTTTTTTATGTGATTTAGCCCAGAGATTAAAAAATATTTCAAGTGAAATAATATTCCATTTTCCAAATAATAAACAAATTTGGATATAGCTTGGAAATCGCAGGAATTGGTACATATGATTAACGAAGAAAAAAAAAACTCCAATTTCATATGTAAAGACCCAATATATTAGATTATATCTCGTACTCTGATTACATTTTTGTAGTGGTAGAGCCACGCTGTAAGCTATTAGCTTGCAGCATGAATGGGCCGGCTCGACCGGGGAAGTACCACCCTCTCGCAGAAGACCGACGTCTGAGTAGTGGCATTTTGCCACTGCGCTTCGTCCGGTTAGCGAGGGCGCCGGAGGCCCACCTTCCAGTCTCTCTCCAGAATGGTAGCGGTATTTAAAGAGTTAGTACCCCAGGAGGGTACCAGCACTGCTGGAGAATCCCTCATCGCTCAGGCTGCCCTACTTATTCTGGGGTGGACACTTTCCTCAAAGGCCGGCAACGCATCTGTGACCCTTTTGGTGTTGCGGGTGTCCATGGGCGGCGGTGATTGCTTTCCATCAGGTGACCCGCATGCTCGTTTGCCGCCCTCTCATATAAAAAAAAAAAAAAACATACCTGTTTAAGGTCCATAACAAGGAGAGATTTTAGAAAGGCGTATTAGCAATGGTTAACGGAGCGGTGGTCAAGCAGCGAGATCTAGCTTTTTCACCCGACTGCCACAGAAATGAGTTTTTCAAGTGTATGTATGTATGTTACCTCCTTCAGCCTAAACATAAACAGCTTCACCGATTTTCAAGGGCAAGGGGACGTCTGATTCATCTTGAACCCAAGTGTTATAAAATATATTTTAAGGTTAAATATCTAACATGGCGTCGGCAAAATAAAAATATAATATTGTTCTATTTTTCGGGGAATAATTGCAGTAATCTTTACCAGCATAAATTATTAAAAAAATTTCCACTTTATAAACTTCGCAGATAACATATAAGATAACCCTAAAGAACGATATTTGTTAGCCGAAGTAGTATGAGCACCGCTTTACTCGTTGTATCGGCGTCGATCAGCGAGGTCGTCCCTCGCTGTCATAATGTGTCAGGTTGACGTCAACGGCTGACAAAAATGACGCAACTTTGACGAAAAAAGTAATTTTTCCGGACATTATTACGACACTGTCTGGGAGATTTTATTTTAAATTCGTATTTCGAATGGAAACAATATTGTACGATAGCGTAACAAAACCGCATTAAAATAGTTTAACATTCGGAATACATTTTTTTTTAGCAAAAAGAGAGCCCTTGTGAGATTGAGGTCTATGTCTCTCTGTGTATCTGAATGTGTACGTTTAATGCAAATCAGTTGAGCCGTTGATATATGTTTAATAGTTAGTGTATTTATCTCTAAATAAAATTGTATTCTTGGATTATAATCTTTAGAGTAGGTACTCACGGGGGTTCTCTATTTTTTTTTTATTTTACAAATGTTTAACTTCACCTATGCCGGAGTCTATCTGTTATTAAATATTACGAGTTAAATGTTATATTATATTGGCATTGAGCTGGTCTGATGATGAAGCCGGAAGGCCATAGGAACTATTTATAATGAAACAAAGCAATCCCATCGAATTTAAGCTCGCTTGATTTCTCTTCAGAATTAGTCTGATTGTAGAAGGAAGGTCAGCAACGGCATGTAGTAAAACTGACGACTTTGGGCTTACGTTATACTCTTCTTTGTGAGAATAATATATGATGATTAGACTCATAACGGAAAAGTATTTTTAATGTAGATTTCATTTAATGGAATTTGTAACATGTGTTATTAAATATTATGAGTCAAACCTTTGAGTATAAAAGAGTGCTAACAAAATTGTACATTGTAATTAGGTCATTATTTTACGCGAAAGTTTGCATGAAAAAAATTGGTACAATATTTGTTGCTGATGTGAAGCCATAGCACGTACTATGGCTATACTATGGCCATTGTGTAATGAATAATTTTCTTGGTACTCTTTCTTTTCAATACAAAGTATCTAGGTACTAGGTTTTATTATTATTAATTTCTTTATTAGACGTACATCTCATTATAAATACACAATCGCAGTAAAATTAAAATAAATGAAAATTTGCATATTGTATACAATTTTCATGTTATTTCGCCTTTGTCACGTGTGCATTTCCATATATAAGGTGAACCAAGGAGCTTTTAATGTTTCGAACACCTAAAGCGTATGTTTTTATTATATCTGACCATATTTAGAATAAAGGTCGTGACGTCATGTATGTTATGTACGAGTATACAATTTTCGTTTTATTTTGGTACAAAACTGCATCCTAAAAGGAATTAGCAGAACCGAAAAGTAATATCTCTATTTCTAACCTAGTCCTGACGCGGTAATTTGCGCCGTGAGCGACGGATGGCGCGAAACGGTTGACAGTTGTGACAGCGCGCGCGGGAAAATATAGTGTTCCAAAGTTGTCCATGATGGAATGGCGCAAAAATAGGAACATATCACGTAATAGCGGTTTATTTGAAGTGATGTATATGTCCGTGTTGTAACGAACTTTTTCTCAGAAACGACTGAAGATTTCAAGTTGAAATTAATATCGTATACTAAGGTATTCGCACTTCTGCATTTAAGTTTCTAGTGTTAAGTTACGACCATAACAAGACATCAAAACCAATAGAGTAGGTACCTTCTTCCGAATAGATTCGAAAATTTCAAACTTCTCAAGGAATCCAAATAAGAAGAAAGCCAGTTTGCAAACTTTGTTTTATTTGCTTAAAACCACAGTTCGATTTTTATAGTAGTATGCTGTTATAACAGCTATAATTAAGCTATAGTTATAATTAATGTCAAACATTATAGACATTTTGAATATAATTACTTTTAAATCTGCAATAAAACAAGAGAAAGTACGGTATCTTAATTACTGTTTTCGAGAAAAACCAACGATGATTTCGTCCCGTGATAATAGAATATTTGGTTCGGATACAAGGGTCGAACCCATATCTCCGCGATGACATCTCACAACACCACTGCTGCGAACAGTCGCCACAGGGCTTTAAAAACTACTACGATTGCTAATAAAGAAACACGGCATGCACGAGTGCCAAGTTTTAATACTCAGTTTTATTTTGCCTGCCAACTCACAGTGCACAACTCCTGCATCCGTAAACCGAGATGTGAATGCGTTTTTAATTTTTATGCGCATTCTTTTTTTTAACGTGAACTGACTTTATTTTGGCTATATTCTTGTGATATATTTTTAAGCCGGATTTAAGTGTTAGGTTATCTGACATGTCTACCTGACTATGACGAAAGCAAGGAGGGTAATGCGATAAGTTCATATATTTTATTATGTTACAACCTACAGCAAAGGGTTACCTATCTATAAATTAATCCGGGTTCAACATAAGTGATAATGACATTACAAAAAAATCAATACGAGTATGGCGAACGTTACACATAATTTTTACCGAGTTTTTCATTTCTCCTGAAAGCTGTGACATTTTAAGATCCAAGCCATCAAAGCGAGTTGACCACTTCTTAAAACACCTATGGTAAAATTCGTACATAGCTATTGTCAAAATCGGGCCAGACATACCCTCTCCGAACAATATTTCTAGACGTCAATGGAGCTAAATTAAAATTTATAATATTTTTTTTTTGGTTCAAGCACATTGGATTATCCCTTGACTTCGATTACACATGACTCACTCACCCGGAAGCCTCAGCTTATTTCGACGCGATTTGCTATCTTATCTCAGACAACCGGAACACAACAGTACTGAAATCGATGAGATTTTTTACCGTAAGGGAAAAAATAGGGCATATTAGGTAAGTGAAATCGATGATAGTTTTTTTTTTCTAAACTTTCATCGACCAACGTGCTGGCCCGAGATTGATATGCGACTGGTGGGATTCGTAGAGTTCCTATAATGTGAAATTCATATTTTCTCCAACTTTTTTTTATTTATTTAATTTAATGACGGCATGTTTGGTGTAGTGGTTAGAAATTGTGCTACTATACCAAATGGTCGCGGATTGGAATCCCGCTGGGGGCATGTGTTTGTATGATGAATACAGACATGTGTTCCCGAGTTATGGATGTTTTTCATGATGTATTTATTTACAAAAAAAAAATGTATTTGTGTAGTTTATCAACCATCTGGTATCCATAACACAAGCCTTTTTTTTTTTTTTTTTTCGAGGGGAAATACGTTTACGCATTCGACCCGCCGCTGTGGGGCAGCGACGGGGATATGTGGGACTCCCCGCTCCAATGACAGGAGCGGGACTACCCACTAAAACCCCCCGGCGACCTTCCTCGGCAGTAAGGAGGACCTGGGAACGCATAAGCGGCTCCAGGTCGTCCCCCGCCCCGCCTCCCCTCACAAGGGGAGGCCCGTTCCCGGAGGGCGGCTAGCGCGCCCTCCGCGGGAGCACTGTCGAGCCCCACACCGCGATCAGCGAGCGGTATGAGACGCGACAGGGCCCGATGCGACGACACCCCCCCGGTCGCTCCGGGGGGTGTCATCCTCTCTCGGGTCGCGTCCGGCGGCTACATCGCTCCGAGATGTAGCCGCCCGCGACCTCGGGCGACGTGCAGGGGGGCTAGCGAGCGTTGCCGCCCCCCCGACGTCGCCTCCTGCGCCATAACACAAGCCTAGATGCTTACTGTGGACCTAGATGGCGCTGTGTGTTTGTGCAAAGACATTTATTATTTATTTATTTATTTATTTATTTATTTATTCAGTCTTTCACATACAGCATTACAGTAAAATTACCAATGCACTGTACAGTTACTTAGGTAGTACAAATTGTTACCAGAATTTATAGCTATTCTTAATTATTTATCTAGGTCAATCATCCATCAATCTCACAACACTGCAAACACGCCCTTCTAACACTCGGCCAACTCCCAGCGAACACATCACACTCCTGGTCTCGCTCCAACAAGGGGTTGAGTCTGCGAAGTCCGCGCAGGAGCGGAGAGTTTTGGTGGGCCACTGTGCGCACGTTCGGCAGCGCCAACAACCGGTTATTTATTTATAATGAAGTAATTATGTGGAATACGCTACAAACGCGACCGTCAAATGACACAAAGCGCTATTCGATTATGGTTTTGAAAAAAAAATTAAACTACCGATGCCAATGCCTTATAGTCACACTATTTGCCTTATTTTTTTCTTTATGATAAAAAAACTCATCCGATATGTTCGAATGTCTACTAAGCCCCGTTTTGTAAAGCTATGTTTTTTACATTTGAACGTCACGTAATCCTAACAATTTCACTGGCCCTTTTTAGTATAGATCCAGGAACCGCAGTGAAACACCTATTTGGAGCATTGTAACGTTGTCGTCATGCCACAGTAAAAGTTAAGAATATCTTCGGGCTTACCGCGATGTGTCACGCTGGCCGACTGAATATTAGTGTCCAGGTGCGTTGCGACTGTAAAACTGCAAAATGTGGTGCAAGTGATAAACCTTTCACTTCTTCACTAAAAGTCCGATTTGAAATGGACAGACTGAACGCCTTTTATATATGTCGCAGTCAGATCGCCGAATTAGCAATTTTATAAAATGCCTATGCGGATCGTTATGTATAGCGAATATCGATAGGCTAACTAGAGGGTGTTTTATGTGGAATAATACTAATTGTTCGTTTTTATCTTTTATTAATGATCAAGTCATAGAAGCCATTCTTACAAAAGTGACGTATCGCCCGAACCACCTGACAGATAGTTTTCACCCCTAGAACGTAACCTCTTTTTGCAATAGGGCATGCCATAGCATGTAAACCTCCGTAACAGAGGGGAGGGGAGTTAACGTGAAACTGTGTTAGAAAGGTAGGGACTCAGCAGATTTGCTGATTTTTTTTCGCCCCCCCCCCCCCCCCCCCTTTAATTACTCTATAAATAAAATTTTGCAAGAAAAACTATATATAAAATCAACTTAAAAATAACTGTACAGAATAATTAATAGTACTAAAGGTAGCGATAGTGACACGAAAAGGTACCATACACAATTCTTTAAAATGGACTTAGGCGGGTGCTTGGTAAAACTTAAATTATTAATATTATCTCGGTACATGAAGTGGGTCCAAAGTATCCCAAATAACAATTTTAGTTTTCAAAAAAGTGTTTTAGTGTTCAGTGTTAAATTTCGTGATTCTTGAAGACCCCGAGGTTGTTTAGGATTCAGGAAAGACTGACGCCGGAAAAGTTTCAATGCCTTAGCTGTTCGCATTATAAATGAAGAGTCGAACCGCTTAGTGCGAATGTTCGGTATGTTAACTATACATACGGGTGGAATCCGTCCCCACGCTTTTTGCGGGGAAATACGTTACGCACACCGCCTCGCCTGAGGGTCAGCAAGGCGATTATGAGGGACTTCACTCCCTTAACGGGAGATATACCCACTGAAACCTCGCCTCGACCTTCCTCGGCGGTAGGGAGGACCTGGGTTCGCATAAGTGACTTCCAAGTTTTTTTTTATGCACAACGGGTTTGTGCTTGACCTCAATCACACCTGACGTTAAGTGAAGATGAGGTTGAAAGTGGAAGCGTTCTGACCCGGAAACTCCAACTAATTTGGGGGAGTGGCTATCTTATCTCTGACAACCGGAACACAACAATGCTATTAACATTGCTGCTTGGCGGCAGATTTAGATAAGATGGTGGTAGCTAGCTAGGCGGACATTTAAAATGCCCTACCACCAACCATTCCGAGTACTTAAACATGTACCCCGCTGGGGATCGAACCCGCGACCTCCGAATCGTAAACCCAATGTTGTTTAGGAGGCGATTACAGGTCCCCCCGCTTTGCCCCCGTAGGGGTGCTCGTTCACAGAGAACGACTAAGCGATCTCCGCGTGGGGCACTGTTGCGCCTCATCAGCTAACGAGCGATTCTTCTCCACGCCTAGTAGCGCGAGTAGTAAAACAGAGAATCAAGGATCTGTCATCACGAGCGTATGACCACAACATGACGGCAGACTTTGAGATGGTAGTAGCCAAGCCAGGTCAATCTACTATTATAACAAACAGCTTCCCACTTCTGACTTAGTCCACTCCAGCAGTCCTGTCCCCCACGTGTGTAGATACAACCCAGTACCGCCCACGGCCGCCATTAACACACATACGCTATCCAGCCCCACAGCTGGTCCGCAATTGCGAGTACTTGCTGGAGACGTTACATCATTACCGTATTTATGGGGACAGTTTTAGTTGTGCTGGAAATATTAATTTGGGTTTCCGTACCAGAAAGGTATCCAAGTCGAACCAACTGAATCATGATCCACTCAGCCGATAATTCGTTTGAAATCGTCGAAACAGTTAAAATTTTCTTCTATTACCCAGCATGTAGGTTTTGTAGTGTAACTTCCTATAATCTTACCGTCTCACTTTCTTTCATTACTACATTTCCTTATGAACGACAAAGACAAAACATACTTTAATTAAAACAGGCTTTCTTCTTCTTCTTCTTATTTTTGAGGGTGGCAACCAGTCAACCTCATTGTCAAGGGACATTACTGCCAGTTTCGAGTGAAAATTTTTATTTATCTTATTTCTTCAGTTTATAGGTCAGTCTCAATCAAAACAAGTAATTCGTCGTATACAGAGTCTAGTCACGGTCAAGTCATTCTTCAGTAAAGTGGCAGAATGCTTTACAAAAGATTTTGGCGGCTTCTTGTGGGAACCCGAAAGCTCCGTTACGCACTTTAATTTACACTTCCCTTCACCTGTACACCAACACTAACGATTGCTGCACAATATTCTGCCATTATTAAGCTTCAAAAGTTAGAATGCACAAATTTTAAGACTTATAAAGAAAAATGCTACTTCACTCGCCGAGTTCCCGCCAAAAAGCCAAAACAGGCTTTTAAAGCGTTTGTAAATTTTGTTTGTAAATTAGTATGTTTTGTCACTTTCTTTCATTACGACATTTCCTCATGAGCGACAGAGACAAAACATACTTTAAAACTAATTTTAATAACATTACGAACCAATTAATAGCACTTATAAATAATTAATTATAGTAATTGTGTGGTAAATATTAAAACTTATACCATTTCCTTATTTTTTACGGAACAATGGGAAAGTGAATGCACTTTCCCCTGTCTGGCCTGTCCTAACGTATTAAGTTTAAAGGACGTAATAAAGTGTTCACGCAGGACGTGCCCTCACCAGTACCACGTTCAATGCGACGGAATTGCAAAGGAAACCCTTGACCCCAGGGACCTGGATGTGTCCGCAATGTAAAGTGGCTCAAAAGAGAAAAGGAGACAACACCGAAACTCCGGTAAAAATGCAAGTAAGTGAGACACGTGACGTAGCTGACGACGGTTTTGTAAATAAAGAAATGCGTAACAGGGCAAAATCGTCACCACCTAGCGTCGATCCTGATTAGTTCGGCATCCGAGGTGAAATCCTACGCGCGGTGAGAGATGATCTACCTCAATATGTCGCAAAGATTTTGGATGCGGCTCTAGCCCCTCTTACAAAAAAGCTGAACTCACTGGAAGCCTCGGTCAGCATGATCAGTAGTCAATATGACTCCATCCAAAAAACCATGGCTAACCAGAAAATCTCACTAACCAAACTACAGGCCGACAATAGTAAGCTCAGAGAAGCTCAACTATAGGCTTGTGTTGTGGACACCAGATGGTTGATATACTACATAAATATTTTTTTTTTTTTGTAAATAAATACTTGTTATAAATAATAGTAATATACTTAACAGTCTATGGTTTCAACACAATTTCAATTAATTAATCAATAATGTTGTAAAGCGTAAACGTAAAAATAAGTGTAAATATCTTTATTATATTATATTATTTGTATTTACATTGAAACACACACACATCCACCCAATGTACATCCATCAATAGTCACTCCTTAAATATCTGCTTGTAAGTCTGCTTGCGTTGCTCGAATCGGTACATAACATCCTATTTTGGTAGTAAGATTTTACCACAACATAATTTGTATCACTGTATTTGTATTTGTACATTCTGTGAAATAGATAAATATAAATTAAAATTTCTCTGGTTTAAAAATTACAGTATCTCATATACTAAAGCCAGGTGATATAGCTAGTGTAGCAGAAGCCGGTCGCACACAATCCTTATAATTTTATGGCTTATTTATTGACGCCACTGCAGTGCGGCCGGCGCGAATTGGTCAGAATTATTCATACGAGTTAGTTGCAGTCTTCAGGAGATGCGGTTCCAAACACGTTCCGATACGCTATCATCTTTGTTACTCGTACACAGTTTTATGGAACGGCGATTGCGGGTTTGATTCCCAGCGGTACATGTTTGATTTCATTGGTGGTAGGGTATATGTCTGGATTGCTGCCGCCAAAGCCTTCCATCTCCGGACCACTAGGCGTGGGGAGGGATTCCACCCGTATATAGTTAATATACCGAACATTCTCACTAAGAAGTTTGATTCTTCATTCATCATCCGCACAGCCAAGGCATGGAACTCCCTTCTGGCGTCAGTCTTTCCTGAATCCTACAACCTTGGGATCTTCAAGAGCAGAGTGAATAGGCATTTACTGGGATGGCGTGCTTCATCTTCGACCACATCGTCACTTTCCATCAGGTAAGATTGTGGTCAAACGCGAATCCACTCAATCATAAAAAAAGCACACAAGGCGCTTAAGATCAATTCACCTGATATTAAGTGAGGATGAGGGCAATGGTTATTTTATTTAAGAGTTTGGCTATCTTATCTCACACCACCAGTACATACCATCAAGCATGCTTGGCGGCAATCTTAGCTAAGATGGTAGATGGCCAGACGGCCGTATGGCTATAATCTACCACGCGGGCCCAATGCGTTTTGCAGGATTTGTGTCAGACTAGTGGCCAGTAGTCAGTGTGTTTTAGCTGCCTCTGTAGGCCAGCGACTTGGCTTAACGACTATTTAACATGTATTTAAAGACTCGTATTAAAATGCCACTAGTGTTCACCCATCTATGGAGTGATCGCGCCGGACATTGCTTAATTTTGCTAAATGAAAACGGATAGCGAATGTGACTATACCAGGAGTGCTAGGAAAACAGTAGGTAATCACTCAAATAAACACATAACTTAAATAAAACGGTATCTTACTCGGTAATCGTAAATCATACAGATTACAATGTGCTACGCCGTAGCACTTCGTAGCAACTTGCTACATTCAAGAGTCAGAACCGTCTGCTATAAGATGTGAAAGTGACCAGGGGACCAATCGCGCTATTTTACAACGGTGTTACCATTCGAACGGACCGTTTTTAGTTTAGCTTTAGTTTAGCTGATGTAAAAAATGGTGTCGCGTTATGTTTTGTGAACGATTATATCGGTGACGCTACCAAAGTAAAACCAAACCCGAAATGTTTAGAGCTAACCGCGAGTATTAAAAAAAAACTACGAAAATTTCCGTTCAAAAGATTTGGTTTAGCTTTGGTATTGCACAAACACACAGCGCCATCTAGGTCCACAGTAAGCATCTAGGCTTGTGTTGTGGATACCAAACTACCAAACCAATGTTTTTTTTTTGTAAATAAATACATGTATAAATGAAAAACATCCATAACATCGGGAACACATGTCGGGATCACGGGAACATATGCCCCTAGCGGGATTCGAACCCGCGACCATTTGGTATAGTAGCAGAGTTTCTAACCACTACCACAGATTACTAATAAGTTACTAAAGTAACCACTACACCAAACAGGTCGTCAGATTATCTTTCAAACTTAGTGTGATCGGCCCCCCAAATATGGTTACACCTGCCTGCAAAGCTGTAATATACAGGTTTAAGACCAGATAGTGTAAAAAAATCTTTCTCAGATTCGGACGCGAGCCCCACGAATAACCTTACAGAATCAACGCCCTGGTGTGGAACCGACGCAATTTACAAGTTTCAAGCGTGTTTGCCACTCTTATTACTGGCACTTTTACTAGCAGCTTTCACTGAATATGATAAGATGGTTAAGTGAATTATATGATTTAGCCCTGTCGATAAAATTGGCATGCGGTTAAATATGACTGATCTAAGTGTACATTGGAATGGAAATGAAAATGAATGGAATGGAAAATTGACATAATATATACTGGGATTACATTTCATTTCATCTGCTTTGACATATAATTGACTTACTTAAAAATTCATTAATTAATTTTAACATTGGAAGTGTTAATAATTATAATTTATATTATGAAATAATTTAACATTTATATTGGACAACATGTTATAAATTGCTGAAAGGTTTAGTATTAATTAAGTAATTGTAAAAGTATTGCAATTTGTGTTGAATTATATTCAGCGACATATTTGCATGCCTGAAAAGACTATGTGTGAAAAACTTACTATTGCCAATATTACCACCAATGCAATGTAACCACATTTAAAGCAAATAAAGATATTCCATTATATTCTATTCAGCTAGAAGTAGCGCTTAATGATGGGAGTTGTCAACTTGGCGTGCCCCTTCTTGTGGACGATCAGTTTTGATTTTCACCTTATTCCACCGTCACCCTTCCATTTTCGAACCACTAGGCGTGGGGAGGGATTCCACCCGTATAAAGTTAATATACCGAACATTCGCACTAAGAAGTTCGATTCTTCATTCATCATCCGAACAGCCAAGGCATGGAACTCCCTTCCGGCGTCAGTCTTTCCTGAATCCTACAACCTTGGGATCTTCAAGAGCAGAGTGAATAGGCATTTACTGAGATCGCGTGCTTCAACTCCGACCACATCGTCACTTTCAATCAGGTGAGATTGTGGTCAAACGCGAATCCAGTCAATCATAAAAAAAAAAAAAAAAAAACTATCTGGGCCCTTTGGCTGAATGTTGGCTTCTGCTTGAAAATCAGCACCATGGTTTCACTGCGTCACATGCTGAAGGTTGCAGTTTGAAACCCTTTTTCACTCTACTTATTTATTAATATTTATTTTAACTTAAACTTATATATTATGTAGTACTGTAACGGTGTCGTTCTTTTGAGCTGATACTCATTGGTGGGTTTGGGTTATTGGAGTTCGAAATTTTAAACTGACTGACTGCTGAACAGCCGGATCTTTTTTTTTTTTGGGACATAGATTTTCAGATTTCACGTACCATTAAAATAATAATAAATAAATAAATATTTCGGACACTTACACCAATCATCTAGTCCCAAACTAAGCAAAGCATACATAAATATTTATATATACGTCCATGACTCAGGAATAAATGTTCATATTCATTTTTTTTTTCATTTTCATTTCATTTTCATTCATTGCATATTCATCACACAAACATTTACCCGTCGCGGGATTCGAACGAATTATTTTAATCATTTTTTTTACATCTCAATAGTTAATTTTTTTAGTTCTAAGGCCTACCTGTTTCACGCAATAAATAAGTTGTTGTGGTGATCCGTGTTCTGTTTTGACCCTGGCCTGAGCTGTCCCACCCCTTCTGTACATATACACCTCGTGTCTCGACCCAGCTGGGCATAGGTGAGTGCCCAAGGTCACAGTACATTGGCCAGCGCGGCGAACTATGGCCCCTACACCCTCATTGTAAGAGGGAAGGTCTTATCCCTTCAGTGGGATGTTTACGGGCTAACATGATGTAGTACTTGTGCGCATTGGTGACAATAAATTTTTCTTCTTCATCATTTTTTAAGTGGAAACATCACCAAGTATTTGAAGTGATAATGTAATTATAGTCAAGTGAAGTGGGCTTTTTGGCGGGAACTCGGCGAGTGAAGTAGCATTTTTCTTTATAAGTCTTAAAATTTGTGCATTCTAACTTTTGAAGCTTAATAATGGCAGAATATTGTGCAGCAAACGTTAGTGTTGGTGTACAGGTGAAGGGAAGTGTAAATTAAAGTGCGTAACGGAGCTTTCGGGTTCCCACAAGAAGCCGCCAAAATCTTTTGTAAAGCATTCTGCCACTTTACTGAAGAATGACTTGACCGTGACTAGACTCTGTATACGACGAATTACTTGTTTTGATTGAGACTGACCTATAAACTGAAGAAATAAGATAAATAAAAATTTTCACTCGAAACTGGCAGTAATGTCCCTCGACAATGAGGTTGACTGGTTGCCATCCTCAAAAATAAGAAGAAGAAGAAGAAGTGAAGTGTGCATATTATAGGAAACGGCTCATCTTGAGCATTATGAAATGTTTATTTTAAGTGAGACATACTATCCAGTAGACATGGAAAACATCTAAATCAAATACATGTTCCTATATTTTTAAACGGCTGTTTAAGCAGTTGGGTTTTAATTTTTAAAATTAGTTTGTAAATAAAAAATAAAATAAAAATCGGGCTGCGTAAAAAGCTAAAAAAGTTTCCATCTTTTTAATTGGCTTTTTTACGCAGTCGGGCTTTTAATATTTCTAATTAAGAATAAGAATGGTTTATTTGGCCCATTTAGCGATACACATAAAGGTAATTAACTTGAAAATTTAAAAAAATCAAAATGTCTGCGCAGACATATTAATGGAGAGCATCTAAATCAAATCAGTGTTTCCATTTTTATAATTGACATTTTTAATTTTTTTTAATTTTTGTCTCACTTATAATATGCATTTCTCATGATGAGCCCATTTATATTACAATACAAATACACTTTATTGCACAACAGAAAAGAAAATACAGTTTCAGAAAAGTGATAAGAATAAAATCAAATCAAAATCAAAAATATTTTATTCAATGTAGGATACAAAAATATCACTTATTGAAAGTCAACATGTTATTTTTTTTTAACTACATCGCTTCACAAGGTGTTATGGTTAGGGAGAAGAAGCGACAAGAAACTCCGCAACAACACATTTTTTCAATCAGTTTCCATGTTTACAATAATATTACATTTTATATAACATATTACAAAACAATGGCAATTAATATAACGACCAGCTAACACCAGACCTCCTTATCGCCTAAATAATCATCTATCCTGTAATAACCCTTCTTACACAGAGTTTCTTTAATGTGGCGTATACATTTCTGCTCTGTTAAACTCAATACCTGTTCTGGTATTTTATTGTAAAAGCGTATGCTCTGTCCCACAAAGGATGTGCTGACCTCGCTAAGTCTAAATTGTGGAATTTCAATTTTATTTTTTATTATAGAATGTACAAATTGGCGACCTTATCATTAAAAGCGATATCTTCCAGGCAACCTTTGGGTATAAGGACAGTACATTGAAATAGGTATAGATTTTCAGTGATATCCATATTGGTTAGGACCAGCCCGCATTGAAGAGATGATTCGTACGACATATTCATAATGTTATTTCATTTCAGACAGATTTACATTTACCAATAGTGAATGACTAAACTGTACCTGTTATTTACAGGTGTCCGGTTAGTTACTTTTTATAATAAAAGTATACAAAATCACAGCAACAACCAATATCGAGCAGCAGCACTACAGACATGGCGTGATGGATAATACAGAGGCCAATCAAGTATGAACAGAATCGGTCAGTTCACGATGACTGCACTATACCTAACCCTACGATTGTGTGGTTAAGTGATTGGGCTTATGTACTTAATATATCGTATTGGCCATATATCATAATTGCTTTTAGGTTAACGTAATTTAGCAAAGTATCCGCTCTTATAAAAATTAATCATAGATGTCATCATTACCACCTTCGCATTTTTTCTAAAAGGGTGAATTTAACTACATAACATTTTATATCACGACCATTATCCCAAATAGGGTCAAAATCAAAATCAAAATCAAAAAATGCTTTATTTTGTAGGTACACAGGGTACACTTAAAATAGTCAGATTTTACATTTTTAAAGCTACTGCTTGTTCAAAAGGCAATTTTCCCCTGAGAAGAACAAGCTAAAAACTCGAGAGGTCGCTCTTTTAAAAAAAGGTTTTTATATTACAATATTATTATTTTATATCATAATATTTCATTATTAATTGTGAAATAGCCTGGTTATGCGAACGGGCTGGTTATGTCCATGATTGTTTATCATCTAAATAATCTGATATTTTATAATATGATTTCTTAATAAGTTTCTGTTTTGGTGGTCAGAGATATCCCAAACATTGACGATTGGGTGTTGTAAACATTAAAAGATTAATGATTGAAACAACACCCACAGTTCACCATTCGCAATATACAGAAATGCACAAGTGACAGGTGGTGAACCCATCCTTATAAAGTGGAAGTATTTAAATATTTTTGGTATAAAGCCTTTTCGGGTATAATCTTTTTATTAACTACAACGAGGAATATTCTTTCTTCTTCTTTCCTCATCATCATCACAACCTTAAACTTCCTCTCACTGGGAGATGAAATGGGCCATAATCGGCCACGCGGGCCCAGTGCGGATTGGTGGGTTTATGTCAGACTAGTGTTCTTCTGTATTACTATCTGACTAAATTGAAGAATTTAGTCATTATTTTCTGTAATTTAGTCCGTTAATATGGAGGTGGAGAAACGAATGGATATGCCAGACTTAGTGTTATCAATACAAGAAATAAAGATAAACTTGCAGGTCACATAAGTCGCCTCCACAAAGTCAGTAATTCATTCAAAGGGTTATGTATACGCTTTTTCAATAAGGTTCCAGTTGATATACAAAATCTTCCTCTCAATAAATTTAAAGATACTATAAAACAGAAACATATTGAGAAAGCATATTATAAAATATCAGACTATTTAGATGATAATCATCCCTGGACATAATCAGATCGTTCGCATGCCAGGCTATTTCACAATTAATAATGAAATTTAAAAACCTGTTTGTAATATAAAAACCTTTATGTAAAATCAAAGCCTGATTTTAAAAGAGCAACCATTCGAGTTTCTTGCTTGTTCTTCTCAGGGGAAAATTGCACTTTGAACAAGCAGTAGCTTAAAAAATTTAAAATGTACTATGTAAAATTGACTATTTTAAGTGTACTCTGTGTACCTACAAACGAAGTTCAAACTTCGCGTTCCGATCAGGTGTCCCAAAGGCCTCATCAAACTCATGTACCCTGCACTCAGAAAAACTGAGCTTGGTTTTCCTTAATCTGGGAACAGTAGAATTATAGAGAACAGTAGAAGTAAACTGTATAACAAACGAAAGTCGTGCAGGAAGTCTACCACTGTACTTTTCTCAAGAAACTTCTTACCACGTACAACCACCCTGTGGAACGGACTTCCGGCAGCGGTATTCCCGAACGAGTACGACATTGGAACCTTCAAGAAACGAGCCTACACCTTCCTCAAAGGCCGGCAACGCATCTGTGACCCTTTTGGTGTTGCGGGTGTCCATGGGCGGCGGTGATTGCTTTCCATCAGGTGACCCGCATGCTCGTTTGCCGCCCTCTCATATAAAAAAAAAAAGGTTTTATAATGAGCTGGATACGTGTTTGACAGCAATCCCACCTGTTGGAAAGTCACGATGTGGCCGACGATGAAGCACGCCTCAGTAAATACCTGTTCACCCTGCTCTGGAAGATGCCAAAGTTATAGGATTCACCTCACCAGGCGCCTTGTTGTTTTTAAGCTATTTAAGAGCTGGGTCTTCCGAATAATGCCGAGGCAACCTGTCTCTTTCCAGTAAGGATAGTTTTAATTCCTATAATTTTAAATGCAGTGATTTTTTGCATATAGATAGAGTACTTGTCAGTGATAGAATAAAAGAAAATTCTAACAAATCGGTAACTTGCTTTAGTTATAATATACATATTTAGTAAAAAAAAACATAGACTATATGATTAAAATTACCACTGTGAATTACATTGCGTCGGAGAATGTACTTAGCTTAGAACCCATATAACTATTTTCAAAAAAATCGAGCAATAACTTCTAGTTACAATTATGAAAAATTTCACCGAGGGCAAATATCACGATTCAATAAACTATTTTTAGGAAAATATAAAGTAGCTATTGATTAATTTTTCAGAAAGTAGTTGTAGAAGATCTTAGCATCTTCTACAACGCAATGAAGTGCACAGTGGTAACTTCAATTTAATATTGTAGGTTTTATAACTAAATACCTACACTATACCTAAAGCAAACTCCTGATCCGTTAGAAACTATTTTTTACAATATCACTGATAGGTACTCTGTCTATGTACAAAAAATCAGGGCCTTTAAAATTATAGGAAGTTACACCCCTAAATATGCATATCTTGACTGGACTAGTTGGGTCCGTGGCCAGATTGCTAACAGTCATGATGTCGTATATACATACATACATACATAATGTCACGCCTGTTTCCCGTAGGGGTAGGCAGAGACCCAGACTTCCACTTGCTACGATCCTGACACACCTCTTCTGCTTCTTTCACTCTCATAAGGTTGTTCATAAATGCTCGTCGGTTTAGGGTACTTTTGACTTGACCTTTCTTTAAGACGTTAAGACGTTAAGTCGTAGGTATATAACTGTCCATAAACCTTCTGTCGAGAAGGTTTTCTCCTCTACCATCACTTCTGGCACTAACGAGACTATCCGGTCATCCTAGTCCTGGGGCATTTTCATGGTACCAAAATTTAGTGAACGAACGCAAAAAATTTTACGTGGCTTGGCGCTGGTGATTTACAGAGGCTTACAGAGGCCAGTTTACAGAGGCCTAAATACACCCCATAAATACCACCCCATTCCATATTACTTTTTTTTTATTGGGCCACTAAAGGTGGTAGTTATATTAAATATCATTCAATTTCCCCTAACACGTCACCGCGCCATAAACGTGTCATAACACAATGCAAGTTTTACTGTTATTGTAGGCCTATAGACGTAATAACTTAGGCCTACCGTGTCAGCCATTGTGATTAGTCTAAATAGTGTAGCATAATTCAGAAAATATTGGGTTTCGATAGAGTTATTACATTTTATTTATAATTTTCTCAAACATGCATGGAAATATTGTCATTACTTTCGAAAAAAGAACACGCGAAGTATCTAATTTACGGACAGCGAAAAATAAATCCATTGCAGGAGCGTTTTTTGAATTTGGAACATTACAACGCTCCAGCAATATTGTATGAAACGGCGTGCTGGGGTTATTATATACTCTTTGATTGGATCTCTTTTATCATTCTTGGTATACCAAAATCTCTTTGCTTAGTACAAATTGCGTTCACGTGGCTGCATGCGTAAATGCGTTTGCCTTTCGGCATAGATGATAAATAGAAAATCGGCGGCAAAGCTGAAAATTCGTCTTGATTTGTTATTTAAATATTTATTATTTCCCTGCATTCTTTTGAGAAAAGCACTATATATGCCTCGGCGGAAATGGCAATTGCCTATTTCCCGGCCTTTGCAATAATGTACTATTATCTTATAAATTTGAGAAATGGATTTCATACATTACAAATTGCACCTATCTGCGAAACCAGCGGTAGCGGGTTCGAATCCCGCGAGGGGGAAATGTTTGGATGTCAAGTCATGGATGTTCATATAAATATTCCTTTTTGTTTTCACAGGTTTCCTAACTATTTCAGACTCCAAAAAGACAGAAATTTTTGCATGAAAAAAATTGTAGCGATTGGCCAACAATGTAAGTCCAAAACGTTTAAAAAACACTCACACACACGTTTGGTGTAAAGCACTCATTGAAAGACATTTAAATTAAGAACAATCAATGCTCCACTAGCTTGTTCTAAATTAGAATTTTAAAAAACTTTGAAATAAACGCACGCGCACATTAAGAAAAGTGAGTTTGATAAAATGATAAAGTTAGGTTTTGTAAAATAAAGGCTTCTACGTTTTAACCGCCTCCGTGGCTCAATGTAAACAACATTTATAAACAGCTCAATGTATACAACATTTAATATTATTTTATTTATTCTTTATTGCACCAAAACATTACAATAACAGAGTACAAACAATAGGTCACGTACAAAGGTGGACTTATCTCTTTAAGAGATCTCTTCCAGTCAACCTGAGCATTGTAATAGGAAACTTAGTAAATTTGAGGTTTAGCAGTATTATTTATTGCTTAAACATGTACCCCGCTGGGGTCGAACCCGCGACCTCCGAATCGTAAACCCAACGTTGTTTACATTGAGCCACGGAGGCGGATCTGTGTTATTTCTTCCATGTTCTTTTTCTTTATCTTCTTAAATCTACGCTTAGTGAAAAAAAAATCATATAGCTACTCCATTCAAAAGTTGATTTTCGGACAGACGAGGTCTGGCCCCCATTTTGCTATGGAATCCTAAAAAATACATGGGAAATGAGAACCTTCTTTTTTTTAATTAGTTAAAAGTAAATAATACTATTACTAGCACTATACCTGAAAAAACAGCGTAAACGCCACCCATTGGTAGTACTTCCCGTACTTCCTGGGCGCGGACCCTGCTCCACGCACCCCTGGATAGGCGCCGCCTGTCGCCTCCCCCGCTACCGTGAACGTGGAATGGATCCAGCAGTACGTGTTGAGAACGTCTTCCGGAATGTCCCTGGTGGAAGATGAAAAGTTCTAGAAACTAATAAATAAAACATGTCTAAGAACCATCGCTGGTAAACCAAAATCAAAATCAAAAATATTTTATTCAATGTAGGATACAAAAATATCACTTATTGAAAGTCAACATGTTATTTTTTTTTAAACTACATCGCTTCGCAAGGTGTTATGGTTAGGGAGAAGAAGCGACGAGAAACTCCGCAACAACACATCTTTTCAATTAGTTTCCATCTTTACAATAATATTACATTGTATATTACATATTACAAAACAATAGCAATTAACATAACGACCAGCTAACACTCTGGTGTTTAGGCGATAAGGAGGTCTGCCTCCTTATCGCCTAAATAATCATCTACCCTTCTTACACAGAGTTTCTTTAATGTGGCGTTTAAATTTCTGCTCTGTTAAACTCAATACATGTTCTGGTATTTTATTGTAAAAGCGTATGCTGTGTCCCACAAAGGATGTGCTAACCTTGCTAAGTCTAAATTGTGGAATTTCAATTTTATTTTTGTGTCTAGTATTCAAATTATGATTATCAGAATGTTTACGAAATGGGCATATATTTTTGCGTACAAACATTATACTGTCATATATATATATTGGGATGCAACAGTTAAAATACTTATTTTTTAAAACAGATCTCTTAGAGAATCACGGCAGCGTAAATTATTTATTGCTCTGATTGCTCTACCTGCTAACCTAACCTGCTTTCGAATAAAAAAAACCGCATCTAAATCGGATCACTCGTTAAAGAGCTACGGTACCACAGACATACCTACACATTATAGACAACTTTTATCAATCCTCTTTTTGCAATGGGGTTTAAAAATATTTTGAAACGATACGTCTGAACCTGAAAACTTCAGGTCCATTCAAGTCAAACTCAAAGTCAAAAATGCTGTATTTTGTAGGTACACGTTTAATATAGTCAATTTTACATTTTTTAAGCTACTGCTTGTTTAAAATGCAATGTTTTTATATGTGAAAAAGCCTGGCATGCGAACGAGCCGGTTATGTCCACGGATTAAATTTAAATTTAAAAATAAAATTTTATAATGTGCTTTCGATGTTTCTGTTTCATGGCATCTTTAAATTTATTGAAAAGAAGATTTTGAATATTAAGATGTTTCAAATACAATTTAAATCCAAAATGTAGATGCAATCGCTTAATACAAACATTAGTGTTCCATTGTTCTCTACATCAAAAAGAAAATTATGATAATATTTCCAATTTTCATTTCAACGCCACCTATGATACGGCCACCGTACTAGCTCCATCACGCATCGCTACGCACCTCGTGTGTATGCAGTCTATAGGGTTGCCGACGAGATGGCGGGTCGTTAGTGCGGCGCTCGCTGCCAGGAGCGCCGCGGTCGTGGCGCCACAGTGCAAGCGGAACGCGACGGAGTCGATCTTCGGGTTCACGCCTTGCTGTAGAATAAGAATTTCGTGAGATTGGACAGTTAGCTCTACTATGAACTTGAAAGATGATACCAAAGACAATTTATACAAATTGTCCCATATGGGCGCATGGACTTATTATTAGTATTCGCGAGTAATAACTACAACACATAAGCCAAAACAGTTTCCACTAATTAGTGATGACATATATCATGGCACTTGCACACAACAGGTTGCTTTGCATAGCAAAATTATTTATGAAAAAGTTACAAATAGTTACATGGTTATATTATGTATACATATATCTGATATAGACCTATACAATAATAATAATAATAATAAATAATAAAAATCTTTATTGCAGGAACTTGTCCCATATCAATTTACATGAAAAATTTAAATTAAAAATTAAAATTACAATTTAAATTTAAAATTACAATTTAAATTTAAAATTGCAATTTAAATTTAAAATTTAAATTCAAATTCAAAATTTAGAGATTATAATTGTCATTAGTATCTATAATTTAGTCATTAACATATAACATATTATTTATGTATTTAAATAGTTTGTACTTTATATTATTAAAATTATCATCTAGTATATAAATATTATATTTATTTACCACGTCAACAGAGTTGTTCTCTTGTTCCATTTTCACAAATAATATCAAAATGTGTTAAGACGTTTTATTTTTTTCAGTGGCGCCCTCATAGCATTTTTTTTTATATATCGAACAAATTAACAAAACGCTCTTACCTGCTAGCTAATTACAACCTAGATAGCTTTGATGTGGGTTATATTTTCCAGATTTCACGATTCACGAAAAAGTGGCTGTTTTTATCAATAATTTGAAATTCTCGAAAATAACCGTAGGTTTTTGATTTCTTCAGTATTTAAAAATAAATCATAATTTACCCATTGAGGGTGCTACTGAACAGAATAAACGATCTTAATTGGTAGGTACCGTCGCTCGAGTGAGACTAAGTGTGCCCGCCCACGACCGACTTTTTGTAGGACCGATAATCGGCCGATTATTTCGTCCATACTTTTATCCCCGATTTTGAGACCGATTTTTTGTAGGAATGTGGGCGTTGAAACGTAATCCGTACAATTCATTACAAAAAATCGGTCACCGATTGTCGGTCGTGGGCGGGCACACTTAGCGTGCGAGAACGGATCTGTTTGCCTTTTCTGACGCTGAGACTTGACTGCTTGTCTAATTTTCACAATTGTCATTACTTTGTTATATAAAATATTATATCGATTCTTTATTATTTGGAGTGGTATTTGACGTATTATGTATTTTCATGATCAAATCGGGGACGTCTTAAAGAAAGGCCAAGTCAAGAATACCTTAAACCGACGAGCATGTCTGAACAACCTTATGAGAGTGAAGGATGCAGAAGAGGTGTGTCAGGATCGTAGCAAGTGGAAGTCTGTGATCTCTGCCTATCCCTACGAGAAACAGGCGTGACATTATGTAAGTATGTATTTGAAGTAACAACGTTGTATCCTAAATTGAATCACTTTGTCAACAAAATCGCTTTCAAAAGCGAATGTGATCTTTCTTGTAGTTTACAAACAAATCCAATAATAACAATAGCAACATTTGATGTCAGGGTCGTAGACATCAACAGAATCAATCTTCCGTTTTTTTATTACCGTCACCTGTTCCCCTAGTAAATCCGTCTATACTGCATCTTTACTGTATCTTTTCGTGGGCTAGGTTGAATATCATGCATGTATTCATAAGCAACGGGGTCGTGAATTTTGAAGACCTTGGTTTTGTCGCCTTAGCAAAACTGGGATCTATGAACTCGCAAAAAACTAAATTTTATGGGATAAATCGTTTCATTTGTTATTGATAAATTACTGCTCATTCACAGGGCTGACTCCTCAAAGAAGAATGTGCAAAAAAAATAAGGAATGCTCTTTTAAAATAGTTATTGGCGTTACTATTTATAATAATAATAAATATCCTTAGACATACACACAGCAAAATCAAAATCAAAATCAAAAAATGCTTTATTTTGTAGGTACACATAGGTACACTTAAAATAGTCAGATTTTACATTTTTAAAGCTACTACTTGTTCAAAAGGCAATTTTCCCCTGAGAAGAACAAGCAAGAAACTCGAGAGGTCGCTCTTTTAAAAAAAGGTTTTTATATTACAAAATTATTATTTTATATTATAATATTTCATTGTTAATTGTGAAATAGCCTGGTTATGCGAACGGGCTGGTTATGTCCATGATTGTTTATCATCTAAATAATCTGATATTTTATAATAAGATCGCGATGAGATTTTCATTACAGAATGATAATTGAGAGCCAAGCTCTTGACTAATGATTCTGCCCATTACTTAATCATATTTTAATCTTATACAGTCTACTTTAGAGTTGTCTTCTACGAAAACCAGAGAAAATTGTGGGTTGAATATTCTATTCTGGCGAAAACCACACGGCGAAATTATTAGTTTAGTTTCTCCAAATCTATATTAGTGATCTGCATTCATCTTAGAGTAGGTACCGTCTTACTATTCCTTGGCTTATCGTAGTGACGACATACCAATTTTAATACTACGGATATAATAAGACCTACCGGAGAGCATCGTTTCGATACTGGTTATGACCTACGCTAATACGCCACCTATTACGTGACTCTTATGCTACCGCATAACACATACAAAGCAACCGTGCATGATGAGCATGTAGCAGCGTTACTATCCTACGGATAAACTATACATCTCACCCCATCGGAGTTGAGTTGTTAGGAGTCAGCCGCGCTATGCATGGCAACTGTGCTCGATGAGAATGTGACAGCCTTACTACCCTACGGATATATAACTATACAATCACTCACCCTAGCGGAGAGCATCGCGTAAACGCATAGATACTGGTTAGGTAAGGATCCCAATGCCATACGCTAATACGACCTCCTTTAGGTAATCGTCATGCTTATGTGTTATACATGTAACATCCTTACTACCCTACGGAAATATATAACTATACCAGCGTGCTATGCCTGACAACCGTTCGTGATACAGATGTAGCGGCCTCACTACCCTACAGAGATATAACCTATACAGCCACTCACCCCACCGGAGAGCAGCGCGTAGATGCTGGTTAGGATCTCCATGGGCCTACGCGGCTGCGCGCCGCGGTCGCGTCGCCGCCACGTGCCGCCGCTCGCGACCGCGGCCGTAGCCGCGCGAGCCGCGACCCCGCGCGTTCGTCGGCCCCACGCGACGCCGGACTCTCTGCAACAACCAGACTCTCTGTAACAATCAGACAAACACACCGTATAGTCTCCATTAAGTTGGTTAACGTCTGAATACTCAAACTCTCGTTAACTTAAACATATATGGACCACATGGGACAGCGTGATATTTAAGGGTATCTTAAAGTTAATAAGCTTTTGAATATTCGGACGTAAATGTAAAAGTTAGTTCCACTTCACTGAACTAATAAAGTGACGTCAAGCAATTATGGTTTCCTTACGATTGCGTAAGCTTGTGTGACAGAAGTCGTGCAGGAGAAGATAAATGAGCAACAGGTTCACACGTAATGCACACACCGAGAAAGACTACGTTAGTATGATCCCTCGCTAGTCATGGAGCGGTTTTGTGTCCGTAGTCATACACCCTAAATTGCTACACAAGAACTGTGAATTGAAGCGCTAATGAGTAATGAAATGAATGACTTGAGATGATGAAACTTTAATAATGAGCTAACCGCAGTACATAGAGAATCAAACGATGAACAAACCCAAGGAGAAAAGAGTGTTATTATTGGCAGAACTTAAATGATATAATGAACAACATAGATTGAAAATTTAGATAACCAACGATACATAGTGCAATTAATAATATCATCCAAAAAAAAGAAGCTGTGTTAAAACATTAACATCGAAACGATTCAATTGATTTGTGTCAATTATTTCACAAATACTATCTTTTGAACATAAATACCATTTTCAAATCTGCTCAGGTTCGGATTAAAGTAAGAAAAGTATACACATAATGAAATGATAGATTAATAAAAATAACAAGTTGTCACTCCTCTCAAATTGTATCCATAAGTATACATAATAACATTCCAAGGAACGCAAAAATAAATATAGTTAAAAATAATCTCCGAAATTCGAAGAATAACACACCTCGAGCCCTTCAACTTACCGGTTGCAACTAAATAAACCGATGGAATCTAAATATAGTTCAACAATTAACTGAAACCAAAAATAAATAGATACAATGAATCTCACGGTCGGTCGGTGCGCGTCGATTTACCACGTGTTGTGAACTAAACCCAATTTTTAGGGAAAACGAACGAATTTGTATACACGTGATAAAGGCCCGAGTAGACTGGAGAAGAAACGTTAAAAACTGAAAAAAATAACACTAAAGAAATAGTTGTCATTGAACATGAGATTTATAAGGTTGTATCAATAATAATATAACATAAGAGAAATTGAAATAACAGCATTAACAAAAATAATAAAATAATAAATAAATCATACGTTGCTAAATAACTCTAGTCTGCATATTGCCTAAAGAAATTTATGTGAAATTATCCTAACAAAACATTGGAAGTATTCCAAATCGGTTGGCTAACAGTGACAAATGTAATATTGAATCATTCTAGCTCAAAAGTTTTTACAACGTGTAATTAAATAGATCTTCTTGTAACATTAAAAAACAATATTGACTCAAATATTCAAATGACAATTCGTGAAAGCAACGGGTAATCAGTAACACATACAAGAAGATCAAATAGGGATTCGAGGTAGTTTGGATGACTCCAATATTTTCCAACCCAAAGCGTTGTATCCAAATCGAAGGTAAAACAGTAAAGGAGTTAAGTCAATAAACTCGAACATAAAATTGTGCCAGGTTTCTTTCAGGCTTTAAAGAGCATGTGAAATAAATACAGATGGTGTGCCCTGTCAAACGCTTGCCACGTGTCAAACAGCGTATTGATTGATGATCGAACAACTGCGGCCGCTTGCTTAAAAAGCTCTTTGTCTGTATGATAACTCGTGAATCAGTAGTAAATTTGGAACTCGGTCAAACGTCTGCCGATTGTAAAATCCATGATTATTTTTCTTTCATCAATGATTGTAATGATTTTTACGAGCTCAGCGCGGGTTCTGGGGTGTGTTTTATATTTTGCCGCTTTAAAATTATCCTGTTCTGACAACGAAATAAATACTTTATTAAAACTAATAAAATTTTCATTTGAAGTTGTCTGTATTATATTGTGTGTGAGTAAGAATTTTGAAGATAATGATAACTGTTTTTAATTTATATTATTTTCATTACGGTTAGAAACCTTAAGGTTATTAATTCCTCTAACGAATGCTTCTCCTTTCCAATTACTAGCTTCAAACAAATATTTATATCCAACTGCCACACCATCTCCACTACTCCCATTGTGGTTTCGGCTATAAATAGTTGGATCCAGTTCATCTACGTGAATTAGTTCTGAATGTAAACAATCGTCAGTCTAGCCCACCTTGATCTAGAAACAAAATGTTTGTTTTTTTTTTGCCATAACATTCTGATGTAATTGTGAAACACGCATTAATACTAATCTCTAGATTATTTGTTGTGGTAGTAATTGACTCTATTTTAACCGACTCCAAAAAGGACTAAAAGGTGGCATTTAGTATTGGATTTATTTATGTATTTGTATTGGTTATTTATACGTATTTAGTTATTTATGTAGTTTATTATTAAATGTATTAGTTTCATAAGTATCTATTATTAACTGCGTATATAATTTTTTAACGACTGGAAACAGAAAACTACCCAGCAGTGGGAGACTTTGGACTCTTAATAATAATAATAATATAATTTTTTGGTTCCACGTTTTTATTTGTTCCCTCTCCCGTGTAACGTTTCTACTTTTGTGGACGAACTTTTTTTTTTTTTTTTTTTTCTTTATATGAGAGGGCGGCAAACGGGAATGCGGGTCACCTGATGGAAAGCAATCACCGCCGCCCATGGGCACCCGCAACACCAAAAGGGTCACAGATGCGTTGCCGGCCTTTGAGGAAGGTGTCCACCCCAGAATAAGTAGGGCAGCCTGAGCGATGAGGGATTCTCCAGCAGTGCTGGTACCCTCCTGGGGTACTAACTCTTTAAATACCGCTACCATTCTGGAGAGAGACTGGAAGGTGGGCCTCCGGCGCCCTCGCTCACCGGACGAAGCGCCGTTGGCAAAATGCCACTACTCAGACGTCGGTCTTCTGCGAGAGGGTGGTACTTCCCCGGTCGAGCCGGCCCATTCATGCTGCAAGCTAATAGCTTACAGCGTGGCTCTACCACTACACTACTTTTGTTCTCCGTGGTGTTATAGCATATATTATACATTCCATACTCCCGGAAAAAAATGTCGGATTTGATTTTTTGTCCGCCCTACAGAAAGTACGTCATCTGCGCTGCCCCTTAAGGATTTTAATAACAAGTGATGCCAGAATGTTCACATTAAATATTCAATAACTCTTAAACTACATTGGAACAATTTTTTTCCTTGGGGCACTATTTAAGGACAGATTTTTGATATTGTCAATTCTGCAAAATTCTTAAAAGTCTTAAAGATACTATAAAACAGAAGCTTATTAAGAAAGCACATTATAAAATATCAGCTTATTTAGATGATAAACATTCATGGACATAACCAACCCGTTCGCATAACCAGGCTATTTCACAATTAATAATGAAATATTATAATATAAAAATTAATTAATAATTTTGTAATAAAATAATCTTTTTTTTTTTTAAAGAGCAACCTCTCGGGTTTCTTGTTTGTTCTTCTCAGGGGAAAGTTGTCTTTTGATCAAAGCAGTAACTTTAAAAATGTAAAATCTGTCTATTTTAAGTGTACCCTATAAAATATAGCATTTTTGATTTGATTTTATTTGTTTATGCATTCTAGCATCACGCTGCGCCGGTTCAATTATAATATCGTAGTGCAGATACAGGCTGTTGTAAATTATATTCGTTATGCACTGTACCATAAAAAATTTTTATTCACAACAAGTATTAAATCACATTCTCTCTTAAAAACTATCCACTTCAATGCACAATGAGTGCGCTCATTGCGGAATGGAAGACATTTTTCTTCAATTATCAGTTTTCTTTAAGAGTGACTCCAGTTACTTCTCAGTTACACTGGATAGTTTTTCTACATCAAAATAGACCATGGAAAATATTTATGGATAATATTGTATTTCATATTATTATTATTTTTTTATTAAGAGCCCATAGTGTCCCACTGCTGGGCAAAGGCCTCCCTCATCTGTTTCCAATCGTTTCTGTTCTTGGCGAGCACAAACCATCCCTTATCAAAACTGTCAAGCTCGTCTCTCCACCGTTTTCGCGGTCTGCCCCGTTTGCGTCTGGCGGTTGTAGGAGTATTTCATATACAAATTTAAAAACATTTTCAATTTCTTCTTTTACATTTAATTATAAGAGTATATGGACGGTTTGTCGTCAATACCCAATTCCTCTGCGACGTTGTAACAACTGACGTGTCGATATTGGTGTCGATTCGGATGTACACCAACTAAACTAAACTAAACTAAACTAAAACCAGTTTTGGAGTGGTGCCGTCGCATCGTACTGTTGCAGGGCATGTCGAGTACCACTGTCGATCCTAGCTTATAGGAGTTACAGTGGGAGGAGTGTGGAGGTGGGATTGTTGCAGGGCGAAAGAGATAGTACTACTTTAAAACTGGTTTTAGTTTAGTTTAGTTTGGTTTAGTTGGTGTACATCCGAATCCACTATTGCACAGATGATGACGTTGCACCAGGGTTTTTTTATGCACAACGGATTAGCACTTCGCCTCAATTACACCTGATGCTAAGTGAAGATGAGGCCGAAGGTGGAAGCGTACTGACCCGGAAACCCCCTCTTATTTGAGGAACTGGCTATCTTAGCTCTGACAATCGGAATACAACAATGCTATTAAATTGCTGTGAGGTGGCAGACTTTGATAAGATGGTGGTAGCCAGGCGGACATTTAAGTGCCCTAACACCAACCAAACCTAGTACTCAACATGTAACCCGCTGCGGATCGAACCCGTGACCTCCGAAAAGCCTATGTTGTTAATATTGAGCCACAGAGGCGGTTAAAACCAGAAACGAGGTAATCAGAACAAGCTGCATTTATGACGTCAAAATTTCCATACTGAAAACACATGCATATTTGTGCTACCATTACCGACACTGCATTAAGTCCATAAACGGCACATTTTTGGGACATTATTTATCCAGATTCAAAAAGAATAAATAATAAGAATAAATATCTTTGCACATACACACAGCGCCATCTAGTTCCACACTAACCAACTAGGCTTGTATTATGGATACCAGATGGTTGATAAACTACACAAATACATTTTTTTTTGTAAATAAATACATAAATAAATGAAAAACATCCATAACTCGGGAACACATGTCTGTATTCATCGTACAAACATATGCCCCTAGCGGGATTCGAACCCGCGACCTTTGGTATAGCAGTCAAAATTTTTAATCACTACACCAAACATGTCGTCAAAAACATAATGGGTCAACCCATACGTCGGGTTTGCGCATTTTTGCATGGATGTTCTGTGGTTAATATAAAAATTACACCAGGTATAAAAATTGTATTTCGAAGATATTTAGCTTCTAAAACGGTTGGTATATTTAGATGATATTATAGTCTTTTCAATTTATACTACAAATACCTCATATTTATTGAAAAAGATTACAAGGATCTTTCTTATGACGAGTACTTAAAGAATGAGAAACCGCATTTATTTTTACATAAATATTTTAAAATATACCTGCGATTACTGATCCTCTGTGCGCGGACTCCTCCGTCGGGGCGCCCTCCGGACGTCTTTCCCATCGGGCGGTTGGCGCGCGACTGGCGCGGCTAGCCGCGGCCGCATGCGCGTAGCGCCATCTCTCGGGGTCCTATCACAACTGAACAACAAAAAAAAATATTTAAAGTTTAATATCAATAGGCAAATATCGCACGTAGGCAAAATCTAAATTTTGGACATATCCAATTCTTTCGCATTTTCAATATCAAGAAAAGTTGCAACAATACTTTGTATACTTTAGAAATACATACATAACTTCATGACCTTTAATAAATGAGGTGGTCAGAGATAACCCAAACAAGCGTTAGGGTGTTCCAAGTATTAAATGTTAAATGCTTCAAACAACATCCACGATTCATCCCTCGAAAAATGCAGAAATGTCTACGTTACAGGTGAGCCCACCCTGCATATATTATTAGTTACTTTAATTATTTGCAATAAGCAACAACTGTTAATAAAACTAATAATTATTTAGTATGTATTTATTACTATTGTATAACCTACACATACAAAATATTATAGTTTACAAAATGAAAACAAACATTTTTAACTCATTATCGTTTAGTTAGACCTTCCTAAATGCTAAATGGGATCACAAGTCAGTTAGAATGGGAATAAATCACAAACTCAAAAAAAAGACCAATGCATTAGATGAAATTCCTTCATAAACTTATTTATCTTAACATTAACTTACAATATACCTAAATATAAGATATTATTAGTACTTGTAATTGTTTTTTTTTTGCACGATGAGTTCGTACTTGACTTCAATCACACTTGATGTTAAATGAAGATGAGGTCGAAGGTGGAAGCGTACTGACCCGTAAACCCCATCTTATCTGAGGAACTGGCTATCTTATCTCTGACAATCGGAATACAACAATGCTATTAAACTGCTGTTTGGCGGCAGACTTAGGTAAGATGGTGGTAGCTAGCCAGGCGGACATTTAAAAAGCCCTAACACTGAAGCGTACTGACCCGGAAATCCCAACACATTTGGGGGACTGGCTATCTTATCTCTGACAACCGGAACACAACAATGCTATTAACATTGCTGCTTGGCGTCAGACTTAGATAAGATTGTGGTAGCTAACATTTTAAAATTAATTTAAAAAATAAAATGGTTAGTATTATTAAGCAGATAGCTCGTCTTGGCGGGGCACTGCCGTGCTCCTGATCTAGCTGCGACATTTCCAGTTGCGCAGCAAACTTACACTACTGTAGTTGTTATACACCGTGTAACGGTTAAGTGTAGTCATATTTTAAGGGCTTGTTCTACCCATCAATACGAACAACTTTTACTATGGGGGCAACTTCGAAATCGCGAAAAAAAAATGAGCTGTTCCATAGGAAATTTCAATAACCTCCCGATGCAATGTATGAAACAGTTGATTTTTTTTTCGCGATTTCGAAGTTGCCCCCATAGTAAAAGTTGTTCGTATTGATGGGTAGAACAAGCCCTTAAAATATGACTACACTTAACCGTTACACCCTGTATAGTCTTGCCATTGACTGTACAACACCGTACAGTACATATACAAGTATGCAACCATAAAATTTCAAGTGCTCGCAGTAATTGGCTAATAAAGTGGTACACTGACATTTCAATGGATTTACGAAAGGACAATTTGTTATAAGCATGTCAAAAAAAAGAACAACTCTATTCACTACTAACTTATAATGAGAGGCGCAATGCTAACACAAAAACCAGCTGCGTAAGTAAGATTATATATAATCAAGTCATATACTAATTCAATTCTTTTGAGTAATGGCTTTCCTTTTTAGGATTCTGCCAGCATCAAGTCAGTCATGGGAGTGACAACATTGCAGATAACCGGTTGACAGATTTTTAATTTATTTATATACACCAGTTGAAGTTGATCCAATCTAAAACAAAACAACGAAACACACATAAAGCAACGCCACAAGTATACACAGATAGTTACACTATTATAATTTAATGTTATTATTACTAATAAAGTTAGACAAAATTTGGACAAATGTGGACGGTACAAAGGTGAAAACACTTCAAATTAGTGGGACGGGGGATATCAGAGGGTAAGGAATCATATAGTGAATACTGTAAAACCGGACATTCAAAGAAAAGGTGGTCAGGAGTTCCTTCGTCCAGTCCGCACTCGCAGACCGAGGAGTCCCTTATCCACAGTTAAGTCATATACTAATTCTGTGCTCAAGTGCAAATTAGAGTTTTTGCTTTGATACATGTTAACAAATTGGCTCAGTCTTTTAAATAATACTTTACATTTTTATGAAATCAATATAGGTGCGCTTAGATTAATGATTGGTCTCCGCGCCGCTACGACTAGATACCGTCGGCGTACTCGAAAAATGCGGCAACAAATACTACGCCGTATTCGGCGTACCCGCGCCACTCACGCCACAAGTTCAAATTTCAAATTTTGGTTTAAGACTGAAGCAAAATGCCGGTTTGCGTAATCAAACTATGTAATAACAATACTACAAAAAACAAGAAAGATACTGGCATCACATACCATCAGTAAGTACTGTATAAATCTACACACTACAATATTGAGTTGCCGCATTCAGGAACCTGTTTTTTCTTCATAGTGCGGTATCTAGTCGTAGCGGCGCGTAGACCAATCATTAATCTAAGATAGGTGCGTATTATATTTGCGTTTGAAAGAAGGAATTGATATGGAATTTCTGATTGTTGGTGGTATATTATTCCAGTATTTTGTAGCTGAATAACGAAAACTGCCCCGAAAGGCAACTGTGTTGTGCCCCGGACACAATAGTCGAGCAGCATTCCTCACTTGACGCTCAGAGATGTTAAGCTTGTGAAACGTCAATACTGCTAGATTAGTATATTTTAGTTATTATCCATAGCCTGATGTCTTACGGTATCTTGCTGTGGGGAAATGCCGCGGATATAAATACAATCTTTGTTTTATACCAGCCGAATTCAAAGTAAATATTTATCAAACGCTCAATTACTCTCTATAACATTGCTTATGCCATGATGGTTGCCCAATCGACCTTAAACGACAAGTTTCACCGAATATCCACTATTGAGTGGTACTTAACCTTAAGGTCGTGGCTATTTGTAACTCTTGTTATTTAACTGCTACTCATTAGTTTACAAAATAAAGATTAATCAATCAATCAATCAATCAAGTACACTTTATTGCACAAAATTCTACAATACACTTCTTAAATATAGCTTCAAAAAAATGACGCTTGAAGACCATATTCCCGTCGTGTATAAAGTAACTTGCATGATGAAACATTCAAATGGAATACAATTAAAATTAAAAGTCTGATATATTTGTCAACATGGCGTACCACCGGTAAATACTGCTAGATTAATATATTTTAGTTATTATCCATAGCTTGATGTCTTACGGTATCTTGCTGTGGGGAAATGCCGCGGATATCAATACAATCTTTGTTTTACAAAAACGAGCCGTTCGCGCAATTTATCAATTGAGACCTGGACCTATAGACAAGTGCCAAACGTTTCTATAACGACAAACGCTAACGCTACAGTTCTCGCAGCTGAGTGGTTGTCAACTTTATATGACTTATTGACATCCAATCAGCTGCGAGATATGAAACGTTAACGTTTGTCGTTATAGAAACGCTCGCCACTTGGCTAGGTGGGCTGCAGTGTCACTTAGAGACAGATTTAAAGAGTATAATATTCTAACCTTTTCGTCACAGTACATTTTTGAAAATCTAATATATGTCAAAAAAATATAGCATCATTTAGGAAAAATAGTGATAAACATGATGTCAATACAAGAAATAAAGATAAACTTGCAGGTCACATAAGTCGCCTCCGCAAATTTAGTAATTCATTCAAAGGGTTATGTATACGCTTTTTTAATAAGGTCCCTGTTGATATACAAAATCTTCCGTTCAATAAATTTAAAGATACTATAAAACAGAAACTTATTAAGAAAGCACATTATAAAATATCAGATTATTCAGATGATAAACATTCATGGAACAACCAGGCTATTTCACAATAAAATTAATAATGAAATATTATAATATAAAATAATAATTAATAATTATATAAAAACCTTTTTTTTTTAAAAGAGCAACCTCTCGAGTTTCTTGCTTGTTCTTCTCAGGGGAAAATTGCCTTTTGAAGAAGCAGTAGCTTTAAAAAATGTAAAATCTGACTATTTTAAGTGTACCCTGTGTACCTACAAAATAAAGCATTTTTGATATGATTTGATTTGATAAAGAAAAACACCGAACAGCAGGTTTGTAAAACGCAGTGAACGTCAGCATTCCATAGTCATTAAGTTACTTTGGTTTAGATATAGAGTTACATGGTGCTCTAAGTGGAATCGAAAACAAAAACGAGGTTTGGTTGGTAGTAGGCCTTTGTCTGAATAGCTCCCACCATCTTATCTAAGTCGGCCGCCAAACAGCAATATTTAAAAGAATTCTTGTGTTCCGGTTGTCAGAGATAATGTCCTTTCTGAGTCATGGATGTTTATATAAATATTTATGTAGGTATGTTTATCCGTTATCTAGTATCCATAGTACAAGCTTTGCTTAATTTGGGACTAGATGATTGGTGTAAGTGTCCGAAATATTAAAAAAAAAAATGTGAGGTGCCCGGATCAATACGCATCCACCGTGTACTAACCCGTTGTACATAAAATACAAATCTACGATAAAGTATTTCCACTCGGTCGAAAGGCTAGCTTATAAATAAATAACTGTAATAAAACTCAAAGAGGGTTCAATATTAGGTAGACTCTCCATTTTATAGGTTAAAATTTCTCAGGCATGCTATTTTTAAAACTGCATTCGAAGTGCACCGGCCAAGTAAGTGTCAGTTCTGCCAACAGACGCCTGTCTAACATAGAGAATATTTAACTTTCTCAAGCGTATTTTATAATAGATTTAGTGGGTTTGGTACTCTGTGACATGTTAGTAGTATAAATATATACTTATATAATATAATATCCTTAGACATGCACACAGCGCCATCTAGTTCCACAGTAAGCAACTATAGGCTTGTGTTGTGGATACTAGAAGGTCGATATACTACATAAATACATTTTTTTTGTAAATAAATACTTGTTATAAATGAAAACATCCATAACTCGGGTACACATGTCCGTATTCATCACACAAACATATGCCCCTAGCGGGATTCGAACCCGCAACCTTTTGGTATAGTGGTCAGAGTTGCTAACCACTCACCAAACAGGTCGTCGTATATATAGATTGAATGTTAGAAAATCCCTGAGATATCTGTATCACTCTGTCTGTAATCTATATCTCAATGTAAACAACATTGGATTTACGATTCGGATGTCGTGGGTTCGATCCCCAGCGTGGTACATATTAAGTACTCGATTTGGTTGGTGGTACGGCATTGTAAATGTCCGCCTGGCTAGCTACCACCATCTTATCTAAATCTGCCGGCAAGCAGCAATGTTAATATGCATTGTTGTGTTCCGGTTGTCAGAGATATGATAGCCAGTCCCCCAAATGTGTTGGGGTTTCCGGGTCAGTCCGCTTCCACCTTCGACCTCATCTTTACTTAATATCAAGTGTTATTGAGGTAAAATACCAACCCGTGGTGCATAAAAAAAAACCTGGTGACCTGAAACACAGACTGCATATAGTCTAGTTTAGGCACCAGTCTCCCAGAATTCTGTTGATGTGTTCTGATAATTGTGGACAGAAATAAATGTTATATTGATTGATTTGCCAGAGGGCAATGGAACGTAGTATTCTCGGCTACAAACGCGTCGACCGAATTCGCAATACCATATTGCGTTCCATGACCGGAATTGCTGACGTGGGAAGAAAAACAGCCATGCTTAAATGGGACTGGGCAGGCCACGTTAGCCGTATGCCACCAGAGAAATGGGCACACACCATCACGCCCTGGATGCCTTTGGACAGGAGACGTCGTCGGGGTCGGCCGCGCAAACGTTGGAGAGATGATCTCATTGCGTTCAAGAGGAATGGTGGGAAACCGCCAAGGATAGAAATGAGTGGAAGAGTTTGGGGGAGGCCTTTGCCCAGCAGTGGGACACGATAGGCTAATTAAAAAAAATAAAAAATTGATTGATTTAGTTGGCACTTACGACACCCACGGGAAGAGACGAAGGTAGTTTCTATTCTTTTTACGTGCCGAGACCACACAGCAAACATTTTCACACACACATAAACAGGTTTTTTTTAATTCATAATGGGTTGGTACTTGACCTCAATCACACCTGATGTTAAGTGAAGATGAGGTCGAATGTGGAAGCGTACTGACCCGGAAACCCCAACACATTTGGAGGACTGACTATCTTACTTCTGACAATCGGAACACAATAATGCTATTAACATTGCTGCTTGGCGGCAGATTTAGATAAGATGGTGGTAGCTAGCCAGGCGGACATTTAAAATCCACCAACCAAACCGAGTACTTAAACATGTACCCCGCTGGGGATCGAAACCGCGACCTCCGAATCGTAACCCCAACCCTGTTTACGTTGAGCCACGGAGGCGGTTTCATTAATTCAGTAAATCGGTTTTATTTTTGTTAAAAAGTTTTTATGTTTCACTTTTTAGATGAAATTCGATTTCTCACAATTGATAATCACACCGACCTTCATTACACTTTGTCTATACAAACCCAAATTGTATCTTCTCGAAATTTCCGTGCAAAAACTACACAATCGTCGAAATGCTATTCTACTGTTTACCACTATAATAAAAAGTACCAAGTGAAGCAGCCGCCACATCTCGGAGATATCGGTGTACATACATGACTCGTATATTCCTAAATTATAATAAACAATTCTCAGATTATTTTAAAATTTAAAATTAAATTGTAACCGCCTCCGTGGCTCAATGTAAACAACATTGGGTTTACGATTCAGAGGTCGCGGGTTCGATCCCCAGCGGGGTACATGTTTAAGTACTCGGTTTGGTTGGTGGTAGGGCATTTTAAATGTCCGCCTGGCTAGCTACCATCATCTTATCTAAATCTGCCGCCAAGCAGCAATAGCATTGTTGTGTTCCGGTTGTCAGAGATAAGATAGCCAGTACCCCAAATGTGTTGGGGTTCCCGGGTCAGTACGCTTCCACCTTCGACCTCATCTTCACTTAACATCAGGTGTGATTGAGGTCAAGTACGAACCCGTCGTGCATAAAAAAAAAAAAAAAAAAAAGATTCAGATCCATTCAGTCTTTCGAAAGCAGCATTTGTATCTAGGGTTACAAAATGTTTAAAGAACAAGAATACCTATTTATATAATATTACTTTACTAATAAATTATAATAATTACGATTTCTCTACGCATGCATACGCAGCCACACACTCACATCACAATACACACCCACCCCCCACACACCCCCCTCGCACACACACACATACACACACACACACACACACACACACACACACACACGCACACGCACACGCACACGCACACGCACACGCACACGCACACGCACACGCACACGCACACGCACACGCACACACACACACACACACACACACGCACGCGCACACGCACACGCACACGCACACGCACACGCACACTATTTATCTATATATTTTATTATTTAAATAATAAAATAGTATTAATGTGAAGTAATATATCGAAACCTGTTATTGGCTATATTTATGTACTACTTGTTACATTGTACCTACTATTAAGAAAGCTGTTGGTTTCTTGAATAAATAAATAAATAAAAAATAAAATAAAAATAAAGAAATACATAAAAGCGGTCGAATTTTTGAAGTCGGTTAAAAAGAAAGATGTAGCATTTCCTCATAAATAGGTTGCCCGTTGACATCGTATTTTTACACGTTCACAACTTTACCATTTTTATTTTGACTCCGAAAGCAATAACCTTAACAACAGGATGTAAACGGCAAGTAGGGCCAAGTGTTGATATTGTATACGTTACAAAACATTGACAAGTGCCAACGGCCAAGATGGCCTCTCAACGGCCGTCATCCGTCGCCCCACCAAGGCACCGCATTTGCGAGCCGTGTTTAACAAAACATATTCGATTTCCTAAGAGAAGCCGAAATATGTTTACAGACGATATTTATAGTTGGGAAGGGGGAAATCGCGGAGTTCGATGTTGTATCGAATAATTCCGCTAGTGTGTAATTGCACTAACTAATTTTTTACAAATATAAGTTGTATAAAACAAAGTCACTATCCCCGCCAGTCTATTTGTGCTCTTAAGGCCAAAATCTTAGATTAATGATTGGTCTCCGCGCCGCTACGACTAGATACCGCACTATGAAGAAAAAACAGGTTCCTGAATGCGGCAACTCAATATTGTAGTGTGTAGATTTATACAGTACTTACTGATGGTATGTGATGCCAGTATCTTTCTTGTTTTTTGTAGTATTGTTATTACATAGTTTGACTACGCAAACCGGCATTTTGCTTCAGTCTTAAACCAAAATTTGAAATTTGAACTTGTGGCGTGACTGCGCGGGTACGCCGAATACGGCGTAGTATTTGTTGCCGCATTTTTCGAGTACGCCGACGGTATCTAGTCGTAGCGGCGCGGAGACCAATCATTAATCTAAGGCCAAAATATATGTTTCAACCAAATTGATTCACTTTGATTGAAAGGCGCAGAAGTTAAAAGTAATGCTATTGGACATTGACATTGAACGATTCACTTTTATGTTTACATGATTCATTTTATTTTTTTATTTTATTTTATTTATTCAGGTTAACAACAGCCTTAAAACACAGATATACAACTTTGAATTTTTGAATTCGTATTTGAGTAACCGAGTTCAGAGGGTTGATATCAGTGGCAATAACATCGTCAGGGGCGACAGTCTGTATGGGCGTCCCACAAGGCTCCATTCTCGGACCATTTTTGTTTTTGGTTTACATAAATGACTTGCCAAACCTTGTAAAGGATAAACATGAAATAGTTTGTTTGCTGACGATACCTCTGTATTGTTTAAAGTAAATAGACTAAAATTAAATTATGACGACGTGAACAACGCTTTTTCTCAAATAGTAGAATGGTTTACGGCAAATAATTTGTTACTTAATGAAAAAAAAACTAAATGTGTTCAATTTGTACTGCCTAATGTCAGGGAGGTTCCAATAAATATAATGATAAAAAATGTCACTCTAGACCTTGTGGATTCCACTGTATTTTTGGGCATTACTTTGCACGCTCAATTACAATGGGGTCCTCATATCCATAAATTGGCGAAGAAGCTCAGCTCTGCAGCCTATGCAGTCAAAAAAATTAGACAAATATCCGACGTAAATACTGCTAGATTAGTATATTTTATTTATTTCCATAGCCTGATGTCTTACGGTATCTTGCTGTGGGGAAATACCGCGGATATAAATACAATCTTTGTTTTACAAAACAGAGCCGTTCGCGCAATTTATCAATTGAAACCTGCAATGTCACTTAGAGACAGATTTAAAGAGTATAATATTCTAACCTTTTCGTCACAGTACATTTTTGAAAATCTAATATTCAAATTTAAAAACTTATTCTGGCTAGAGCTAAGTCCGTCAACAAGCAAGACCTTCCAATCTCATTTTCACCATGTTATAACCTGTCAGCGTATGTTGAGGATTCAAAAATAAAAAATTATTCTGGCTAGAGCTATGTCCGTCAACAAGCAAGGCCTTCCAACCTGATTTTCACCATGTAAAAACTGTATGCATCACTACGTTTCCGTTAAGGATTCATACATAAAACTTGATCTGGTTGCAGATAAGTCCGTCAAAAAGCAACACAATCCTTGATCGTGATAAAGAATCCGTCGGCGTCCTGATACACCCGGACATTTCACAAACCGATAAAAAAATCCTTGTTCAACGCCAGTGACATATCTACAATATTTTAAAGGCAGAGCAATCCGACACCACCGCGCCCACACGTCCAAGTTATCCCGGTGAAATCTCCGGGAAACTGGATCCGATTCAATTTCCGCGATACTTTCCAGCGACGTTTCCCGCGAAACTAGCACTTTTGGGCCGCGGACATTTATGGAGGCAATCTGTTGTAGATTGATACCGAAGTGCGGATGGAGTTTCCCAAGTTTCATGTACTCACAGCAACCTATGTTACGTACCTACACATTGTAGATGAAACTGATAAAAAAACTTGTAGATACAGTTATTTTGTGTACTTTTAAGTGGGCCTATTCCGTCCTGTGGCGATCTCATTGTATAAACTATTCTTTTAAATACAGAATAAATCAAAAAAATCCTCTGACCTGCTTCGAGTATTATTTATTTTAAACGCTTCGAGTGAAGCGTTTAAAATCTAATTATAAATAATACTTAAGTAAAAATAAAATATCTTTGCATATACACACAGCGCCATCTAGGTCCACAGTAAGCATCTAGGCTTGTGTTATGGATACCAGATGGTTGATAAACTACACAAATACATTGTTTTTTTTTGTATATAAATTAATATATAAATGAAAAACATCCATAACTCGGGAACACATGTATGTAGTCATCATACAAACATATACCCCTAGCGGGATTCGAACCCGGTCGCTACCTATTGGTAAAACAGTCAGAGTTTCTAACCACTACACCAAATAGGATGGTGGTTGTTTCCGGGACTCACAATAAAAAAAAAATCTGTATTTATCAATAATTTTAAATTCTCGAAAATAACCGTGTAGATCAGAGCAATATTTTTGATTTGTGCTGCATTTAAAAGAAACTTATTAATCCAATTGGACAGATTAAGTCCTCCTAAGGCTTAAAACTTGCTTAAAACAAGTATAGTCAAAGTCAAAGTCAAAGTCAAAAATGCTTTATTTTGTAGGTACACAGAGTACACTTAAAATAATAAATTTTACATTTTTTAAGCTATTGCTTGTTCAAAATGCAATTTTCCCCTGAGAAGAACAAGCAAGAAACTCGAAGGGTTGCTCTTTTAAAGGCTTTGATTTTACATAAAGGTTTTATATTTCATTATTAATTGTGAAACAGCCTGGTATGCGAACGATCTGATTATGTCCAGGGATGATTATCATCTAAATAGTCTGATATTTTATAATGTGCTTTGTTAATAAGTTTCTGTTTTATAGTAACTTTAAATGTATTGAGAGGAAGATTTTGTATATCAACTGGAACCTTCTTGAAATAGCGTATACATAATCCTTTGAATGAATTACTGACCTACTACCTAACCTACTAGTGTTACTTGGCTGTATTTTTCGGAAGTTTTTTTTTAAACTACTTAGTCCGCTTCGCAGTTGCACCTAATGCATGCGCGAGTAAGTTGTAAACACGCTTGTTTTCTCTGTTGTGTGTGTGTTTTTTTTTCTATCTTTGAATGGGTATCGATTGTGTGCAATATGTAATAGCACAAGAAACCAACATTGATATATTTTCAGGAACAATCGCCTCCACTAAAAATGTTATCTATGGTATTAAGGATTAATCATCCTCTCTTTTTGTACAACAATTATGAATAGGTCTTTTTGTATTGTCTTTGTGATTTAGTTAGTTAATAGTCTATTTTATTCTTAAGTATTGTAACTGTTTACCTGTGTGCATGCTGTGTTCACATCCAGTGGGATATATTCAGTTAATTGTGTCGTAATATTTTGAACTAGACTGAAAATATTTTGAATTGTAACCAGTTTTTTTATAAACAATAAATAATGCATTTTTACCATATAAAATGTGTCCTATCCGCGTAGGGCCCAGTGCACAATACGATGTACATAATAAAGTTATTGCAACCATTTGAAAAACAAATAAAAGTAAGATTTATTTGTTTGTTTGAGTTTTAGAACAAAACTCTCAAACTAAAGACAGCTCTATATGCTCATATAATTAGGTCTCATTTCCATTGAAGAAAAAACTCGTTTTTTTTGTATGCTAGGTCTTACGAGACTATGACACTCTACAGATCAAGGCCAATCGAACGCCATCTTGCACTTCAAAATCTAAGTCTAAGTCTAAGCTATAAGAGCTAACATAAAGCTACATGCATACTTTTTGACGACCTGTTTGGTTTAGTGGTTAGCAACTCTGATCAGTGTACCAAAAGGTTGCGGGTTCGAATCCCGTTAGGGGCATATGTTTGTGTGATGAATACGGACATGTGTTATGGATGTTTCCGTATAATACGTATTTATTTACAAAAAATATTTATGTAGGATATCAACCATCTGGTATCCACAACACAAGCTTTTAGTTGCTTACTGTGGAACTAGATGTCGCTGTGTCTGTGATGTCTAAGGATATTTTATTTATTATTTTTTTTTCTTACATATACACCCGTAAAACGTTATTCCACATTCCTAACAAAAGGGTGTCAATTTTGGAACGTGACAAATTGGACCTAATATATTCAGAGCTTTGGCAAACGCCGTTCTTTCAAAAATCTAGAACTCGATATCAAATTTCCCACATATGGCTACAATAAATAACGCTCGTTACGGCCATTTTCGGTACAGGAGAAATTCACAATATATATTTTTTTCACAGCTCACCGAAGCGATAAGCTAAACGAAACAAAGCCTACAGGCTGAATTCATGTGCATTTTTAAATAAAATGAAACTACTTTGTATGCTTTATAGACAATTCTACGCGTACGTAATGCAGTCAGAAATATGCAATGTTGATCGCAGGTTTTCATATGAAAAAATAAAAGAAATACATTAATTTATAAAAACATAAATATTAGCCTTTGTCGTATTGTTGTACGAATATTTTGCCTGTAATGCATAATTATTATGACGTTTGAAGCGTGAAGACAATAGTTTTCAATAAATGTGATGAATAAATTTGAATAGCTATGGAGAAGGCAAAGCTCGGCGTAATGCTACGTGATCGAATCAGGAGTGAAGAAATCCGTAGACGAAAGAAGGTTACTGACATAGCCCAGCGGATTATTAGGTTGAAGTGGCAGTGGACAGCACAAATAGCTCGAAGAACGGATAGCCGTTGGAGGATGTATTAGGTCCTTACCTATGAAATTGGCGTTTTGTATGAAGAATTTCATTAAGACTGTTTTCTCCATACAAACATTTTTGATTTATTTTTGGGAACGGCAAATCCAAATTTAGCTAAACTTTGTGTGTATTATCGGATAACATTAAGTTAAGTATAGGCAACGTTAATTTTTAAAGGTAACCGCTTTATAAAAATGTCAGCGAATCTAAGAAATGATTATGAGAAGCACATGAGAAGAGCTCTGTTCAAATTTTTTTTATTATGTGATTTAACCCAGAATTAAAAAATATTTCACGTGAAACCTTGAATTATTTTCCAAATAAAAAACAAATTTGGATATAGCTTTGAAAATCGCAGGTATTGGTACATATGATTAACGAAGAAAAAAAACTCCAATTTCATAGGTAAAGACCCAATATAATTGTGTACAGAATTACACTACCCCGGAAAACGTTTGACCGAAGAACGATTAAACGAAAACGGAGTACATTACGGAGTTTGTTTTAATTATAAACTTTAATGAATAACAAACTACGCAATGTACTCCGTTTTGATCAATCGTTCTTCGGTCAAAAAACTAGTCAATAATATACATCCGATTTTTTCTAACCCATTTCGAGATCTAAAGAAAAATACCTTTCATTCTTGTGTAATTCTGTGCAGAGATCGTAACACAAGAATAGTACGGTATTCGCCTTAAATATAAAGGTTTTGGAAAAAAAAAATGGGTTATGACTGCTGAACCTCACTGTACAATTGTTTCTTTCAATAAAATTAATTGGCATTGTGCAATACAATACAATGCAATGCAATGCAATGCAATGCAATGCAATACAATGCAATACAATACAATACAATATAATACAATACAAATACTCTTTATTGCGCAAAATAATTTACAATAATTTTTGATGATAACAATAGCACACAATTAGGCGGTCTTATCACTAAAAGCTTGTACCCTCACATTAACCCAAGGAGGCGATAATCTATAGACCTAACTGCTGAAACAAAGCCGTTGCAACCGTACTAATCGGTTTTCGAGACTTCCAATCGAGGTTTTAGGTACCAAACCTACCAACATACGAGCAGCTTAGGTACCTACGTAACACCGCCAATGTAGCAATCCCACTTTATGTTGCAATAAAATCTATTGACTTATTGCCTATTGGCAGGGAGATTCTGCATTGTTATGTAAATTTTACTCGTTCGCAGGTATCCATGAAGCTTCGGTTTTTCCGGTATTCTATACTACCGTTACTTTCCTCTGACAATTGAATTAAAAAATAACACGAAGTCGAATTTAGAGCGGTCAAATCGTGTAAATATGTATCAAATGAAGTTCAGAGAAAATTTCTTGTAAGCTAGAATGTTTTATATAGGGTCTTACAAAATTAGCCCGACAAACTTTGGCAGTTGCACTTACATGTCAATAAAATAATATATTCATTAAAAAAACTAGCCTAAAAAATTTTATTTACGAGTAAAAAAATTAAATGTAAGTGCAAATGAAAATACAAATTAAATGGCAACGTTCATATGTAAGACGCCTAAGGGGGTGGCGGGTGGCGGGGGACAGGTCGCAACCAATCACATCAAGTCGCGGCGGCGCCGGGGCAAGCGCCGGCGGCGAGCGGCTTGTGGTCACCGTTCGGCGTCTTCAAAGATACCGCGGCGCATGTGGCAGGGCAGAGTACTTAGAGCGCGAGGCCATTAAGGTCCAACTCACAAAATAGTCATCTAAGTCTGCCGGTAAGTTGTCCAACTGTTGCTAATTCGTTGTACATAAAGTAATATTAAATTTTATTTTGTAAAGAAACATTTTTTATTAGTACCTAGTTCTCTCATCTCACACTTCTGGCATTATATGGTTTAAATAAATAATAAATGTCTTTGCACAAACACACAGCGCCATCTAGGTCCACATCTACGTACGTACGTCAACTACGTACGTACACCACTTTACTTGTTGCAAAACGTTTCCGTAATAATAATTAAAAAACCAATGCATGGATCCTGGTATTTTACCGGTATAAACCGGAAAATTTCGCGGAGTAATCATAGCTCGCATTGAATCCCGGGCAGCCCGGGATTTCACTGCGACGGGCACACCATGCATGACGCGACACGTCGTTTGTAGATGACGTGGAATTATAAAAAGGACAGTAGAGTGTCAATCGTCGCTACTCGTGATGGTTCCGTCGTCGATTAATAACAATATTATTTGCTATGTGACCGCAATATGAAACCGCCTCAATGGCTCAATGTAAACAACATTTGGTTTAGGATTGGGAGGTCGCGGGTTCGATCCCCAGCGAGGTACACGTTTAAGTACTCGGTTTGGTTGATGGTAGGGCATTTTAAATGGCCGCCTGGCTAGCTACCAACTTATCTAAATCTGCCGCCAAACAGCAATGTTAATGGCATTGTTGTGTTCCAGTTGTCAGAGATAAGATAGCCAGTCCCCCAAATGTGTTGGAGTTTCCGGGCCAGCACGCTTCCACCTTCGACCTCATTTTCACTTAACATCAGGTGTGATTGAGGTCAAATACGAACCCGTAATGCTCAAAAAAAAAATTAAGTCCACTATCTGGGCCGCTTGGCTGTATGGGTTCTGCCTGAAAATTAGGACTGTGGATTCACTGAGGTACATGCTGAGGTTGTAAGATTAATATAATTAACGACCGATGGTCTAATAGACAATGACTCTGCCTTCGAAACCAACGGTTGCAGATGCGAATCCTGCTAGGGGTAAATATTTGTGGTAATGAAACCGACATAGTCAAATCGGTAAAAAGACCATTTTTAAATAAGACTATCTCACTGACTAGACTGATTTATTTTGAACTTAAAACTAAGTGGTTTTCCGAAAGATTTCATCAAAATCGGTCCAGCAAAAAATCTTGCCTATATATTAATCCAGGATCTAATCTGTCTACCAACCAAATTTCATCTAAATTCGCTTAGGCGTGAAGAGGTAACAAACATACATACTGATACACACACATATTTTCGCATTTATAATATTAGTTGGGATTAGTTAGAAATAGTTAGAATATATCAGATGTGATATTACTTGAACCTTTATATTGTCGTGCGAGTAACAATTTTAATAAATTGTCTTAGAAGTTTGATCTAGTTCTTTTTAAGACTAGTTTTATGTCAGCGATGCGTCAATTAAATCAACATTTCTTTGATGGCTTAATTTAATTTATAAATCATTAGTTTTTCTTTTTTTTTTTGGCGATGATTGAATCTGGTATGTAACGCAAGGGCAAAAAATGTACAAGTGTGTAATGCATGTTATTGAATTATGTAATGTATTTCTATTTGTGAGGTCCTGTAATTGGCTCTCTATTTTCTATAATAGTTTCCATTGGTGTTATTGCAGCTGTTGGTTTTCCGAATAAATAAAAATAAAATAAAAAATAAAATTGGGAGTTGTTATACATATATCAGTCTGTGGGATCTCTATTTAGATGGTTAAATTCACCACACAGTTTCGGGATTGGAAAATAACGCAGAACAATTATTTTGTTACATGAATTGAAGAGGTATATGAAGATACAGGTACAACATAAGGTACAACATAAACGACAACTATGGCCTAGCTCCCTCTTTATACTGGACGGATGGGTTGGTTACGAGGTCGTGACTTACAAAATGCAAATACTTGCAACGATACAGTGCAAACTAGTGTTGCGGGTATTGACACCCTGTTATAAACTGGCCTCTGACTAAACTGATTAATTGATTGATGAAATGGATTAATTAATTATAATCTTTTGTTTCTTTTAATTTAGTTTCCTTACCTACTAGATTGTATTGTATATCTGAGATGCCTCGTGCGGGACTCAAAAGGCCTCACTGATCGATGAGCAATAAAGTATTTTTATTTTATTTATAAGGTGGTTTGGGCATATTGAACAAATGAGTGAAAGGAGATTAACGAAAGCAATATATAACGAAAGCGTGAATGACAGGGTCGACCAAGAAGGGCTTATGTCAATCAAGTTACTGACGTACTCACAAAAGGTCAGGTGCGATCACCCGACAAGCATGTATGATGCATTTGATGACAGTGGAAGAAGCAATATGTATATAATAAGCATAGCAAAAGCATAAGTATGTATGTAACGCATCAAGGAAAGTCGCAGCGATAACTCACACATAGAAAAGTGGCTTCTCTTTACCTCATATTAACACACCGTCTTACTTTTTTCCTTAGTCTATGATCCTCAGATGCAATATAATGTATTGGGTCTTTACCTATGAAATTGGAGTTTTTTTTTCTTCGTTAATCATATGTACCAATTCCTGCGATTTTCAAAGCTATACCCAAATTTGTTTTTTATTTGGAAAATTGAATATTATTTCAAGGTTTCACGTGAAATATTTTTTAATTTCTGGGCTAAATCACTTAATTAAAAAAAATTTAACAGAGCTTTTTTCATGTGCTTCCCATAATCATTTCTTAGATTCACTGAAACTTTTATAAATCGGTTACTTTTAAAAATTAACACTGCCTATACTAAACTTAATGTTATCCGATAATACACACAATGTTTATCTAAATTTGGATTTGCCGTTCCCAAAAAAAAACAAAAATTTAGTTAGTGTACAATAAACTATAAAAAAAAAAAAAAAAAAAAAAAATGTTTGTATGGAGAAAACAGTCTTAATGAAATACTTCATACAAAACGCCAATTTCATAGGTACCTAATATAATCGGAAAACTTAAAGTTAGTTTTCTTTTTAAATTTTAATTTATACAGTTCTTTGAATTATGCAGACTGCTTCGGTGATGTTAGACAGGGTTTCCGTGTACACGGGCCCCTGAAACATTTACGGAGCCTCAACGGCAGTTAGGCGGCCGATTAGGTATGCAAATTTAAGAGGTTAGACCTTCAAAGTCCTTTACTGGGTTTAAAAACGTTGTGTATTTATGAAACGAACGCAACCAGGCAAGTTTGGTGCGGGACGGACCAACCCGTGGGTGTACCTGTCTATTTGATATGAGTAAAATGATTGAATGGCAATTTTAGAAAATTCCCGAGAAAACAAACCAACGGTATTAAACCGATTTCCTTCAAAGATGGGCCAAAACCTGACCTAGAGTTTAATCTGAAAATATTAAAAAAAAAAATTAGAAACCTCCTTATGCCTGTTTCCCATTAGGGTAGGCAGAGACTATTGATTTCCATGTGCAACGATCCTGACATACTACTTTTGCTGCATACACGCTTGCCGGTTAGTGGTTGACGGCACCTGACCTTCTGTGAGTACGTCAGTCACTTGATTAACGTACGTCCTTTTTGGTCGACCTTTGCCGACCCTTCCATTCACTCATTCGTTCTATATGCCCACACCATCTTAACATACCTCTTTCTATCTTACTCATGACGTCATCTTGCACGCCACACCTTTCCCTATTCACACAATCATTCAAAGCCACTCCACACATACTACGCAGTGAACGCATTTCTACTGCGTTGATTCTGCTTTCATGCTTCTTCAGCCATACCCAACATTCATTCTCATATATCAGCGTGGGCACCAACACGCCATTGTTGATCGCCACTCTTGCCTTGCTTGACAATGACTGAACGATTAAACGATTCTAGATTTTTGATTGACGTACGTCCTTCTTTGTCGATCTTTACCGACCCTTCCATTCACGTTTTCGTTATATATTGCTTTCGTGAATCTCCTATCACCCATTCGTTCTATATGCCCAAACCAACTTAACATACTTCTTTCTGTTTTACTCCCTATGTCATCTTGCACGCCACATCTTTCTCTAATTACACACCTTCCTCAAAGGCCGACAACGCATCTGTGACCCTTTTGGTGATTGGTGACAGATCTGTGCACTATGAGCGCGCTCACGGTCGGTGCAAAATGTGCCAATTTTGACATACGTCGTTTCACATTTAAACAATTCTAGTATACCTTCATCAAAGGCCGGCAACGCATCTGTAACCCTTTTGGTGTTGCCACGGACACCCATGGTCGGCGGTGATTGCTTTCCATCAGGTGACGCGCATGCTCGTTTGCCGCCCTCGCATATAAAAAAATTCTAATCTATCATTCTAAATTAGTCCACACAAACTACGCATGAACGCACTTCTACTACGTTGGTTCTGCTTTCATTCTTCTGCTGTATTCAACATTCTCTCCCATACATCAGCATGAGCACCAACACGCCATTATGGATCGCTACTCTCGCCTTCCTTGACAACGACTGACTGCCCACAATGGCACGCAAAATCCCATTCACACAGTTTCCTGCTTTCACTTTCCTTTGAATATCTTCCTCATACTTGCCGTCTCTAGTATACATATATCCCAAATACACAAATTCGCTCACCTGTTCAACTTTTACCCCATCAATCATAACATTACAATCAATCATCTCATCTTCTCTTTCAACAACAACCATAACCTTCGTCTTACTCACATTTATTTTCATTCCTTTCTTTTTAAATTCTCCATTCATAAGAGTCAGCATGCTCTGTAGGTCCTCTGCCGATATAGCAAATAGCATCTGGTCATCGGCGTACAACAGCCATGTGACCAATAACTCCCCCATTCTTAATCCACAATCATGCTCTCGTAGTTCATTCAAACAATTATCCATGAATAGATTCAACAGTCATGGTGACGTGATGCAACCTTGTCGTACACACCTGAAGATGCCAAGCCAGCCTGAAAATGCATCATTTGGCCTAACACAGGTGCTGGATCCCTCATATAAGGACTCCAGCGCCCGGATATATATGTAAAAATAGAGTCAGGTCTTCATGTCTTGGGTTCTGCAGGGCTAATACAACTTAGCGCGACTCGAGTGACATAGCCTACATCTCTCAAAGCCGATTGGCGGTCAAGTTGACAGCTGTCAAGCGACAGCCAATCAGCTGCAAGAGACCGAGACTATGTCGCGCGCGAGTCTTTCTCACTCGAATCGCTCCAAGTTGTAGTAGCCTTGCAGAACTGCCGAGATGTGACAACCGAGACATAACATTTAATTACATCTTAAAAGGTAGAGCTGACTATTTTTCTGAGGTAGATAACCTCTGGAACTACTGATTCGATTATGAAAAATTGTTTCACTAATAGAAAGCGGCACTATTCTCAAGTGCCATAGGCTATTATTATATATAAATTTATTTCCGCCGAAGTTGCAGGCGGAAAGCAAGTTAGATATCTTTTAGTTTTCCGATCCAACCATAGAGTTATAAATGATATGGCAGACCAAACATTAATATGTTTATGCAAAATGTATGTCAATCACGAGACATTTTATAAAATGAAACGATTAGTTGCTACGTCATTTGGTACGTAAAATTCTTAAGAGTGTACATTCCGTCCAGTGGCCCCTCGTTGGATTAATAAGGATTTTTTTTTTATATTTCGGACACTTACACCAATCATCTAGTCCCAAACTAAGCAAAGCTTGTGCTATGGATATTAGATAAATAAAATTTCTTTTTAAATGCAGCATTAATCAAAAATATCGCTCTGACCTGCGCTCGAAAAGCCTGAAAGCTATAAATACCTAAAAAGTAAATAGCTTTGATAAAGTTTATTTTCCTGCATTCAAGTGGCCGTTTTTATCAATAATATGAAGTTAACGAAAATAACCGTAATAAAAGCTATTTACTTATTATTTATAATTAGCTTATAGGCTTTTCGAGTGCAGGTCAAAGTGATGTTTTTGATTTATTCTGTATTTAAAAAGAAATCTTAAAGCTAAGTATATTGTCTCCATAAATTCTACTACTGTGTGGTGTGCAAATATTGTAAAGATTTAATAATTTAATCTCTGACTAATTATATAATTCATAAAATAAATATCTAATGTTTTAATTACCTTTAAATAGGCTTTAATTCAATATTTCTTTTTAATTTTAAATTTTGTTTAATAGGTCAAATCAATTTAATTTTTTTAATTATGAACTTGTATACTGTCTGAAATAAAAGTTTTCCGAACAAAATACTTACAAAGCATTATTATCTAATAGGCCACAATCTCAGCCTGTAAACATCCCACTGCAAGAATTAGGCCTTCCCTCGTATAATAGTCTACCACGCTGTCCAAATGCGGGTTGGGGACTTCACATGCGTTTGAGAGCAGTCGCCCACACAATTAGAATCTATTTTTAGGCATATCCTCATAAGTCTGTTATACTATCAAAGTTTGCTGAGTACCCGTTAATATTTAATTTGCAAATTAGAAATATTTAAAAAAAAAAATATTTTTATAAATAAAAAAATGTGGTAAATACTTTTGCATGGAAACGGGCTACGCTATTATAGAATAGAATAGAATACTTTTATTCGTCGACCATGACACAAGTCACTTAACCTATTTAATACACATACAATATAGAATACTGGGTTGGTATACAGTTAAAATTAATATCAGGAGACGTGACCCATATCAGGGGCAACGAAATGGTCCAGACTCAGCATGTGCTGTTTAATCCTTACGTTCTTTCTGGTAGTATTTATACGTCTATGGGTCCAACAAACTGCAGTGGCTAAGTGGAATGATTTGCCATCTGCCTCCAGTAGCAGTGCAGCAACGTAGTTTGGCTTTGTACAGCTGCTCACTACAATCCTGACACGTCTAAATTGGTTGCAATATTTCTCGTTACGTTTCTGTTGCTACAAAAAATTACTTTAAAAAAGTTATAAAATTAGACTACGAGTCGGAGGTCGCATAAGCAATTTAACCATTTTCAAAAAATAATAATATGAAGAACCGCATAGGCAGAGTCAGAGAACTAAGGCCAACCAATTGAGATATTTCGTCTTATTGTTTGTCGACCTGCTTGGTGTAGTGGTTAGAAACTCTGACCACTATACCAAAAGGTCGCGGGTTCGAATCCCGCAAGGGGCATATGTTTGTTTAATGAATACGGACACGTGTACCCGAGTTATGGATGTTTTCATTTACAATAAGTATTTGTTTACAAAATAAAAAAATTATGTAGTTTATCGACCATCTGGTATCTACAACACAAGCCTATAGTTGCTTAAAGTGGAACTAGATGGCGCTGTGTGTATGTCCAAGGATATTTATTTATTTATTTATTGTTGATGTTTTTATAACTAGTGTAATTATATGCAGACTGTTTGTACATCAATTAGCAGATCACAGAGCTCTATATGTATATTGTTTATAAAAAATCGTAAATATATTGAATTCGTGTAATTCCCAGTAACTGGTGACGTCACTCTTGATTACGAACAACTTTCCCTAAGGAACTATAGTTCTGATTCGATCAAAAAATTGTCTTTTACCCATACAAAGTAAACCATACTGAAACTGACTTTAGTATTTTATTTTTTATTTATTTTATTTTATTTTCTTGGGAAAACCAACAGCTGTTTTACAAAAACTGAAAGCCAATTAGAGGTTCCCACTGATAGAACCTACTTAAACCTAATAAAAAATAACAAACTATACATTGCAATCAGAGAAAGGTTGGAAAAATTAAACTAATTATAAACAATCTTTAGATAGGATATCCTTGCATCGCCAATCCACAAAACAACCGGGTCACAGCAGTATTAGGTTACTTTCTGGCCAAAAAAAAAACGTCTACTCAATGTGTTCCTTGCCGATGTAACGCTAGTACAAATTAGGTCCAAGTCAAACTCGTTGCTAAGTAAATTAAAATTCTTACTCGCTCGCTGCACAAACGTATACGCATATGTAAGTACAATAATTTTGAGATAGAACTCCACTTCTGATTACGTTCAATTTTCCACTAGGATTCCATACTAAATTTGGTTTCAGAATAGTTTAATTTGTATGGGTAATCGAATTTTTTTTGATTTAATTCGGCTATGGTTGCTAATGGAAAGTTGTTCGTAAACAGTAGTGGATTCACCAGTAAACAGAAATTACACGAATCAAATTTCACCCTGTATGTAACCTATGTATCACAATATGATTTCATTGGTCGATTCATACCTATATTTCTTTATACTAAAACCAACAAAATTCTATTACCTCAAAATGCATTACGAGTAACTCAATAAAAGTAACTACAATATACTATTTCAGAATAAACCTACTTTCGTGAAGGCGCTGCGCGAATTTCATTCGTCCGACAGTTTTAAAAAACTTGTTATCACGTGACTTCTCGGTCGAAATACATTTTTAACCGAAACCGGCTGCCATTGCGGCCGGAATTCCCTCTGCTAAATTTCAGAGTGGCGCGTTCGTTGAATATTCTCTGTATCCAACCAAAGGATACGTTTTAGTGTTAAAATAAAATGAGCATAGGCAGTTAAAAGTGAATATTGGAGCTCAGAATGGTTGCGCTCGGTGTGCTCTTTTTGGTATTCGCGTGGAGAATGGATACAATTGCAACGGAAGAGGTACATAATTGTTTTGTTTCGAGCAATTCGCACAATGGTTATTTGAAGTCAACGTAATGTATGGTTGAGTAAAAATGGAGGAAGGCGCCGCTTCGCGTTTAAAACTGGGAATGCAGCGAAATAAAAACTTTTTAACGCACTCAAGTTGGTGATTAACTTGATTAACTTGGACGCTTTGAAAATATGTAGTGTTTTGTGTGAATCTGCACTAAAGGGAATGAAAAAAAATTATTTTTTTGTGGGTAGTTACTTAAAAGGGTCAGATGTTTTTATCCAACTACCCTAGGGAGGGTAATGTTTTTCCGGTGAATGTATGTAGATCTCTATGTTACCTCATTTTGAAGAGTTAGGTGTTATTTTCCATCAATCAATCCAACATGGCGTCCAGTTTTTAAATACTTAAATTGTTATTAAAGCTAACCTTGTTCAAAGGCAATTTTTTTCCTCTGAGAAGATCAAGCACGAAACCCAGGGTTGGTCTCTTTGGATAAAGGATATTAATGACTCAAAAAGAAAAATCTTTCATTATTTGTGAGTGATATATCTCTAAGTGTATGTCTCTCTCTCCTCAATTTAAGAGCTACGCTCTTGTCCGTGGAGTCCTTCCCACACTTATCTTCATTTTTGTGTAATTTCTAAATAAATTATTTGTAACTTTTTGAATAAATTAATATAATACAGTCACTTGTGAAATAGCCTGGCATGCGAACAAGCTCGTTACGCAGGAATGATTAGCATCGAAATAGTCTGATATTTTATGATATGCTTTCTTAATAAGTGTCTGTTTTATAGTAACTTTAAATTTATTGAAATGAAAATGTTGTATATCAAAGGGAACCTTATTGAAAAAACGTACTACTAGTTTGGGACTAGATGATTGGTGTAAGTGTCCGAAATAGTTATTTTTACTTCGTCAAGTATATTGTCATACAACGTACTTGCGGCAAGGAGGTGTTACAGAATAGGGTATATATAGTATATAGCTATAGCCCGTTGAATGATATTCGATCCCCAGCGGGGTACAGGTTTTAAGTACTTGGTTTGGTTGGTGGTAGGGCATTTTAAAATGTCCGCCTGGCTGGCTACCACCATCTTATCTAAATCTGCCGCTAAGCAGCAATGTTAATAGCATTGTTGTCTTCCGGTTGTCAGAGATAAAATAGCCAGTCCCCCAAATGTGTTGGGGTTTCCGGGTCAGTACGCTTCCACCTTCGACCCCATCTTCACTTGACATCAGGTGTGATTGAGGTCAAGAACGAACCCGTCGTGCATAAAAAAAATTAATTACTGATTTTGCGGAGTTACCTCGTGACCAGCAAGTTTCTTTATTTATTGTATTGACATCAAGTTTATCACTATTTTTCCTAAATGATGCTAGGATTTACTTACGTAAATATTACATTTTCATGAATGTACTGTGATGAAAAGGTTATAACGTTATACTCTTTAAACGAGCTATGTAAAATAATGTCCCATAAACTTATCTGGGCCCGGTGAAGGCGGCGCTGTAAGCAAACAACGGAAGCCATAATATTTTCAAAGCGTCTTCGTTAATTCCAATTTTGAAATATTAGGTCGGTAAGAAAGTTTTTCGTGTTTTATTAACAACAGACGAAAAACGATGGGTTTTAGGCCGGAATTTATAATTAATAAATATACCTACATAAATAACATAACGCCACAATCTTTATCCCAAGAGAGATAGAGATATCCCAAACATTGTAACAACATCCTCACCTCAAGAAATATACGGAAATGTACACGTGACGAGGGATGAGCCCATCGCTGTTGCTTGCAAAACTATAGATGGTTTTTGGTGGAAAGTTCCTTAGTCGCCTTCTACCGATTTTTCCCACGTCTACAGATTCCCAATTCTATAGATTTCCAATATTACAGATTCCCGTGTGTACAGTTTCCATCTCTACAGATTCCCATGCCTACAGTATCTTATTCCTATTTCCACAGATTCCCATTTCCGACACCCACAGGAAGAGACGGGTTGGTTCTATTCTTTTTACATGATGTGGAAACTACACATTTTTTATAATGAAATTTTACTATTTTGCTATTTTTTAAATGATATTTTCACAAAACAAGTTTTGATGATTACTTGAATACGCGTTTGACCACAATCTCATCTGATGGAAAGTGACGGTCTCAGTTGATGCCTATTCACCCTGCTCTTGGAGATCCAAGGTTGTATAATTCTACTATATCAAAAATTATAAGCTTTTCACAAAGCTTAGCTGTCTTCAACAATTTTACATTAATTCCTACTCCATCCCTGTGCGGAATACTGGCATAGAGTGCTCTCTATTTGAATGCTGAAACCACACAGCACATGAATATACCTACTACATTATTTTATTTTATTTGTTTTTTTTTAATTATTCTATGCGCGCCTAAACTCCTACAAAGGTGCCAGCTGAAAATCAGCGCTGTGGCACAGAATTAATATACTATATGGTTCACGCCACAGCATTATGCTGAGCTGGAATCTATATCAGCATGCATTATTATGTTTTAGTATTGTTATCTCAAAATTTTCATGTACATGCCCATTGGAAGCTGAATAAATGTTTTCTTTCTTACATAAAAATACATAAACTGTTCCAATTGAGTTTCATTTCCTTAAATTTTTTTCATAAACTTGACTTGACATCGTTTGTAAAGAGTTTAAACGAGTTACACAATCCTGGCGAAGTGCCATAACTCTTATTTAACTCCCAACTTAGTGTAAGACAGAAATATTGCTACTTTTCGAGATTACCCTTTTACTTACGAGCACTGTGCCCTTAATACTGTCTCCTAGGACCAATAACATAGTCGAGCAAAATACGTAGTCAGAATTCTAATCAATATGATGCACTTAAATCTCGCGTACAATTGTGGGAATAGCTCTCATTACCGATTTATTTCAGAGAAGTTTCTATCGGGTCACGATTCGTTTATAAGATGATGTGTATGTCGGGGTACACAATTAACAGTTATACACAAGCAAACAAATACTACAACATCCAACTACACCAAAATGGAATATCATTGATCAAAAGTTACAAAAACAATACGCGTCCAATGTTGCTATATGGCATAATCTACGATGCTACTTATCTTATGCGAAGTATGCACCAGATCTGGCATTTCCAGATTCATGTATAAGGTCTACATGACTTTAACTACCTTCTCGGTATCGTCGACCGCAACCCCAAGGGCTCTACGCAAGCGTCGCAAAATCGTAGATTTCCATCAAGAATGGATATTCGTGATGCTTGAAGTGTTAGGCCTGCATTCAGAGCCACACTTGCCCTTACCGAAGTGACCGGGACGTGAGACGTTGCCAATATATCGGGTACGTATCCATCTGGATTGGATATTCCTGGTGATTGAAAGGTTGCGCCTGGTTCAGAGCCGCATTTGCCCTTACTAAAGTGACCGGGACGTGAGACGTTGCTAATGTATCGGAGCACATGATGGCCCACACCGATGGCTCAAAGTCAAAGGCATCAAGTCCAGTGGTGTAACATCCCGTACGATTCTAAAGCTAAGGGATAAAGACAATGGCCAGAGCTCGAAAGAAGTTAGAACCGGCACCTTTCGAGCAAACAGCAGGCGTAAGATAATTGCGGATAAATTGAGGCGAGCAGTGTATCTCCGTCGTTTATCAACATATATGGGACGGATATAATAGAGCACGCCGCTAATTTGCGCAATATTCTTACGGAGGCGTGACCCGAGGCCGACTAAGTCAGTCCAACAGTCAGACGAAAAATAGGACTATAGGAAATATACTTTTGCTGGTTATCGAAGTGACCGGGACATGAGACGATGCCAATGTATCGGAAGATGGTGACCCACACCGAGATAAGCCCCAAGGTCTAAGGCATCAAATCCATTGGTGCAACATCCCGCACGATTCTAAAGTCTATGGAATAACGGCAATGGCCAGGGCTCGACAGAAGTAAAACCGGCACCTTTGGAGACAACAGCAGGGTCCCTGCGTCTTGAGCAATTCTCTTGAATTGAGGATAAATTGTGGCGCGCAGTGTATCTCTCTATCATTTACGGTGTAGGCCCCCAGGCCGTGATCCAAGGCCGACTAAGCCAGTTCAACAGTCGACGAAAGATAGGACTCGCATACTTTTGCAACCAGCACATAAAGATCATTATTTCGTGGATCTCATTTGCTTTTCTGACCAAAGCACTGATTCAAATGTTCACAATAGAATGTAAAACTATAATTTATCTTATAGACCTACTTCCAAGAAAACCGGCGTCTAGCCAAGGCTGTGGTTGAAGCTCTCCAAGACAACAAGTTCGAAGATGAGCTGCTATTCGACCTGAAGAAAGAAAACCAGGTGTATCTCAACCGTACAATGTCGCTAGTCATCAAATATATTGTCAAAAGGTAAACAATAAATTTTGCATGCCAATGGTTGCTAGGTTTGCCTTCTGGAATCAACCAGATACTTCTGGAGTATTTCGTACAATTTAAACCGTCACTTGAATAATGTTATCAAACTTGATTAGCAAGAAGCACCAAAGGGTGGAAGTGGCTGGTTAAGGTACAGTTAACGTCATCAAGCTGACGATGTTAGTAATAGATAAATACTTCTGACCGAGAATCTACTAGGTGTTTGCCAATTTTTTTGAATTTGTAAAAATTGATTTAAGGATTGCCACACGTCGTATTCGAGACGGCATGAATCCGCACGCGGACGATATAACCGGGGCGCGGCCGGGCGGCAAACTTAAAGTCAAAAATGCTTTATTTTGTAGGTACACAGTGTACATTCAGATATTCAGATTTTGCATTTTATAAACTACTGCTTGTTCAAAAGCCAATGTTCCCCTGAGAAGAACAAGCAATAAACTCGAGGGATTGCTCTTTAAAAATAGGTTTTTATATTTTCCCATATGAAATATTCTATTTGTGAGGACCTTTAATTAGTTATCTGTCTCTTGTATGTTATTGCAGCTGTTGGTCTTCCGAATGAATAAAAATCATAAATAAAATAGCAACAGAGTCGAACCTAAAATGTCGATTCGTGTTGGCTGAGAACATGTGCATAGCAATTGTATACAATATTTTATTGATACTACGGGACTATAGGTTTAAAGTAGTTTTAATTTGTTTGTGAGAAAGTAACTGTGTCTTGAATACAATTTTATCTTTCTTTCTCAGGGAAGTTGACAATTACCGCTCCCGTCGCACTGACGCTATTAGCAGGCGGATCTATTCTGCCCTCATAATGAAACTGATAGACATCGCCAAAGACCTGCCGAAGAACTCAAGTACATCCAGCAGGATCGATACGGCGCATCGCTACTACATGTCCGTGGAGAGTAAGGACATGCACGATCAGATGGCTGATATGCAGGTGTTTCATGCTTGTGCAAGACTCTATGACGTCATGTTCACAGTAAGTCAACATCATTTAAATTTGGATAGTATTTTCTGACTTCTTAGCGAGTCGATGGAAAAAACATCAAATTCTTGAGGACCAGAATGCGGATAGTGTTTAATAGATAGTGTTTATTATCATACCGAAACTTTTAACATCGAATTTCATGTCGCCGATTTTTTTTTATTTCATGTAATTTTCGATTCATGGCTTTTATTTAGTCAAACAATTGTTCATCAAAAATCAGACCATGTACCAATGAGTTTTTTCATAGTGCATTTATCCGACTGCTCTTAAACGCTGAAAGAAAAAACGTGAGGAAACCTGCATCCTGAGAAATAAAAATTCAAAGGAATGTGAAATCGTAAACAATTAGTGGGTACTACGTCATATGGCAGAAACCATAATCCTTCATTCTGAGGGATTAATACAGTCGAATTGAGAAACTACATCTTTACTAAAAGCTTTTTTTTTAATCGATCAAATGACTTGTTCGCTATTAACGTACTTTCGGTTTTAAACAGGCACCAAGAATAATCGCACAACTTGGCAAACTAGATGACCTGACGCCCAGGAACTTGGTGCGGAAGCTGAGGCTCATGGACATCAAACCAGTCCACCTTGGAGTCGCGCTGCTTATCCAAGTAAGTACTCATTTAAATGAAAAAATATTTTTTTTACCGATTTCAAAAAAAACAATTCAATAATCGAGCAGCTTAGAGTGCATGGAATAACTTAATCGCGCATTTAAGTTTGTTTATCCCACGGGAACTACTCACTTTATCGGGATAACAAATATCCAATGTGTTATGAGGGTTAGACATTAGACTTGTCTTATCAAAATCGGTTCAGGCGTTATGTTTAAACCGCTTGTATCCTCAGGGGCTTTCTAAATTTTCTATTTTTATATGTGACTATTGGCATAACCCTTTCAATCACATCATTTCAAACTAAATAACATAAATTGCAAATCGTCAAGGTTATACATAGGATGTGTTGGAAGCTAAATTTTCAAAACGGCTGAACCGATTTTCAAAACATAGCTACGAACCTTTCCACTAGCTTAGTCAAATCAATAAATAAATATCTTTGCACATACACACAGCGCCATCTAGTTCTACACTAAACAACTAGGCTTGTATTATGGATACCAGATGGTTGATAAACTACACAAATACATTTTTTTTGTAAATAACAAAATATTCTTTAATGTACAATAAAGAATATTTTGTTTTGGATAAAAAACTAATAATTATGTTATAATTAGGCATGCATAAGTTTTAGCTGAAATTGCTTAAGAAATAAAAATGAGAATTAATATTTTGTAACGATAATTTCAATTCGGCTCCCTTGTTTTGTTTTTTGAAAAAAAAATTTTTTTTAAGGAAACACTTTTTCAACTTTAGCTTATTTAGTGACTTACTTAGTACTTGCGTTTCTTACAAATGCTTAATTTTTACCAATTGTTACTACATTTATAACACTTTATTAAATGTGTCAAGAAAATCGCATTTAATCGTTTTTCCGAGGTCAAACCGTATTTTCCCTGGGCTAAGGGGTGCAACGATGTCCATTGCATTGTATAGTGTTTTAAATACTCAAATAATTCGAGTAATTTACATAAAACCAGTTTCGTATGAATTTATAAGTAACAATTGTTAAAAGTACAAGTACTAAATGTCCGAATCACCTTTGCAGAGATTTTACAAAAATTTTCATCGTGCCGCTTTTTTGTCTCTTCCCGGCTCTTTGTTTTATTTTTTTTAATTAGGCAATGATGCTTGTACTGTCTATACCTATACAGCCAAATAACATCTTTCTGCACCTACTTTTGACACGAATTCGTAAATAATGGATTTTCATGAAATTCCATAAAACTTTGCTGGCTAGTCGACCTTTCCGTGCTAATCTATTCGATTAGCACGGAAAGGTCGACTTCGCTCAAAGAAGGTTTGAAAATATTATGAGCATTGTTAGGTAAAAATAATGGGTACACATGTGATACTAATATTACGTACACCTAAGACCTTAAAACCCATGTGAAAGCAATAAATTGATTGATTGATTGATTGAAAAAATAAATTGTATATGCCCATTAACATATAATTTTGTTTCTATTTTTCAGTTCCATCTGCGTAATACAGTGAACTTCGCGATAAGATCCAAAGCCATCGAAATCTTAGCCACCAAACCCCAGATGGTGGGACCCCAAGTCATCGAGATGCTAAAGGCATTAGCTGCTCGCCTCTTACCTGTAGCGGAACTGTTAGATGTACACCTATCTCATTCTAGCCCGGCGTTCAAGGATAACTGCCCGTCCACGTGGTTGGGTATAGTGAATAATAAACAGCCGTGAAGTTGTTTCAGTTTATGATTGCCTGGTACTTGAGTTCCCTAATGGTTGAGTTATCGGTCGATTGATGGACGCCTGGTATATTGCAGATCGTAGAGTAAAGAGGTTTGTTAAATTGCGAATAATCGGACGTGCACAGACTATACAAAGTCCTAATTTATTAGTTCCTTCCATTGACAGTCTGATTGTGTACAAAGTGTTTCTAATAAAATTTTATTTACAAAAATAATATTAAAAAAAAAAACAAACCGCCAACAATTTGAGTGCTGCACTTATCGCCAAAATGTTCGATGGTTTTTTTATATTTTAATAAAAAAAATGGTTATTTGGAATACTTTGCACCTGCATCGGGACTAAAAATTAGGATCTCACTGCGGCATATTTGACTGGCATTTGTTATAGATTAGTAGATTTTTAAATTACGTTTGTATTTTCTTTCAACTACGCGGTAAAGTTTCATAATCACTCAACTGTCCGGCCCGCACGGCCAAATTCCGGTCTACTGTCCACTCCGCGCGGTCGCACTTTTGTGCTACGTGCACGGTACCGTTATTAATAAAAACCTTCATATCTGGTAAACTACAACAACTATAGCGACAAAAATGCACAATGGGTTAGTACTTGACCTCCATCACACCTGATGTTAAGTGAAGATGAAGCCCAAGGTGGAAGCATACTGACCCGGAATCTTATTTGGAGAACTGGCTATCTTATCTCTGACAACCGGAACACAACAATGCTAATAACATTGCAATATGTCGGCAGATTTAGATAAGGGTAGATAGCCAGGGGACATATAAAATGTCCCACCACCAACCACAGTTCCGGACATTTGAGCAGGTTGGTAGGAACACTCCGCTTAAGGCTATATGGATGGAAGACCAAAGTCGCATTCTATATGTAATGAATGTAGTAATTAAATATTTGACGTGCCACCTGACGCTCGGCGCCCTCTTAAAAGCGGCGACACTTGAACCCGTACTAATTTACAATGACAATATATCTGTCTTGTTTTATGGTTTGGGGTAGAGTAGATCCCCACCTGACCGTCCCGCGGGCCGCAGGTTTTTATTAGAGGAGGGATTTATCGATCGTAAACCATGCGGGCAGTAACGTTTGATGTAACTATCGGGGTGGGGCCACTAAGGTAGCGAAGTTTACGCTATTATGCAATATTTTATTAGACGATGTCAGAGGGTTTGAGCACATTTCAATTTGATACGGGTAGGTAGAACCAATCTAGGTCAATCGACAAGAATTTCTTACTTTAGAAAGATAAGCATTTATTTGCATCCATGTACACACATATAACAATTTTTACATATGGAAAATACAACTAAAACAATAAAACACAAGTACAGAAACAACAAATATTATGTGTGTGCCGCAGTATACAAAAAGGCTACAGCTCAGTGTATGGATTTGCCCGGGGCGGGCAAAACACTGGTATTCTGCTGAAACCTGAGGGGTGATCGCAGGACAAATGGAATTTTGAAATGTGTTTGGTGTTATCAAATTAAAACTAACGTTATTGGTAAATGAATATTGTGTAACATTATTCCCGTAGCATATTGGATTCAAGTAATAAAATATACCTAATTAAGTTATTGAACCAATTATTATTATTATAGATTAAATTGATAATTAATGAAAAATTAAGAAGATGGTGGTAGCTAGCCAGGCGGACATTTAATATGCCCTACCAGCAACCAAACCGAGTACTAAATATGTACCCCGCTGGGGATCGAACCCGCGACCTCCGAAACGCAAACCCAATGTTGTTTACATTGAGCCACGGATCCCTGCAGTGCGATGTTTCCGGGTTGATGATGATGATTAATAAATTTCAGACACTTACACTAATCATCTACCAAACTAAGCAAAGCTTGTACATACGGATACTAAATAACGGATAAACATACATAGATAAACATCCATGACTCGGGAATAAATGTTCGTGTGCAACCGTTACTTTTGCTAACAGGTTCACTATCACTTATGAAACTTGACCAAGACGAGTCAATTGACACATGTCATTTGTCACGTTCAATTTAATGTGTATTACCAGTGATGATTTTAATGGCAGTGAAAACTAGAAATAAAGCGAGTTAGAGTAATTGGAGAATTTAGTATATTGTGACATGCACCATGTAAAAAAAACAACAACCGAATGACTTTTTTTTTTATGCACGACGGGTTCGCACTTGACCTCAATCACACCTGATGTTAAGTGAAGATGAGGTCGAAGGTGGAAGCGTACTGACCCGGAAACCCCAACACATTTGGGGGACTGGCTATCTTATCTCTGACAACCGGAACACAACAATGCGATAAGATAGCGATAAGACCGCCTTTGTACACTTCATCATGTATGTTAAATGTTCTTTGTATTTTATTTTTGTGTGCAATAAAGAATTTAATAATAATAATAATAACAATGCTATTAACATTGCTGCTTGGCGGCAGATTTAGATAAGATGGTGGTAGCTAGCCAGGCGGACATTTAAGATGCCCTACCACCAACAAAACCGAGTACTTAAACACAGGGACTGAATAACCGAAAAATAAAGGTAATAAAGGTTAACGGTATGACGTCATACCGTAAAATTCGGCTATTGGAATATTTCCATATCGATAAAAAACGATACCGAAATGAAATAACGGTACCGAAATTTTCTGGTACCTAAACCTTTATGAAAACGGTTCCTTTGATGAATCGCCGGCGCAGCGCGCCGTGCGTCCTTGTCGGTGATTTGTGTGGGTCAGAATGGCGGGTGTATTGTTTCAGAAATGATTATGTTATATACGACAGAAAAGTACCTACAATGTACTAGTATGTACCTTTAATGAAGGTCAATGTACCTCAATGAAACGGGAGCAATTATAATAATAAAGTGAGCCGTGGTCCTGACGGTCAGAATCGCGGGTGTATGTTGAAAATGAATGTAATAGAATAGCTATGGGTATGTACTATTTACCAAACGAATGTACCTTCAATGTACCTCACGAAAATATAATCTAAATCAAATTGAATGAGTAATTAATGAGGAAATCAAGAAAACAAACTTTTGACGCCTACAATTTTTTTATAGCAATATGAATAGAGTTCTATTTTGCTCGTATTAAGAATGTAAAGCCAGTCATAAGAGAAATATTTATGGGTTTGTATATGTGCTTCGATAAAGTAAAGAAACATGGATAAGACATAATCATTGGTGTAGTGGATAGTGACCCTGTCAGCGAAACCAACGGTTGCGGGTTCGAATCCCGCGACGGGTAAATGTTTGTGTGATGAATATGAACATTTATTCCTGAGTCATGGATGTTTATATAAATATTTATGTATGTTTATCCGTTATCTAGTATCCATAGTACAAGCTTTGCTTAATTTGGGACTAGATGATTGGTGTAAGTGTCAAAAAAAAAAAAAAAAAAAAAAATCATTTACTCATCGTTTATCAAAAGTTACAAAGAAAAAACAAAAAGCGTGATTACTTTTGTCCATATCATATACAATGTGCAATTATGTTTTTACGTCTTCATGTAGTTCGATTACATAGGTTATCATAACACACCCACTTATTCTGTCTGTAGCAATGGGCCTTGTAATGACCGATTTTGTCAAAAGTATTTGATATCGGCGGTAAGAATTCAATAATCCCTATGATCTCGTATGTTTTTGATTCTAGATTTATTTCAGTGGCACTTCATCTATGCACGCACACCAAGTCACTTTGATTTATCTCAACATTTATAACATTTTGCAAGACATATGTAAATGTTCGTGCGGCGGTTAGGGGTTGTCTTAGGACGTTTAGCGCCCGTTTAGCCGCCAGCAGGTAGGTATAGATGAAAAGAATACCAATTTGATTTGGATTTAGTGGGTTTATTGTACATTCAGCTCACTCCCCTGCACCCCTCGGCAAATCTCCCCGTACGGTCACTGGCCTGAAGGTCTTGGAGCTGCAGTGGACGTAGCCTTCGAGTCCTCTCGTAGATGACGACGAGGTGGATGCTGGATGAGCGGTTTTTGGGGGAGGGTAGATCAACCCTGAAGGTCTCCCAGGTGCAGACCTGGATGTCGACGCCGACAATTAGTCACTTCGGACCTTGATCCTGAAGAGCACAGGCAGGCATTAGTTAGTGCCCACATATATCCTCGTCCACTGCTGGTATTCACGGCTCAGCAACCATAACGAACACCACGCAGTTGACAGACACAAAATCAGAAACAGCTTACATTAAAAATAGCCAGACTATTATGGAAACTCAGCCTAGAGGGATCTTCCGTAGTTTACTTAAGAGGGTTCAGGTGGCAACCGAAGCAGTGTTCTCCCGGTAGCAAGGTCGCGGTCAAACAGAGGACGATTCGGGTTCCCCCACTCTAATTAGAAATCGTCTTAACGACGTCATCGCAACCGGACAAATTAGCGTACCGCAATACCGTGGTGAGACCCTTTTTAAATAAAATAATAATTTGAGGGTTCCGTAGGAAACTTTTATTATAAAGATGAAGTAGTGTGTGTAACAATCTGTAAACACAAGAAAAAGAAAAGAAATATATTTAGATGACTCGATTTTCGCAGAAACCCCTACGCTAATAGAAAATTGGAGAGGCCTCGGAAGCAAGGAATTGCCTAAAAAGAAAAGACCTATTAGGGACGTTCCTCTTCTATTAAACGGTCTCAAAACTAGATCTGGTGTGGAAAAGGTAGTACTAAAGAACACATGCGCATTTGATGCTGCGGCTCAAGTAATTGCAGCGGCTTGTGCTTGATGGTTTTGCCGTGACTACAACTATTAACTAACACTGGCAATAATTTTTGTATGTTTAAAAAACCTTCCTTGATGACGAGAAAACAAAACAAGACTTGTACAGAATTCGTGCTCAAATTGCAGAACAATATTTTAAAACGAATTTTTCAAAAGGAATCACCGAAATACACTGTGAATGTAGCGTGACAAAAATATTTGATGAATTCTTGATTGATGCAATTTATAGCGCTGATATTAAAGAAAATTGTACAAACGAATCTTGTGTTTTCAATAATGTAACCAGAAAGATTGTTTTTCTGCTAATTGATATGAACAAAAAGGAAGTTTCAAAATTAAATGATTTCGCAGCATCTATGCTGGTAAGCGATAACGTAGTATTGTGTCGTCGTAATAACTGCAATGGAATACGAACATTTACATATGTCTTGCAAAATGTTATAAATTTTGAGATAAGTCAAAGTGACTTGGTGTGCATAGATGAAGTGCCACTGGAAATTAATCTAGAATCAAAAACATACACGATCATAGGGATTATTGAATTCTTACCGCCGATATCAAATACTTTTGACAAAATCGGTCATTACAAGGCCCATTGCTACAGACAAAATAAGAGGGTGTGTTATGATGACCTATGTAATCGAATTACAAGAAGCCGTAAAAACATAATTGTGCATTGTATATTATATGGACAAAAGTAATCACGCTTTTTGTTTTTTCTTTGTAACTTTTGATAAACGTTGAGTAAATGATTATGTCTTATCCATGTTTCTTTACTTTATCGAAGCATATATACAAACCCATAAATATTTCTCTTATGACTGGCTTTACATTCTTAATACGAGCAAAATAGAACTCTATTCATATTGCTATAAAAAAATTGTAGGCGTCAAAAGTTTGTTTTCTTGATTTCCTCATTAATTACTCATTCAATTTGATTTAGATTATTTTCGTGAGGTACATTGAAGGTACATTCGTTTGGTAAATAGTACATACCCATGGCTATTCTATTACATTCATTTTCAACATACACCCGCGATTCTGACCGTCAGGACCGCGGCTCACTTTATTATTATAATTGCTCCCGTTTCATTGAGGTACATTACCTTCATTAAAGGTACATACTAGTACATTGTAGGTACTTTTCTGTCGTATATAACATAATCATTTCTGAAACAATACACCCGCCATTCTGACCCACACGGTGATTTTCTAGTTTTATTTATTATTTTCGTGTTTGCACGTGTCGAGCGAGGGAGTTGTCTACTATCGTAAGTCATATTTTGGCAATCCTATCCAATTTATTACAATACTATGTATTATTATAAAATATGAAAGTGTACTGTATTTTGTAACTCAATCTCGCAAAAACCGCTGAATATATTATAATCATTTTCGGAGATGATTAAGGTTAGGATTATATAAATTTAAACAATTACAATCTGAATGAAAATTATAATATAAAACTTCTGGACTTATTTCAAGGATACTTTTTTCCGTAATTCCCACGGGAACAGCTGTGCTATTCTGTAAGAATTCACTTCAAATCCTCAGTGAAATGAAAACTTATTATATGCATATATTATACAACTTATCTGACCTTGTTTTCATAAAAGTACCTGTACTAATAAGCTAGGTACTTTAGTTCATTTTACTTTAGAGCACAAAAGAAAAAACAAAATAATATTACATATCAGAAAATAGAAAATTAATTTCTAAACTTTGTACGTGTCTCTGCGCTGCGGCCGCGCCCCGCCCCGCGCCCGCGCGCCTCTCCGCGGGCCTCGCGCGCATACCCCCGCCCCGAACCCACCCGCGTTTCTCCATATTTCGGTACCGAAATCGCGAAAAGGTTAAATAACGGTATGGCCCTACCTTTATAAAACAAGGGTATCGTTATGATTTTAAAGTACCTTAACCTTATACCGTAACCGCATTCAGTCCCTGCTTAAACATGTACCCCGCCGGGGATCGAACCCGCGACCTCCGAATCGTAAACTCAATGTTATTTACATTGAGCCACGGAGGCATTCTCTATAAAAAAGGAAAACCAACACGTCACATTCAAAATACTTACAAAATGGCCAGGGTGTTCTTATTAAAATAACAAGTAGGTTTAACATGAAACGGGGTCTCGCACTATGGGATTCATAAGAAAGCTCAAGGTCACGCAACGAGTACAGCTCGGGCGATGCTCGGGGTTTCACTACAAGATGGAATCAGGAATAAAAAAATCCATAGACGAACAAAGATTACAGACATACCAACGTATTAGTAACTTGAAGTGACATTGAACAGGTCACATAGATCGAAACGCTGACGGCTGTAAGACATTCACCCTGACGGACGAACTAATGAAGGATGTAGCCTACTCTATGGGGAGGCCTATGTTCAGCAGAGAATGTCCTGTACATAATGAATTCAATGCTAAAGTGACATATACATACTTTGATTCATACCAAATACTTACTGATTGACTCATATAATATCGACGACCTGTTTGGTGTAGTGGTTAGCAACTCTGGCCATTATACCAAAAGGTTGCGGGTTCGAATGCCGCTAGGGGCATATATTTGTGTTACAAAAAAAAATGTATTTATGTAGTATATCAACCATCTGGTATCCACAACACAAGCCTATAGTTCCTTACTGTGGAACTAGATGGCGCTGTGTGTATGTCTAAGGATATTTTATTAATTATTATTTTTAACTTACATGATACACACATGTAGATAGATAAGCATTTATTTGCATCTTTGTATACACACAAAACGGGTACCTACCTATAGACTGTTAGAACAAAAACCTTAATGCTTCGCCCGTATGGAATATATTCCATATTAGTAATTATATAGATACCTACTAACGAGCATTGACTGATGAACGCCGTTTGCGTGGCCCCGTCCTAAATACGATTAAAATATAGGCGCACGCGCACCGATTGTGAGCGATTTATGGTCTCGCGTTATGGCCTATGGTTATTTTTATCAAAACATCGTTTGTTCTCACATAAACCATATTATTTGATCTCCTGTCAAACGGTTGTGTACAATCCCGTAGATCGCTATACTCAAGTACAAGAGGGAGTTGTCTGTCAGTCTGTTTGTTTTATCTCTACGGTTATACTTACATTATATATATTATTTTTGAATTAAAAATTCTAAATCTAAAAAGAACATGTACTGTAATTAATAACTTCAAATTCTTTACCAGCCTTTAACTATGTGTCCAATACAGGTGGAGCGGGGACTCCTATCACAAGTAAATTCTTTTACTTAAAAAGAGCTCCTCAGCTGAAATTGTATGTATTAGGCTTAAGCTGATGAAATAAATATTTTGTATATATATATACAAGGAGGAGCTCTTTTTAAAATATCAGGATTTAGGTTCTATGGTATGGGATTTAGGTTTAGCTATGTTTGATGAAAATCGGTCAAGCTGTATCGAAGATATTTAGCTTTGAATACAGGTGGTTTTTTTATTGGATGATAGAATCACATATACAGGGCGTCCCAAAGTTATGGGACATGAAGGGGAAGTACCTTAAATATTGTAGATAGTGAATTTTGCTCAAAGAAGACTTTATGTTATTTTTAAAAGTTAGTAATTCTGCATTCATAGATTTTCTAAAAATTACTTGCTTCGGCTGGGAATCGAACCGACTTAAATGTGAAAAAAAAAACACCCTACTTTTATGATGCCAATCGAAAGAATAGCTAAAAAATAATAACTCTGCCTAAGTAACATAGTATTTTAAAAGAAAGGAACAACATAAAATGATTGAGTCAAATTTCAAGAAAGTTATTTATTGCCGACGACGTTCGAAAAGTAGCGATATTATCATTCCAAAGATAGCATTGATTATTCGTAAATAAGTACCCACTTCATAAAATAGGTACTAACATAGTTTTCCTTATTATAAGTGCACGTGTAGATGAAATGATAAAACTTGTATTTCAATACGTCCTCTGTAAGCTAGACAGAAGGCAAATTAAAAACAAAAATAAATAATTTATAATTTGAAAATGGAACAGTTTATGACAGCGTTTGTTTGAATGCATACTTTTTAAGATATTTTAAAAAGAAGTGATATTTTTAAATGTTGTTCTTAAATTTGAAAATGGAACAGTATGTGCGAGCGTTTGTTTTTCGGATATTGATCTGTTTAGTCTCAATTCACTTACACAAGTGTTATTGTGTTAATTTATTGCGAACATGGCATATCAAGTAAGTTTTGATCTAATGGAAGCATATTTTTTGAACGATAAAGATATCTCTAGAAGTTTGCGGTGGTATGGCGTAAAATATCCTGATAGACAAATACCGTCTCGTAAAGTTTTGAAAAGGCTTGTGAACAATTTGAAAACTCTGGGACGTTTCGATAAACGCCCAAGAGAACCACAGCAAGAAAACCATACGATCAACGACGAAGAACTTGGTATTTTAATTTACTTTTCGGCTTTTCCGAAAGCATCGGTGAGAGAAGGAGAACATGAAATTGGAGTTTCAAAAAGTAAAATACACCGTGTATTAAAAAAACACGGTTTTAAGAGTTATGTTGAAGGACGATTGGTTCAACTTTTTACCAATTTTTACCAGTTCAATTACTTCCGGGCGATACAGAAAGGAGAAAAAATTTCTGTCTTGATATCCAGGCACGATTGCTCGAAGATCCAAATTTTTTGGATAATATTATTTGGACAGACGAATCTAACTTTAGCAATAACGGTATGTATAACCGCAACAATAATCGTATTTGGTCTAAAGAAAATCCCCTACGAGTGACTGAAACTAATAACCAAGTGCGTTTTTCACTCAACTGTTGGTGCGGACTTTTAAAAAACCGGGTTTTCTTAATCCATTTTTACCAAGGAACCTTGAACACAGAAAAGTATTTAGGAATACTTCAAATTTTAAGGGATAAGATAAGAAACCATTCCGCGGCGGAGCAAGAAAACTTAATTTTCCAACAAGATGGAGCTCCGGCTCATAATAGTCGGAGAGCAGCAGATTTTCTAAATGAATGTTTTCCTACATGGATTGGTACAAATGGACCGATTAGATGGCCGGCCAGATCCCCGGACCTCACACCATTAGATTTCTTCTTTTGGGGATACGTGAAAGATATGCTATACAAAAAGCGATACGAGAACGTAGGCGAGTTGCAAACAGAATTGTGCCATATCACATCGAGTGTTCACCATAAAATGATTAGAAAATCAACAGGCAGCGGGCTCATTAAAAGATTGGCGATTTGCGTAAGACAAGAGGGATCACATTTTGAGCATTTAATTAATTAATTTACAAAAAAATACCTACTTAATTGACTACGGCAGTTTCATGTATGTTTTTTATTTGATTAAAATGATTAATTTCACGTTGTTCCTTTCTTTTAAAATACTATGTTACTTAGGCAGAGTTATTATTTTTTAGCTATTCTTTCGATTGGCATCATAAAAGTAGGGTGTTTTTTTTTTCACATTTGAGTCGGTTCGATTCCCAGCCGAAGCAAATAATTTTTAGAAAATCTATGAATGCAGAATTACTAACTTTTAAAAATAACATAAAGTCTTCTTTGAGCAAAATTCACTATCTACGATATTTAAGGTACTTCCCCTTCATGTCCCATAACTTTGGGACGCCCTGTATATATACAAAAATATATACTTATACTTACTTGGACATATACAGATAGCGCCATCTAGTTCCATACTAAGCAACTAGGCTCGTATTGTGGATACCAGATGGTTGATACACTACACAAATACATTTTTTTTTTGTAAATAAATACATATATAATTGAAAAACATCCATAAGTCGGGTACACATGTCCGTATTCATCATACAAACATATGCCCCTATCGGGATTCGAACCCGCGACCTTTTGGTATAGCAGCAGAGTTTCTATAACCACTACACCAAACAGGTCGTCAAACATTAATCGTTCAGCATTGAGCTGTGACTTGCATGCAGAGTCAACTTGAAATCCTTTCAGGACATCGGAGTACGTAAAAAAATAATTATACAACTTAAACAAATTCAACGCTAATCACGTAATGTGTAAATATAAATCAGGTTGATTTATTATATTTTCATTCAAAAATAACTTAATTATAGGACGGATAAAATTAAAGTTTTTTTTTATGCACAACGGGTTAGCACTTGACCTCAATCACACCTGATGTTAAGTGAAGGTGAGGCGGTAGCGGATATACTGACCCGGAAACCCCATGTTATTTGGGGAACTGGCTATCTTAACTCTAACAATGCTATTACAACATTGCTGTTTGGCGGCAGATTTAGATAAGATGGTGGTAGCTAGACAGGGGGACATTTAAAATGCCCTACCAACAACCAAACCTGTACCCCGCTGGGGATCGAACCCGCTGACCGGAAACCCCATCTCATTTCGGGGACTGGATTTCTTTGACAACCGGAACACAACAATGCTATTATTAACATTGCTGTTTGATGCCAGAGTTAGATAACATTGTAGTAAGATTAGCTAGCTAGGATATTTAAAATGCCCTACGACCAACTGCTAGTACTAAACATGTACCTCGCTGGGGATCGAACTCGCGACGGTCGATTCGCAAACCCTATGTTGTTTACATTGAGCCACGGAGGCGGTTAAAAATAATATTTGTTTAGGTGCTGAACCAGGATCCAACCAACGTGCTGAGCACTTGCGGTTATCAAACAGAATCCATTTTTCATCGCAGGTAACAATGCGGTTCAAAATTCCTTCATTTGCGTGTCTGTTGAGCAGTGCAAGGCACGTCTCGACGCGTACTTCGCGCTGGCGATCATTGAGTTCGTGGGGCACCCATTTGTCAAGCTTTTTTACCTTGCCAATTTGACGCAAATGGACCAATATTGTTTTGACGCTAATGTCGAAAGCTGCTGCTAATTCAGCCGTAGATTGTGTATCATCAGCTTCCACAATCGCCTTTAATTCGTCATTGTCGACCAAAGTCTTCGGACGACCGCGAGGTTCATTTTTCAGGTCGAAATTCCCAGAACGGAAGCGAGTAAACCAATAACAGGTGGTGCGTTGGTTTGTAGTGTTAGCTCTGTAAACGTCGTTGATGTTGCGTGCCGCTTGTGCCGCGTTGCTGCCACGACGGTACTCATATTCCATAATTACTCGAATTTTTAACTTATCCATGATGACGAAAAAGATTGAAATGCGATGAAAATGTAACACTAATCAATAAACAAATGACTACTTTTGGAAAAAGAATTCCATGTTTTTAAAATAAATTTAATTTGAAATTAGAATTCTTAGCCAAACAAAAGTTATTTTGATTTGAAATGGCCAGTACTGCAGAACGGCAATTTCATAGGTAAATACCTATTATTATGTATAGTAAATGCCAAGGATAGTATACTTAATTTTAGATCCATGTCTGAAATATTTATCTCCTCTTTGAGCTTGTCTCGTATCGTTCTCAGTAATGCTTTAGTTATGGCATGTTTAGGAATAATTAGGCGACGCCAATATGAAATTCATCTCATTATGGGGGCCCATTCCATCACGGAGGGTCTGGCCAGCCTTTCCGGCCATTCGACTGATGTGTGTACTTACCGCGAAGGTACAACAGTCTGGAAGTGCTTTTACCCGACTACAGTCAGCCGACAGAAGTAAGACCCGTATTAAAGAACCGTTTACAAGATAGGGATGACTTTAAGTTAACGCTTGAGAATCTGTTGCATATTAAAACAGTAGCAAAAAAAATGTAGATAGATAGATAAAGCATTTATTTACGCCACTGCGTTCACACACATACACAATTTTTAAATTACAAAGAAATATACATACAAATAAATCTAAAGAATAGAAAATACAAAGAGCGAGTGTGTGCCGCAGTAGCACAAATGTGTTATAACTCAGTGTGGCACATCACTCAAAGAGCGAAACACTGGTTTTCAGTTACAACCCCTACAAGTACGAGTGCATAAAAGTACGCGCATATTCCCGTCTGTGTGTACATTTGTGGTCAATCGTGAGTGAAAAGTGTCTGTTGTTGATACAGCTAGTGTTGAGTAGTAATTATGATAACAAGTTAAATGAATGACAATAATGTGACAAAAGGAAAAAGAGAAGTGCATAGAAAGTTCCACTACAGGTAACGCTTTGGATTTCCAATTTTTTGTTTTTTCATTAAATGTGCCCTAAGATGTTTTTTGAAGAAGCATAATGATATGATATGCCTTAATGGAGGTGGTATGTTATTCTGAGACGCGATCTCAATCTCAAGATCGATAATACCTTCCTATAAATGTGGGTAGATGTTTCATAGTAGCGATTAAATTGCTGGGCGTAATTTCATAAATGAAGTCGTTGAATTTGTTACAGTGTCAGAAGTATAAATGGACGTTATCTTTATATATGTTTTGATTTATAAAAAAAAGAAGAAGAATACAATTCTTGGCAGAGAAGAATACAGGGAAAACTATAAATCGAAACTTTAGAAAATACTCGAATGAGCATGTGACTATACTATCCAGACTAAAAAATACTCTTCCTTATTTAATGAATGAAATTCGAATTAGTGAATGGACCAAACAAAGTAAAAATATAAATTAAAAAAAAAAAAATTTCCAATAAATAATGAAATAATTCAGTTTTTAGATAGGCTGTAAAATTAAGATCGTTAATGAAAGCTTGACTCCTGCTACATGACAAAACTGTGCGTAGGTGTCAGTGTTTTTTCACAACAGAATTAATTCACAATCCGATCCCTAGGGGTTGCACTTTAAAATAAGAATTTTTGCAATTTATGATTCGATCTGTTCGTGTCCATTCTTTCATTTAAATAACGCCACAACACGATTCAAAAACAAAAAAGTAGCAAATGATCGCTAAAAGAGAAAGAAATACAAACTATAAATAAAATACGCACAATGCTGGCATAATGTTACGGCGTGCACAAATGGGTTAGCAGTCATTTCATGCTGCGACAGATCGCAGCGTTGATTTTCAGTGCTCCCCAGTGACGCACGGACGCTACGTCAGGATAATAATGAATAATTTTAGTCTGTATTATTATTATTATTAAATTCTTTATTGCACACAAAAATAAAATACAAAGAACATTTAACATAGATGATGAAGTGTACAAAGGCGGTCTTATCGCTGATAGCGATTTCTTACAGACAACCTCAGTTAAAGAAGCTTTTTTAATAAGTAGTTGGATAGTGCAAAGTAAAAGCTGAATAACTTTAACTGTAGTTAGTGTACGTATGTATACAGGGTGAATTTGAATTCGTGTAATTCCCATTAACTTCACCAGTCTTGATTACGAATAACTTGAAAGGTAACCTTTTAAAAAAAAATTTTGGTTACCCATACAAAGTACACAACTTTATAATAAGTTACCTTCATCAATTAAAAATAAAAATAACTCATTTAATCAATTTAGACTCCAATTGGCACAGCATATTATCTCATCTAACTGAGAATAAATAATAAGTGAAATTAATGTTATGAAGTGTTGTGGTGTGTTGCCTTTATACAGGGTGTAACGGTTAAGTGTAGTCATATTTTAAGGGCTTGTTCTACCCATCAATACGAACAACTTTTACTATGGGGGCAACTTCGAAATCGCGAAAAAAAAATCAGCTGTTCCATAGAAAATTTCAATAACCTCCCGATGCAATGTATGAAACAGCTGATTTTTTTTTCGCGATTTCGAAGTTGCCCCCATAGTAAAAGTTGTTCGTATTGATGGGTAGAACAAGCCCTTAAAATATGACTACACTTAACCGTTACACGGTGTATAACTTACAATAACCTGTGTTAACAGGGTGTGTCCTTACAACAACTTGGGTGAAATGTGCGGTGCGAATGACTATCATTAAATACTATGTCTTCTTCTCATGTAAGTGACACTTGTCTTTTGTGAGAATAAAGTATCTTTAAACCTAAGTAAACCATTCTGAAACAACCTTTAGTATGGAAGTCCGACAATACTTCGACCGAATTCGGCTGTGGTTGCTAGTGGAAAGTTGATCGTAATTAGGAGTAGACTCACAAGTAAAGAGGAAATACACGAAGTAAATTTCACACTATAGTGTAGTGTAAATATATTAAAAAAAATACGTGATGGTATTATAGATAACATTAAAACATAGATATATAGGTAGTGAATGTGTTGACTAGTGTATAGTATAATGTACCTAAGTAATTAAGTACACATCAGTGCGCGAAGTGCGAGTTTTGCCTCGTTATTAACTTTACCATCGCGTTCGCGTTTACGCAAAAAGTACCTATGAAAAAAAAAGTTTTGCAAACTATGCGCTAGAGGCGCTGCACATTTCTTCATACAAATCGTCACGTAAACGTGAACGCGGTAGTAAAGTTAAGTCGAAACAAAACTCACACTCCTCCTTCTGCTTCAAAGCAGTCTGCGGACGGTTACCTTTGCCAGTGATACCTGTGTGAGAAACAAAAAACTTAAATAACTTGCAGTCACTTCCAGCATCTCTACGTCCGTAATATTGCCGACGCGGCACCGCACCGCAATCGACCTTATCTGCACCCTATTAAGGCCTAAGTGTCCCGCAAATTGCTATTAAATAATATTCTCCGCTAAACTCTCCGTAATGAAGACGGCGAATCGATGGGCAAGGAAGGGTTAAGGAAGAATTCCGTGAATTTCACGCGCTTAGTTAATATGCTTCGTGTGACGTCAACACCATAGATTATTTCTCTTTGGTCAATTTGCAAATTCTTTTTTTTTATGATTAACTGTGTTTGACCACAATCTCACCTGATGCCTTACTCTTGAAGATTCCAAAGTTGTAGGATCCAGGAAAGACTGGCGCCGGAATAGTTCCATGGCTTGGCTGTTTAGGTAGAAGTTTTACGTAGGATCTTTCTATTTGGTTTATGAGTAGGTAATACCATCCCAGTGGATCCAAAAACCCACTGGACTTAGCTCTGTCTGATAATACACTCAATATACGAGTATATACGTGTTATAGGCGCGTTTGTGGTAAGTTAAATTGAGAACCTCCTCTTTATTTATTTATTTATTTTATTTATTTACATAGAATCAACAGCATTATTACAAATTCTTATACAGAAAACTAATACCAAACTTATGCCAATTAAAGATTCTTATTATATTACTGACAATGGTTACCCATAAAAATTTAATGGGTAATGTTTTAATGAAACTACAATAAAATTGGTACTATTACATTACTGATTATAATCACAAAACAAATCAAATCCTCAGTGATATACGAGTCATTAATTTTTTTTTTTTTTTTATTTTTTTTTTATTTATTTATATAGAAATCACACAGCATGTAATTACATTTAAAAATATTTCTTAAAATTTCTAAAGCCAAATTTATAGAGATTTCTAATTTGCAATTTGAATATTAACTGGTACTCAGCTAACTTTGCTAGTATATAAGCTAAGAACTAAGGCATTGCTTTACATCATTTGTGTGCATGTGTGAGTGAGAGAGTGTAGAATGTGGATGGAGTGTAATAAACAAATACCTTTGAATGGAAACAATTTTAAAACGAAACGAAAACTCATGCATTTGGACGCGCAAGGTCCAACCTCTTTACAACCTCAACTACTGAATTCTTAAATTTAGTGAATTTAGTGAAGTTAATATGTCGAACTTTTCGGCGAAAAGTATGCTGCAGTCCTCAAATTGTAGGTTTATCATAATCTAATCTAATCTAATAAGAAACGGATGAACGGATTTGGATGAAATTTGGTATACAGATAGAAACTACCCTAGATTAAGACATAGGACTTTTTATTCCGATAAAGTGAGTAGTTATTCCGATAAACAAATCAAACATATCCGCGATAAAGCTATTCAACGCAATGCTAGTATTTCATAATATTGTAAATTACTAGTAAACAAGTGTATACGAGGAGTTATCAAAAAGTTCCGGTATTCTATATTTGAAATTGTAGTTTGACGTTCATTTATTTTTTATGTCACTGAGACGGTCTATGGAAGTTGTCACCGTAAAGTATAACATTGCAATTGCTTTCTGTACTTCAGAATATTTTGAAGTACCTTAAGGAGAGTATATTGAAAAATAATATGACACTAGATAATAGATGTATGTGACATATAAAATAAATTAGCAACTTGATTATATTTATTATAAGGTAAAAAGACGCCCGAAGTTATAACAATAAATCAACTATTGTGTTTAGTACAGTGTCCCTAAATGTGTTAACTACCTTCCACTACATACAATTCGTTTCAATGATGATACAATAAAGTGTTATACGAGTATAAAATCTATGCTTGTTCCATTACAGACTGCGGTGAGACTCGTTCAAACTCATGAAGCCTTGGTCCCTCTCTCGCTCCGACACGTGGCATTGCACGTGACTCACTCATCGTCCCGGTAGTCAAACTTGAATATAACCTCTTCAATGTCCTGGTAGCCTAGTACCGACAACGCGCCCAAGGTAACATTTTACACATATTCTAAAAATCGTTGTCTGTGCGAGACGGTGTATTTAATTATTTACAAACAAAGCACTGACAACATTTCGGTTCCTTGAAGGGGAATTGATTATTTCACATGTAGGCATTGTCCTGGTTAAAGCTTTTCAATACATATTTTTAAGGTGTAGTCGTATTCTACTAAAAGTCATTTTAGTTTCTGAAGTGGGCTTAAATCGAATTATCTTGCATATATTAACGGTTCCAATCCGAATCATAACTTTGGCGCCCAACGTGGGCTAATCTCGGGCTGTGTTATATAGAAATTTTGAAGACATTGAATAGAAAAGAGGTTTAAAAAGAAGTAGGAAAAAATAGATAACACCTGATGGGTGCGGCTTCATTTATGAGTACCCCGATGGGAATTCTTCCCATTTCTTCCACATATTTCATTCCCTACAAATGGGTAGTAAATGCTCGCGTGACAATTTTCTTACTTTACTTACTAATTGCTCAATAATATATCGTTGTTAGATAGATATCTGTAAGTTATAATAGAGCCACCCTCATTATAAACGGAGCCTATACCATGAATTTCACTATACCCTGCCAAAAATTCTTAAAATCCTCCGTTTCACCGCGTAAAATCTCTTAATAACCCCAAACCGCTGTCAGTAGCCGCGTAATACCGTGATATAGAATGTCCGGGATTTTTATCTGGTCCCATTTTCGCGGGAAACGGTTAATCGTCGCGGTGGGACCTCGCCGCGGCCATAGTCAGCACGCATAAATCGTAGGAGCTTATTTGTTGGGAAAAATGGAGGCATTTCGACCACGAATTGAGACATACGGCCGATGATACGGATATTGTAGGGTTGAATTGAAATCAAATTGACAAAGTTTGGTTGGGTAGGGATAAGGAACGACAAAAGTAACGCACATTTGTTGAAAGGGGATTGATGGTGCAGTGTAAAGCCCTTTTCGTTTTCGTTCTATAATACAAAAACCGCAAAAAAACTTCGAAAACCGCCAGAATACGATGATTATATCCATAAATAAACCACTGTGTTTAAGCTAAATAACATCAAAACGGCTTGACCGATTTCCATATAAAAATGCCTAAAAACGAAAATCAAAAATGAAACGTTTTAAAATCGGTTCAGCCATTTTGTCACTACATTGCCACAGACAGACACTTAGATACATTATAACACCGTTTTTTTGCGTAGGGCATTAAAAACAAAACTTCTTTCGGATGACTTCTTTCGAACGAAATCAAGATTCCATTGTACTTGAATAAATAGTAAAAATGAATGCCTACCTAACTCTTAATTTTCAATGTCAATCAATAAGACAATTACCGTAAGGAAAAAAATAGGGCATATTAGGTAAGTGAAATAGAAATTATTGGCATAGGTAGTTTATTTTTATTTTCAAATACGCACGCGCTGGCAGGACAGACCCTACTGTCCTGTAGCTTAACCGTAGAAACAGAATGTTTGTACCAGGAACATAGGGGTTCGAGGATATTTCAAGCTATAAAATAGCCTTTACACACAGTGGCACAGAATACATAATAGAGGTAGGCAATGTAGTAAACAGGGAAATAGATCGTTGGAAACTTGTGAACGATCACAAATGGGGTTATACACCTAAAATGAGTAATTTAAGGATCATTTTGAATATTATACAGGTGTTTCACGAGAAATCCCTTCCACTAGACCGATTCAACTAAAATTCAAAGTCAAACTAAGAAGCCTTAAAAATGTGGTCACTAAATATAAATAAACAGTATAAACCAAAGACGCTGTCTATTGACTTGTTGTGGATTTTGATACGGTTTTCACCAGAATTTCTTCCGAAAGATATATATATATATATTTCATGCATATATAGATATAGAAAAAATAATTGCACCTGTGCGAAGCCCGAGCGGGTCGCTATTAAATATTAAATAGTATAACGCCTACATACTAAGTTATTAAAAAAATCTTAAAAAACCTGGTGCGAGTGAAATTCCTCATTAATACTATTATGTACGACATCATCATCAAGATTTTAAGTATTAGTTGAAGTATTTAAAAAAGATAATTGCTCTGTTACTATGGAAAACTAATCGCTCTAATTTGCTCTCAACACTATTTTCCGAAATTTTGTAATTGGTTGATATAAATGCCATAAAATGGAAACATTAATATACTAGTGTCATACCCATCCATGAACCTCACTTTGCTTAACTTCGATAATCGAAAATGAATAACGAATGCGACTGCACCACTAAAAGCGTGACCCCGCCGCTTTGGGTACAACTGACCCCGACAAATTGGGTTCAGGGTACCAGGAACGCAAAGCTGGGAGGCGGTGTATTCGAATCGAATAGGAAGTTTCAACGTAGTGTGTTTACTCTGTGCCCGTCACAGCGGAGTTGTATTTGCTCCTGTTTCAGAATAAAACTGAATAATATTTTATGGTATATCCATTCATAATATTATATCGTAAATATTCGTTGGAATAACAAGAGAGAGAATTAGAAATAATCTTTTTTTTTTTTATAATCACCTGTTTAACAATAGATACTAAATTGATTTATTGAAATAGTTTTTTGTCCAAAAGCACATATTTAATCATCATTATCAGCCCGTAAACATCCCACTGTATATAGGCCTTCCCTCGTATAATGAGGGAGTAAGGGCCATAGTCCACCACGCTGGCCCAATGCGGGTTGGGGACTTCACATGCCTTAGAATTTTCAGGCATGCAGGTTTTCTCACTATGTTTTCCTTCATCGTTTTAAGAGCAGTCGGATAAATGCACATTAGTAATTAAATTAAATTTAAAAACTCATTGGTACATGGTCTGCCTGGGAATCGAACCCGGACCTCAATTGGGTGACCGCATTTTAACCGCTGAGCCAACGACGCTCCTTTTTATACTGATTTAATTTTAGATTTCAGGATATGACACATGTAATTTCCATACATTTCATACCTCACTGTGGGTATTCTATCGTAAGAAAGTCTATATATCTGTAGTCACATGAGGGCGGACTGTCATAGTCCTCCCTCATGTAGCTTACACGCTTTGCCCGTATTAATAAAACGTTCTTAAGATTGCGATGAACTTAAGTTGATACTTGAGATACTATTGTGTATTTTCACAATATCAGAAAAGTGAGACTCGCTTTTAATTTTAAGATGTGTTTATTGATAGGGCCCTATATGAGTCGGCGGCGAATATGGAGACTACGTTCTCAGCAGTCTCGTGCTATGAAGTCTGTCGCCAACATTTTTCTGACAGATTATTTACGTTATAATGAAGAACAAAGGAATTTACTAAAGAAGCTTCCTCGTAGAGATAATATTTTAATATTTATTGGATACAAATTAGTAAAGCTAAAGTAAACGGAGAAATAATAGTCAAACTGGAAAGTTAAACACAGTTTTTTCCGATTAAAATATTAAACAATTGACTTGTAACAAATGTTATTTAAAAAAATTTAATATCAGTCATTGGTCGTCATTGTAGTCTTTCTCTTTTAGTGTTTTCAAAGTGACCCTTCGAATAATAACGGGCGTGTCTATAAATAAATTATTCCAACCTCTCAAAAACATCTACTATGGACTAGCACGTTTTAACCGCGATGATGGGGTCACCTCCTGATACGTGAGGATTTCTGTATACTTCGAAAGGTGAACCGTAGATGAACGTCTGCACTTAACATCAGGTGTGATTGAGGTCAAGTACCAACCCGTTGTGCATAAAAAAAATGTGTTTCGTGTGTGTTAATTGTTTGGAACACCCAAACGCTTTTGTTGGGGAATACTCGACCACCTTATTTGGGATAAAAGTTGGGACGTTATGTATGTAATGTAATGTGATGTGATGTGATGTGATGTGATGTGATGTGATGTGATGTGATGTGATGTGATGTGATGTTATGTTATGTTATGTTATGTTATGTTATGTTATGTTATGTTATGTTATGTTATGTTATGTTATGTTATGTTATGTTATGTTATGTTATGTTATGTTATGTTATGTTATGTTATGTTATGTTATGTTATGTTATGTTATGTTATGTTATGTTATGTTATGTTATGTTATGTTATGTTATGTTATGTTATGTTATGTTATGTTATGTTATGTTATGTTATGTTATGTTATGTTATGTTATGTTATGTTATGTTATGTGATGTGATGTGATGTGATGTGATGTGATGTGATGTGATGTGATGTGATGTGATGTGATGTGATGTGATGTGATGTGATGTGATGTGATGTAATGTAAGGTAATGTAATGTAATGTAACTCAATCCATACTAATATTCTAAATACGATAGTCTGTCTCTACATCTAACATCTAAACTTCTGAACCGACTGAAATTTAAGACTCGGCGAGTGCGAGAGAGACAGTACATGGCATTCAAGATGGTGGATGATACATGCCAGTTTTAACTACTCGTGTTAAATGAAACATGAGCTTAGCGGGGGAGAGGAAAGATTTCATCCTGTGTGCTGAGTGTGTGCTGAGTGTGCGCGAGTACTGTTCCTTATCCTGTGTTGTTAGGTATGCATATGGACTATTTTGTCTGATAATAAATTACTTTCATTTATAGGCTACTTTTCATCGTGCAAAAAAATACGCCATAAAGTAATTCCAAGTGGATGGATAGCTCATAAATTATATAATATAACGTTATGGCGTTGCTACGTCGTAGCAGCAGTGCCTACGACATCAGGGGACCAATTTGTACGATGAAAAATTTAAATTTTCAAAATAATCTGCCAAAAATATATGTTTGAAAGATTTCTTTGCACGATTTCAAATTTGGTACACTACACAAGTAGGATATTTCAACTGGTCCCAAACAAGTTGCATCCAGATATAAGATACCAGGACTGCATGGTGTCGCAGCTAGCGTATCCGGACGCTAAATTCGCAGCTTCACTGGTATGTTACTTTGAACTATGAGCCACAAGTTTTTGTTATCACATTGTTGGCAACGGTGCGGCTGCCTCCAAACAAGTCACAACCATTTTTAAGGTACTAGGAGTGCAGAGTGTCACAGGAAGCATTTCGGAACGAATAGTTCGTTCCTATGTCGCTATTGGTATAGGTTGAATTTGATCTACAACTGTTTTCGCATGCACTGCTATTGGCCCCAAACAAGTCACTAAACTAGATTTAAGGTACTAGGAGTTCAGAGTGTCACAAGAAGCATTGCAGGACGAACAGGTCCTCGCTATACCGTTATGGCCATTGAAATTTTAAATCTGCATGGTGCAGACAAGTTACTTTAATATTTTAGCATCTGTTTCCATTTCAGGTTAAAATGTAAGATTGGTGGTTTTCTACATATAAATAGAGAAAAACCTATGTAAACGAATGTCTAATTTCCAAAAATAATATTATGAAATCTAGTCACGGTCGAGTAATTCTTCAGTAAAGTGGCGGAATGCTTTACAAAAGATTTTGGCGGCTTCTTATGTGAACCCGAAAGCTCCGTTACGCACTTTAATTTACACTTCCCTTCACTTGTACACCATCACTAACGTTTGCTGCACAATATTCTGCCATTATTAAGCTTCAAAAGTTAGAATGCACAAATTATAAGAATTATAAAGAAAAATGCTACTTCACTCGCCGAGTTCCCGCCAAAAAGCCTAGCATAGATAGTTCAATTTTCTTTTTTTCAAAACAATAAACCCAAATAAAGCGTTGTGTCAATTGACGGTCGCGTTTGTAACCTATTCAATATAATTACATAAAAACATCTAAAAGAAAATATCAGTTCAAATAAATTAAATAAATTTTGTCTCTTCAGGTGGGGAATTTGCGTTAAATTTATGTGACAAAATGATATGAAAACAATGCATTTTATTAATTTTAGACATGATATTTCTTAGTAACATTTGCTGCTTAAGAACTACACAATCGATATCTAATTAGAAGTAGTGTTAGTATTATTTTTCATAACGTCCGGGTACAAGTTTTTTTTAAATGACGAAGGTCTAAAGTTTGAACCAGAAGATTGCCACTGGACCTCCGTGATGGGCTTTATGTTACTCGTGTTCGTACTAGAATAATCAAAAAAAAATCTAAATCAAAAAATCAAAAATGTTTATATAAGTAACTTATTCTTATTATCTATAACAGCATTAAGGGTCTCCTTTTAAGTAAAAATGTTTACCTGTATTAGGAGGCTCCGGTCTTCTACAACTACATAAATGCTTTAAACAAGAAGGTAAGTAGGTATACAAGTAAATTCTTATTTTAACAATATTATTTTGAGATATAAAATTATAAAAATAGATAGAGGTATGTGTTGTGTGCGTGTGTGTGAGTGGGTGTAAGATAATATAATTGATAATCGTGATGAAACATTATAAACTTATTTTTAAAAGTATTTTATTATTTCGATATCCACGCAAAGTCACGGGCAGCAAGCTAGTACATAGATAAAGTAGCTATGAGTGCGTTAAAATACAAATACCGTTAAATCTGTCACGCATGCCTGCCTCAGTATTAACGACGCCTTATTACGCAGAATGGTCATAAATAGTTTATTTAGAATCCATAGGAGTTGCCATTGTAATTTAAGCTTCGTGTATTTTTATTTATTTTATTTATTTATTTATTTATTTTAAGAACACAAACAGTCAAAGCATAATACAAGAAACATATTGGTAAAATAATAATTCTTTGACAAACAGTGTCCACAGATAAAATTTTTCAGAAAACATTTTCATTTAACACCACCAGAACTATAACAGACAAATACATCGACATGCCCAAAAAAAATAAAATAAAATAAAAGTGCACGAACAACCACAGTCCCGGCTTATCTGTTTTTTTTTTTTTTTTTTTTTATCATTTTCTATGTAGTATACTCAAACTATTCGATTATATTAACTCCTCGTACCTACAATTCGGTCGTAGCGTCTTCGGTGGCTCAGCGATTAAGACGCGGTCTTCCAATTTGGGAGTTCAGGCATGCAGATTTCCTCACGATGTTTTCCTTCACAATTTAAGAGCAGTCGGCTAAATGCACATTAAGTAATTAAATTAAATTTAAAAACTCATTGGTACATGGCCTGCCTGGGAATCTAACCCGGATCTTCTAAATTAGGCGACCAAATCTTAACCGCTGATTCTTTGGTGTATTTCGCTCATATTTTTGTCTAATTTTTTATTTTCTTTTATTTAACATTCAATCCCGAGATATGGCTAACCTTTTATAGAAATCGGTTAAGCCTTTGTATCCTTAATCCAACCAAAATATATAAAGTCCACTCACACACAAAAAGCATTCATTGAGTGACTAGCGATACGTACAATATATCTAACTATAGCATAGCTGTTAACGTCACATTAAAAAGCTATATAAAGTTCACGATCAGAGTTTCTCGAAATCCCAAATATTGCCATAAAACACGCTGTAAAGTTCACACTCCTCTATAAAATATGGGCGGAAAGGACGTCATGTTGTTGGGAATATGCCCGGAGCACCAGCGGCATCATAAAGATACAAAAAAAAAAAAAAAAAAAAGTCAAATACTTGCAGCCTGAAACAGGCTATAACACTTCAGATGTAGACTTATTGGAAAACCGTCTTTTACCCGACTACCGCAAAGAAGGTAGCTAATGTTTTTCGCAGTGTGTTTTTGCGGTAAAGATCTAAAAGTGTACCCTGTTTAGCTACAAAAAAAAGATTTTTTGACTTTGACTTATCAGTCACATGACGTCCACCGATTAACTGTGACTGATTGGAAGTGCTGCGCTTGCTGGTATCTGGTGTCCACTCCAGAACTGTAAAATACCCGCTGGGCTATATCCGTGACTTTCGTTTTTTACGGATGTCTTTCCTGATTCGAACTCCTAGTGAAACACCGAGCATCGGCCCTCGCCATAGCTCTTTGCGTAACCTTGAGCTTACTTATGAGTATCACAGTGAAAGACCACGTTATAGCGCCTATCAATACTGGTAAAACACCGCCTCCGTGGCTCAATGTAAACAACATTGGGTTTACGATTTGGAAGTCGCGGGTTCGATCCCCAACGGGTACATGTTTAAGTACTCGGTTTGGTTGGTGGTAGGGCATTTCAAATGTCCGCCTGGCTAGCTACCACCATCTTATCTAAATCTGCCGCCAAACAGCAATGTTAATAGCATTGTTGTGTTCCGGTTGTCAGAGATAATATAGCCAGTCCCCCAAATGGATTTCCGGGTCAGTAGGCTTCCACCTTCGACCTCATCTTCACTTAACATCAGGTGTGATTGAGGCCAAGTACCAACCCGTTGTGCATAAAAAAAACACATATTGACTTAAGTTAGGTTTGTAGACGAGAATATTCTCGTTGTGTATGTGTATCTAGTTTAGTTCGCATGTGTCTCAATAATCGGATTTGAATATGGTTTTTTTTTATATTTAAGATTTTACTAGGGGAGAGATTCTTAGCCATATGTATGAAGTACATCCAGGTCAATGGTTTTGCAGATATTTATCGTTTAATATAGTTGATTTTTCATACCTGGATGATAGTATCTAAATAAGTTTACTATGAGAGTGATGAATATGGATATGGATGGTTGGAAAAGAAGAGGAAAACCACGGCAAATATAGATGGATTGTGTGAGGGGTGATATGAACGAAGAGGCGTGAATGATGAGGTAACGGCTGATAGAGGAGATTGGAAGAAAAAGATGTACTGCGCCGACCCCAAATAAATTGGGACTAGGGCAAAAAGAACTTTCTAAATCTTCAATATCTGACTTTTGTTGCTAACTGTACTGCGCTGAAATTCGACCTAAACCGTCTTAATATCGGCTCAACGTCAAGATCTCAAAACGTCAGCTTTACGCTTATCGTAGTCGCTGCATTAGATAGAACATACATACGCGTAGGCTTAGAGATGTTAGTGTAGTGTCAAATAAATATATGTCTATGTCTAAATTAGTTATTGCTGTTAATGGTACTTTTAAAATTTATCTAAACATAAATTTTTAATGTCTACAAGAAACCTTAATATAAAAGCTTAACAACACATTGTCTCACATATGATTTAAATAATATTGATAATGTGTTTAAGCATTGGGGGAATTAATGTTTATATTAATATTTATGAATGTTTTTTTTTTATGCACAACGGGTTAATACTTGACCTCAATCACACCTGATGTTAAGTGAAGATGAGATCGAAGGTGTTTATCCGTTATCTAGTATTGATAGCACAGGCTTTGCTTAGTTTGGGACTAAATGATTGGTGTAACTGTCCAAAATATTTATACATATGTCGTAGATAGGTTCGGGTGGGCGTTACTAGCGACCGGGACGGTGCCAGTCGCGTGGTAAAGGGTGGCTCGGGCAATGGCGACACTATTGCGAGTTACTATATTGAAAAGTAAACATATGCACGCCCCCCCATGCCATACAACTTGGCCCTCGCGTGCAGTCTGTAGAATTCCATTCCTCCTTGCTTAAATCCCATGATCAACTTCTTATTAACTAACGACTCACCGGACTCCTCCACGCATCGGTTATAGTAGGCTATCAGAATCACTCACAGTCGTTGATGTGTTCAGTGGAGATCCGACTCCTTTGACGGCTGGTAGCAAAGTCCCTCTCATTTTCGATGTGCAGACCTTATGTTAACGTCGTCACCGCGCCGTTTCCGCGATACCAGCGCCACCAGGTTTACTTCCCATTAACCGCGTATTATGATAGTCAGTTGACCGTTCGAATAATGAATTCTATCGCTAATTCACTATCTACGACATATACATATACAAAAACTCATAGTTATATTTCAAACTTATGATACAAATGGATAGATAAACCCACTCGTTGAGAAAGAGAATGAGCCTGCAACATTTGCATGCGTAAAGCGAACCACTAAAATCGCTCTCTCCTTCTAAAGACATAACTTTGTCTTACTGAAATAACAATAAAAGTCTTAATAAAATTCGCCCAACTCATACGTTATCCATTGTAACTCCATTCCTTCGTCCTCGCCCATTGTAGCCCCGTCAACACTTCTGCGACAATACTCGTAACTCGTAACAAACTTGCACAATGCGAGTTTTCATTTTAGAGCACTGCCCGCCGCGTCCGGCCGATAAGATGAAGTGCACCGATGTGTAGACGGGGAATGAGGTTGGTAGTATTTGTAAAGTGCAGAAAAGAACGAAATAAAGATATTTTATTCAGCATCACAATCTTTTAGATCACAGTTCTTAACAACTGAAGTGGTTCTGGATCATTTGTAGCAAAGGCTTTAGTGTTATTTATTGAGATCAGACTCTACACACAAAGACCAAGTGAATGCCATTCACTATTTTCGCCAGTAGTGATCTAATCACAGGTAAAATAAATTACATTACTGTCTATACCATAGAGTATATTGTAATAGAGTCTCCTTCGTTTACCATTCATTAAAACAAAACCTTTATAAAAAATCAGAGTTTATTATCCCTACCATGTGTTTTAGTTTCTATAAAAAAAGGAAGAAGGTGCCTGAAAAGGAAGAACCAGAATTACAGGTCACCAGGCCCCCCAGCTATGGACATAGTGTATTAGAGCAGAGATATGGTGATTGAGGAAGAAATACTTATGGAAAGATACAAGCGAGAAGGAAATCACAAAACATAAGCATCAAAGCATGTCGTCCAAATAGTCTATTTATGAATGTAATATTATTGTCCTTGGAACAATTTTGAATGTAACTATCTATTTGTCTAATAGCAATTCGTCCATGGGGATTACTGCTACTTATGTTTTCAGAATACTTTAAATTTGACATAAAACAATATCTCTTGCTGTCATGAGACACTTGGTGTTTGGGTGCATCCACGGAGTTAATATTCTGTACAAATTTGACATAAAACAATATCTCTTGCTGTCATGAGACACTTGGTGTTTGGGTGCATCCACGGAGTTAATATTCTGTACAAATTTGACATAAAACAATATCTCTTGCTGTCATGAGACACTTGGTGTTTGGGTGCATCCACGGAGTTAATATTCTGTACAAATTTGACATAAAACAATATCTCTTGCTGTCATGAGACACTTGGTGTTTGGGTGCATCCACGGAGTTAATATTCTGTACAAATTTGACATAAAACAATATCTCTTGCTGTCATGAGACACTTGGTGTTTGGGTGCATCCACGGAGTTAATATTCTGTACAAATTTGAGTCAACAAGCAATCATGTCATCAACACTTCAAACGGAAACCATATTAAAGTAAGCTAACATTTATTCTTTATGTATGATTGAATACGCCTTTGACCTCAATCTCACCTGATTGAAAACAATAAAGCAAATTGAAAGTAATACTGTTACAAGAGACGGCAGGTAGGCCCCCAGATTTCCTTTTCGTCCATTACATTTTGTCATGATAATTATATTCCTTATTGCACCAAAAAATTACATGTAACATAGTACAAACAATAGGTCATGTACAAAGGGGGACTTAGCTCTTTAAAAGATCTCAAACTTCAAACTTCCAGCATTTATTTCAACGTAAGATACATGAAATCATTAATTATTGAATGTCAATTTAAATCTACTCGAAGTAAAAGGGCTTATTGCATTTATCTGTCAGTCAGTAAGTTCAAGCTACTTACTACCTCTTCGGAAAGGGAATTCATCTGTGGGAAAAGAAGCGACGCAAGAAACCCACAGGATGATAATCTCTTCCAGCCAACCTGAGCTATGAAGTAGGAGATGGAGTAAATTTGGGTTTTAGTAGCAAATTGTGCACAATTGACATAATACTATAGCGAATAATGAAACAAATAAAAAGGAAAGGAAAGATAACTAAATATTGGGTCCTTTACCTATGAAATTGGAGTTTTTTTTCTTCGTTAATCATGTGTACCAATTCCTGCGATTTTCAAAGCTATATCCAAATTTGTTTTTTATTTGGAAAATGGAATATTATTTCAAGGTTTCACATGAAATATTTCTTAATTTCTGGGCTACATCACATAATAAAAAAAATTTGAACAGAGCTCTTTTCATGTGCTTTTATAAAGCGGTTACTTTTAAAAATTAACGCTGCCTATACTTAACTTAATGTTATCCGATAATACACACAAAGTTTAACTAAATTTAGAATTGCCGTTTTCAAAAAAAAATTTAAAATGTTTGTATGGAGAAAACAGTCTTAATGAAATTCTTCATACAAAACGCCAATCTCATAGGTAACCTAATATTTGCATAATTTACACTTGAACGATTTGAAGATGACAACCATAAGATATGGACGCATTGTGATCTGCCTAATGAACAATCATCGGCCTGCAACATACATTAATATAAGTATGTATATATACTAGGGATGAATAAAAAGACATGGACCCAGGACTTCAAGATCGACAAATCACATCCTTTCTTTCAGGGACTATGGAGTGTGTTTGCGCCGACATTATATCTGCGCTAGTAATTTGACTAGTGAAGCGATAAACAAAATATGGCGACTTCATTGCGTGCAGCGTATACAAATGGACCTCTTAGCCTGGTTTGAATGTGGAATTATTTTTGTCAACCATTGGGCATTGTTATCATTCTCTGCAATTCAACTCTAGTCGTCACTTCCATTTCATTAGTAAATTCTATAAATATTACGGCTATCTGTGATCTCAAATAATGAAAACGCGGGGGGTGTGACGCATCGGTACGCGTAACAAACGTGTTTAAACTATTTTAAAATATATTAGGTCCTTACCTATGAAATTGGCGTTTTGTATGAAGAATTTCATTAAGACTGTTTTCTCCATACAGACATTTTTGTTTTTTTTTTGGGAATGTTATATCGAAACTTAGCTAAACTTTGTGTGTATTATCGGATAACATTAAGTTAGGTATAGGCAGCGGAAATTTTTAAAAGTAACCGCTTTATAAAAGTTTCAGCGAATCTAAGAAATGAAAAGGGCTCTTATTATGTGATTTAGCCCAGAAATTAAAAAGTATTTCATGTGAAACCTTGAAATAACATTCCATTTTCCAAATAAAAAACAAATTTGGATATAGCTTTGAAAATCGCAGGAATTGGTACATATGATTAACGAAGAAAAAAAACTCCAATTTCATAGCTAAAGACCCAATATGTATGTGTATGTATTCATCCACGTAAAATTGAAGCGTACTGACCCGGAAACCCCAACACATTTGGGGGACTGGCTATATTATCTCTGACAACCGGAACACAACAATGCTATTAATATTGCTGCTTGGCGGCAGATTTAGATAAGATGGTGGTAGCTAGCCAGGCGGACATTTAAAGTGCCCTACTACCAACCAAACCGAGTACTTAAACATGTAGGGGTAAAATAGTAGTAGTAAAATCTTAAATATAAAAAAAAACCATATTCAAATCCGATTATTGAGACACATGCGAACTAAACTAGATACACATACACAACGAGAATATTCTCGTCTACAAACCTAACTTAAGTCAATATGTGTTTTTTTTATGCACAACGGGTTGGTACTTGGCCTCAATCACACCTGATGTTAAGTGAAGATGAGGTCGAAGGTGGAAGCCTACTGACCCGGAAATCCATTTGGAGGACTGGCTATCTTATCTTTGAGAACCGGAACACAACAATGTTATTAACATTGCTGTTTGGCGGAAGATTTAGATAAGATGGTGGTAGCTAGCCAAGCGGACATTTAATATGCCCTACCACCAACCAAACCGAGTACTAAATATGTACCCCGCTGGGGATCGAACCCGCGACCTCCGAATCGTAAACCCAATGTTGTTTACATTGAGCCACGGAGACGATTGTTAGTGATGATTAAAAAATAAATAAAGAGATGTATTTATTTAAGCTACGGCGGACGTGAGCACAAATCAGCGAGAAGACAAGCATTTGCCGAGTACGTGATATATGGGGGAGCATAGCCTCCTCTGACTTAGACATATGTATAAATACTTAGATGTATGTACTCATGTATTGACTGCCTGCGTAGCTCAATGTGAATAAGATAGGGTTTACGAATCGGAGGTTGCGGGATCGATTGCCAGCGGTGCACATGTTTAGAACTCGTTTGGTTGGTGGTAGGGCATTTTCAATGTCCGCCTGGCTACCTACCTAAATCTGCCGCAAAACAGCAATGTTAATAGCATTGTTGTGTTCCGGTTGTAAGAGATAAGATCAATAGCTTCCACCTTCGCCCTCATCTTTACTTAACATTAGGTGTGATTGAGGTCAAGTACTAACCCGTTGTGCATAAAAAGTATATACTTAGATCGTGACTGCAGTTACTCTAGTTATATTTATTATTCCACGCCTCAGCAATGTTTCAATTTATAGTTAGCTTTAATTAAAACGCATTAACGCAAGAATTAGCAAGTTTAGTTTAGATAGGCGAAGGAAAGTGTTAATTTGGACTGTGAATCTCAAAATTTATAGGCTGTAACCGGCGCGGCTTCCCGAGCATATCCCTCAGCAATTTACAAAAAAAAAACATTAGAATTTGCAGCGGAGGACCTTGGACAAAAAGTATACAGAGCTCGAACTTGGCGAACTTTTGGAGGTGCTATGAAAAATGTGGATATATTTTTCGCCCCATGAAAATGTATCGCACTCTTGGCTATCATATCTAAGTCTATATGTATATGTATGTATATATTTATGTAGTAATAATAGATAAATAAATAAATATTTCGGACACTTACACCAATCAATATTAATCTTTATATGTGTATGCATATTATCATTCACTACACTGCTTGCCTCATTGTAGGTTTATATATATAAAGAAAATGATCCTGTGGGTTTCTTGCGCCGCTTCTTTTCCCACAGATGATTTCCCTTTCCGAAGCGGTGGTAGCTTGGACATACCGACTGACAGAAAAATGCTTAGCCCCATTTTTATTTACAATAGATTTAAATTGACATTCAAGAAATGATATCATGTATCTTACGTTGAAATAAAATGCTTTGAGTTTGAGTTTGAGTTTGGTGTAGTGCATAGCACATCAGTATGTGAAGACCCTAAATTGACGAAGCGACTATTTATACACGGTGAAATTTAATTCGTGTAATTCCTGCTTACAGGTGACTCGACTTCTGATTACAAACAACCTTCCCCGAGGAACTATAATCGAATTCCATGAAAAAAGTTTCGATTACCCATACCAAAGTAAACCATTCTGATACCACCTTCAGTATGGAAGTCCAATAATTTTCGCCTGAATTCGACTATGGTTCGTAGTGGAAAGTTGTTCGTAATCAGTAGTGGAGTCACCAGCCTAAAATTGTTGAACTTCCATGGTTTACTACATACTACTAGATATTTTATTTTGTTTAACCCGGAGACTCCCATGTATTTAAAACAACGCTTCCTATTTCTTTCTTCCACACACAGTCTCCCCCTTCGTTCGTCCGATAACCTTAGGCTTTATGTTCCCCCCAATACGTCCAATTACTATAGCAAATCTTATACTCTGCAAGCAATACGTTTATGGAACGCTCTTCCCGAGTCTATACGTCGTGCAGAATCATCATTTACTTTTAGAGCACAAGTCAAGGCACATTTTCTAGCGTCTTGACTGTTGCCATCCATTATTTTCTTTGTTTGGTGTCACATATATTGTATATGCATGTATGATAATTTATCACTATATATGTAGGTATATTTTACACTATCATTGCATGTAAGTTGATGTTCATATCTAACGTATGTTGTTTATATCTATTGTTTGGTATCTATTATTTTATATATATATATTTCTTAAACTATTGGTGCACAAACCTACTTGCTTTTAACGCTTTTGAAAAGCCTTCCAGTTTGATCATTATTTCTTCTTTTATTTTGTCTTTATTATGTTGTTAACGTGTGTCCAATAAATATTAAAGTGTTGCCTCTAGACACGAAGTTTAGTTTATTCCTTCGTTCTTTTTTCTTTATTTTATAATACGCAAACAATTTGTCAGTAAAATATTTCAACTAAGCCCAACTAATCTTGTAACGTTAAATTTTCACACACAAACTTAATTTTAGAGACCCCAAAATTACGTCCGCGAAAAACTTCGTCCTAAAAACAGAGTAATGGCTGCGCTTTTTCTTGCGGCTTCATTTTGTCCGTCGGCTAAACTTGCCAGACGAGACAATTAAAATCTTACCACTTGAAGCCTACAATTAAGTGAGGCTTAGTAGTAATTGCGGTGTTAACAAACAATTTCAGTGAATTTCCTGCTTTAAAATAAACAAGCTTTTAAAAAAATATCACAATGAAATGATTGATACGAACACTTATTCACGAGTCATGGATGTTTGTCTAAACATTTATGTATGTTTAAACGTTATCTAGAAGACATAGTGCAGACAAAGAATACTAACTGTTACTATGTAAAGCGATTATACCATCCTAAATCTATGAATGAATAGGCATTTACTGGGTGCGCGTGATACATCTTCGGCTACATCGTCACTTTCCATCAGGTGAGATTGTAGCCAAACGCGAAACCAGTTTTTAATAAAAAAAAAAATGCAGAGACTAATTCGACATACATTGTTGGGAGGCTTGGTACTGTTAATTCAAATATCCTTATTTCAAACAGCAATGTATGCTGAATTAGGCCCGTATTAATAATCCATTCTCAAGATAGAGAACAGTCTTGTGACCGGTCTCAAGTAAACGTGTTGATTAATAAACCTAACTTGAGACCTGAAAAGCACGTGCATACTCAAGCAGTACTCATTTGAGAGGTGCGCGTATTAATAAACGAAATTCATTCGCCGCTGCGGCGAATACTTGAAATAGCACGGAGCTTGAGATAGCGTCAACTGCTTAAGACGCATCTCGGTTGATACAGCGTCAAGACTTGAGATTGAGTTATTAATACGGGCCTTAGTCTCTACAATTAGGACGGTGTAATAGGCGCTTAAAGACTGGACACACACTCACACATACATCGTCATCAAACATATAACTGACGGAGAGACCGAAATAACATTAGTACATTATTTTCAAGTACATGCCAATTGTAAGCTAAATAAATGTTTCCTTTTTTTTTTAAACATTAGAGATATGCAGTAAGTAAGAGCGATAACGTAACAGTGTTCCAACACAATTACTATTGCGATAGAAACTCGCTTCGAACATTTTTCAAGAGCTTTTATTAAACCATTTTGAGATAGCCGCGGAAAGTTCGCGCCAAATAGTTCTAAAATGATAAATGGAACGGCTGGTGTGGTTCGAAATTCGAACCTGCTGAACGCGTCTGATCTGTCAAAATGAAGTAATGGCGGGAACGCGGCAACTGGCCAGTATGAGGAAATAACCTCTCAACTACAGATCAGAAGGGCAATTCTCGTAATATCTCTTATTACAATTATGGTCAAAATTTAGTTCGGATCTAGTCTCGGTCTCCAAATGTCAAATACGTCATTCTCGAACTACAATATAAAGGTTTGTAATGTGATTATATCGAAATGTGATCGAAAGTTGAACAAAGCTTTTAACATCAAGTTTGAGATTTAAAAAAATTACAGTTCGTCTAATATGCGCTTGCTTCCTTCTATTTATTCTCTTTCACATTTGTCAAAAAACTACTTATATCACTTCAGCTGGGCAATACTGAACAATTAATAGTGAGAGCTTTGTTCAACTTACGATCACATTGCGATATAATTACATTACGAATCTTTATATTTAATGTCGTATTTGAAATTTAGGAGATCGAGACTGGATCCGAACTGAATTTTGACTGTAATTGTAATACGAGATATTACGAGAATTGCCCTTCTGATTTCTTGAAGTTTTTTTCCAAAAATATTTTTGATTTTATGATTTATTTGAAATCACAGCCATAATTAGTTAGTGGGTGGAAGGAAGAGGGAAAATGTACGGAGTAATATGTGCGAGTGTATGTGTGTGCATGAGTTGAGTGTATGTGTACACAATTACCTAATCTATGTCAGTGCTTTCAATACTGCTGATTTGAACTGACTACGACTCAGATGAAAAATGCCCAAACCCGAAAATTTTTCATTTGTATTCTCGCAAACATCGAATCACCGCCTCCGTGGCTCAATGTAAACAACATTGGGTTTACGATTCGGAGGTCGCGGGTTCGATCCCCAGCGGGGTACATGTTTAGGTACTCGGTTTGGTTGGTGGTAGGGCATTTTAAATGTCCGCCTGGCTAGCTACCACCATCTTATCTAAATCTGCCGACAAGCAGCAATGTTAATAGCATTGTTGTGTTCCGGTTGTCAGAGATGAGATAGCCAGTCCCCCAAATGTGTTGGGGTTTCCGGGTCAGTACGCTTCCACCTTCGACCTCATTTTCACTTAACATCAGGTGTGGTTGAGGTCAAGTACCAACCCGTAGGGCATAAAAAAAAATGGAATGGTGATTATAATATTAATTATAAATGAGAAAGTTTGGATGTTTGTTTATTTGTTTGTTGCTCAATCACAGCGAAACGGATGAACGGATTTAGATGAAATTTGGTATATAGGTAGAACATACCCTGGATGAAAACATACAATATTTTTTATCCCGACAATCTGAGTAGTTTCTGTGGTATAAACAAATTAAATATATTCGCGATAAAGTTATTGCACGCATGCGAAGCCGCGGGCGGAAGTTAGTGTGTATAATAAATGCATCACCCACCTTACTGCTACTAGTCTTCCCCAAAACATAGGAGTTTTGAAGCCGGATGTAAATGGAAGCTTGTAGTTTGTCACCGCCGGGATCCTGCATGATTCTGCGCGTTAAAGTTATCTTGATGGCCCACACTGGCTTTATTGAACGTTACGCAGATGATAAATCCACGAGACGTGAAGAAAACTGACGAACAAGGGGTTTTCATGGGGTATATGTATACGCTATCTTATATTAGGTATACAAAGCTGAGGCTTAAGAGCGTTCATTCCGTCCAGTGGCGCCCTCATTGGATAAATTAGATTTCTTCTTAAATCCCAAATATAGGAACTAATATACGAGTGACAATACTGATACAGGGTGAAAATTAATTCGTGTAATTCCTGTTTACTGGTGACTCTACTGTAGTGTGTAGTAGCAAAATTAAAGCAATTTAAGCGAGTGCACATTTTTCGAGAGATATATATGTATAAAAATATATAATGTACTGTTAGATGTAGTGGTAGAGCCACGCTGTAAGCTATTAGCTTGCAGCATGAATGGGCCGGCTCGACCGGGGAAGTACCACCCTCTCGCAGAAGACCGACGTCTGAGTAGTGGCATTTTGCCACTGCGCTTCGTCCGGTGAGCGAGGGCGCCGGAGGCCCACCTTCCAGTCTCTCTCCAGAATGGTAGCGGTATTTAAAGAGTTAGTACCCCAGGAGGGTACCAGCACTATTAGTGCTGGAGAATCCCTCATCGCTCAGGCTGCCCTACTTATTCTGGGGTGGACACCTTCCTCAAAGGCCGGCAACGGATCTGTGACCCTTTTGGTGTTGCGGGTGTCCATGGGCGGCGGTGATTGCTTTCCATCAGGTGACCCGCATGCTCGTTTGCCGCCCTCTCATATTAAAAAAAAAAAAAAAAAAAAAAGATATTTTTAAGTGTATTTCAAGCGTTAACTTTGTCTTTTTTTTATCGGTATTAAGTTGGATGATGCGTATCTACAAAGAATTAAATACAATAGACATTTTTATATGGTTTGGCGAAATCAAGGGGCGTTTAGCTCTTAATTAAATAAGATCAGTTTGAGTATTTTATTTATTCATAATTGAAAATATTCTGAAATCATCTGATGCAGTTTTATTTGTAGACTAATTTTGTTTTAAAAAAAAAAAAAAAAAAAAAAATAGTTTATTTCAGGATTAGACCCATATTTCGGTTAGTAACTTAAAAATAAATAAATAGGAGTAAGTTAGTATCTTAAATCTATAATAACTGTGAACAGAAGGGACCATACGACTGCTGCGGCACAATCAGCACTATTTGGATGTGTGCAAGCGTATCCAGTGCCGCAGCATCACGGAATCCCACCTGTCCGCCAGTGTGCTCAGGATGGTGTTGGAGCTGCCGCGCACGCGCTTTAGTACGTATTTTTTTTCATATGAAATCAATGTATCTAATTATCAATGATAGCCATAATGAATCCGTATTTTTTATTTTACCTAATACAACGAAATTTATTGTTTAGCTAATGCATTTTATATTTGCACTTTTTTAACTGGTTACTTTTTGTAATAATGTATTTAAAGGTCGGTATGTAGTAAATTTCCGAATATCTCAATTGCTACTGTAACAAAATGTGATATTGTTGCTATAACATTCTATACATTAAAAAGGGAATTTTCATAAAAATTATTATAAACAAAAAAAAATTATACAGGGCGTCCCAAAGTTATGGGACATGAAGGGGAAGTACCTTAAATATTGTAGATAGTGAATTTTGCTCAAAGAAGACTTTATGTTATTTTTAAAAGTTAGTAATTCTGCATTCATAGATTTTCTAAAAATTACTTGCTTCGGCTGGGAATCGAACCGACTTAAATGTGAAAAAAAAAACACCCTACTTTTATGATGCCAATCGAAAGAATAGCTAAAAAATAATAACTCTGCCTAAGTAACATAGTATTTTAAAAGAAAGGAACAACATAAAATGATTGAGTCAAATTTCAAGAAAGTTATTTATTGCCGACGACGTTCGAAAAGTAGCGATATTATCATTCCAAAGATAGCATTGATTATTCGTAAATAAGTACCCACTTCATAAAATCAACAGGCAGCGGGCTCATTAAAAGATTGGCGATTTGCGTAAAACAAGAGGGATCACATTTTGAGCATTTAATTAATTAATTTACAAAAAAATACCTACTTAATTGACTACGGCAGTTTCATGTATGTTTTTTATTTGATTAAAATGATTAATTTCACGTTGTTCCTTTCTTTTAAAATACTATGTTACTTAGGCAGAGTTATTATTTTTTAGCTATTCTTTCGATTGGCATCATAAAAGTAGGGTGTTTTTTTTTTCACATTTGAGTCGGTTCGATTCCCAGCCGAAGCAAATAATTTTTAGAAAATCTATGAATGCAGAATTACTAACTTTTAAAAATAACATAAAGTCTTCTTTGAGCAAAATTCACTATCTACGATATTTAAGGTACTTCCCCTTCATGTCCCATAACTTTGGGACGCCCTGTATATAAAAAAAAGGGGGAGGTGTAGTGTGTGAGTCACAACCCCCATACATAGCTCTTAATTAGGTTATAAGTTAGTATTAATATATGGATTATGGTGCCGTCAAAGGCAGTCAATATACGTATGTCAAGGAAGATAGTTCGTTTCATTCGTCTCTCCAAGCTCCCACATCGCACTACTCCTGATTACTACTAGTACAGAGTAAATCATAAAATCGCTCTGACGTCGCAGTCGAGAAGCATAAAAGCTAGTTACTTTTACGAAATATTTATATAACTATCTAAATAAATAATTAGCATTCTAGGCATCATTTGTACAAGGTGATAAATTGGACCTTGTAGACACTACTGTCTTGACATTGGATACTAAGCTTCAGTGAGGGCCTCATATTGAGAAACTAGCGAAAAAGCTTACTTCTGCAGCGTATGCAGTCAAAAAAATCAAAAATTTAACAGACGTTCATTCCGCAAGACTGATTTACTTTAGCTATTTCCACAGCTTGATGTCATATGGCATATTGTTGTGGGGAAACGCTGCTGACATACATATAAATTGTTCGTGCCATTTATAAATTAGGACCTAGAGTGTCTCTTAGAGATAAGTTTAAGGAAATTAATACCTTAACAATGGCATCTCAATATTTTATAATTTGTTATATGCAAAAAAAAATATTACCTTATTCGCTAAAAATAGTGATAGGCACAATGTTAATACAAGGAATAAGAACCAGTTATCTGTTTATGTCAGTCTACTTCACAAAGTTAGTAAATCCTTCACGCCCTTATAATAAGGTTCCAGCAGACATTAAAAATTTGCCTTTAAATAAATTTAAAGCAATCATAAAACAGAAATTATTAGCAATATTATAAAATCACTGACTATTTGAATGATAAGCAAGCATGGACATAGCTGTAATTCATATAATTATCAAATCACAAATTGTAACCCATAATCTGTATAAAAGAGCAACCCTAGAGTTTCTTGCTCGTTGTCCTCTGGGGAGTCAGTTTTGTGAATGAGCAGTAAATTTAAAAATTTAAATGTAATATTTATAGTAACGTTTTCAAGTGATAATTTCTATCCTATGAAATATTTAAATTTTACTTGTCATCTTGCTGTACAGGTTATAAATTTATTATAGGAATTTTTGTATTATGTGTATGGTTTATGTATATTATTTATGTATAATATTATATTAGATATATGTATTTATATATAATGTTGTATGTATGTATTTGTGTATTTATGTTGGGTAATTTTTCGTTTAATGTATTATGTTGGTTTTATTCTTTATATGATATTTTTAACATTTTTTGTTTCTTCTGTTTCGTGTACACTTTATGTCTACCGTTTATATAAAATTTCGCTCTCACGGGTTTGCTGGAAGAGATCTCTTATAGAGATAAGTTCGCCCTTTGTACATTTTTCTAAAATATTTGTTAATGACCATTTCTTTGTGTGTGTGTACAATAAAGTGTTAAATAAATAAAAATAAATAAATAAATAAAATATTTTGATTTGATTTGATTTGAGATGACGAAGATGATTATACAGTCTCACCTCATCATCAACAGTCATGCACGTCACTGTTGGGGCACAGCCTCCCCTCACTGGGAGAGGGTTTGGGTCATAATCCACCACGCTGAGCCAGTGCGGATTGGAGGATTTGGGTCAGCCTAGTCAATTGACCGAAAGGCCACCGACTTAGATAAACGACTGTCTTCAATTGAAAACCAAGACCGCCTTCTAAAATGCCTCTAGTGGTCACTCATACAGGGACTGCCCGCGCGAGACATTCAAATCAAATCAATCAAATCAAATCAAATCAAATCAAATATATTTATTAATTCAAATGGTACATTGAAACATAGAATCTACATAATAATACTTAATTGCAACTATACCACTAGTGCCTGAACTACGAAAATCCTGTGTTTCAAGCGAAGCTAGGGCTTCTATAAATTAAAATAATATAACCATCTGTAGGTACAAACTAGATATCAATATACAGGTATACAGAATAAATCTATGCTTAAATGCTACTTAGTCTTAGTCACGCCTAGTCTAGTTGAAACGCTTAGTCAGCCAATACTCGGTTAGAACAACAATTTCACAGTTTACGTCTAGTCTTTTTTGGAGAGTTGTAGAATTGACAAAATTCTTTAAAATGCTTCGTATATTTTGTTTATTATTGTTATTGGATAAAGATGTTGTTTGCAGTTTTACAACTCGCTCACTTTTGACTCTGATACAGAGAAATTTTCTAAGTCACGAATTAAATTATTAACTTCACTAATCGAAAACGAATGGCAAATGCGACTACACAGGAGTGTTTCATGCATCACGAGTCTCACACAAAAATATATAAAAATGTTTTCAGATTACGAATGTAATGTCTTGAAATATAGTTAATTTTAAATATTTGGTAGCTAGAAAAAAAAACTTTATTCTACAACAATGGATTTGTCTTTGTTCCCGAACAACTAATAAGAAATACTGATCACTTCCAATTGGCTACAAAAAAATTTCAGACCTTCACTTGTCATCAAAATGTGAAGCACTTAATCTGTCAATAACAATTCAATTCGAACGTTTACAGATTGCACCCTCAACGTGTCTATACAGGGTGAATTTGAATTCGTGTATTTCCCATTAACTGGTGACGTCACTCTTGATTACGAACCATTTTCCCCAAGAAACCATAGTCGTATTCGATCAAAAAAAATTCGATCACCCATACAAAGTAAACCATTCTGAAACTACTTTTGGTATGGAAGTCCAATAATTTTCGCCTGAATTCGCTTTTGATTCCTGGTTATTGTAGGAGAGTGGTTTGTAATCCGGAGTGGAGCGTAAACAAGTATACACTAATTAAATTTCACCCCGTATACTCATGAAGTAGTAGCATTTGTAAAACAAAACAATTAACTATTCTAAAAAGCAAGAGATCTATACTCGAGACCAATTATACCAGACCCCTGTTGGTAGGCTTTGTAGGAATCGGTGGTCGCGGTTTCGATCCCCAACGGAGTATATAGTACTCGGTTTGGTAGGTGATAGGAGATTTTAAATGTCCGCCTGACTAGCACTACCATCTTTCTCTAAGACTGCCGCCAAACAGAAAATATTAATAGCATTGTTGTGTTCCGGTTGTCAGAAATAAGACCAGCCAGTCTTCCAAATGAGTGAAGTTTCCGGGTCAGTACGCTTCCACCTTCGGCCTCATTTATTTTATTTATTAATTTACTTATATACCTAGAATCAACAGCATTATTGCGGAAATTATATTATAGTAAACTAATACCAAACTTATTCCAATTAATGATTCTCATTATGTTACCGACAGTGGTTATCGTTATTTTATTTATTTATTTATTTATTTACCAAGCTTACAACTATCATTACAGATTACTCCAATGCGATAGTTAACTAATGACAATTATGTATACCAACTATATCTACCTATACTAAATAACGTCGTATAAATAACGCGACTTTTTGAAATTCGCTCATTCGCTCCGTATATACATTGTAGTCTTTGATTCGCTCATACTGCATATGACAATATCTGAGGGCCGAGTGTAAGTTTTGTTTCGACTTAACTTTACTACCGCGTTCACGTTTACTTGAAGATTTGTATGGAGATACGTGCAGCGCCTCTAGCGGATAGTTTGCAAAGCAATTTTTTTCATACGGACTTTTTTCGTAAACGCGAACGCGATGGTAAAGTGAAAAACGAGACAAAACTTACACTTCGCACACTGTTCTGTCTGCTATCTCATTGAGTGTGTGTAGTGCTCGTATCATTGGCCCTTTATTTAAAAGATTTGTATTGCCTCTTGGTACTTTAAATAGTCGAGGCATCCTTCTCCTATCTATGTACCCATCAGGTACGCACAATTTTAAATGCTGTAGAATGGTCGGATAACAAATTTTACCACGATATACCTTCCACAAGTACAATGCCATCGCTAGTTGCCTTCTAACTTCCAGTTTATTATATCCCGTCATCCCAAGAACAAATAAGGTGGGATACATCAAGGGAATCAAGCTATAATTGAGTGGGTAACGTTTTAATTATATTACAAGAAAATTGGTACTTTTACATTATTGTTATTATATAGGTATCAATAAAAAAATCCTCAGTAATATACGAGTCGTTATATTAGTAAGTCCAAATTGCATAGTGTGAAAAGTGAAACTAAAGGAATTAAGTAATTTTAGGCCAAATGAGAATGTCAAAACTATAGATCTATGCAACAATTAACTAATAAAAATAATGATTAAATAAAATAAGTTGTCGCATCTCCACTTAACATCTGTGTGCGAAGTGTAAGTTTTGTGTGGCTTTTAACTTTAACATCGCGTTCGCGTTTTTCGAAAAAAGTCCATATGAAAAAAATCGTTTTGCAAACTATCCGCTAGAGGCGCTGCACATTTCTCCATATAAATCTTCACGTAAACATAAACGCGGTAGTCAAGTTAAGTCGAAACAAAACTTACACTCCGCCCTCTGGTGTGATTGAGGTCAAGAGCTAACCCGTTCTGTATAAAAAATTGTGTACTATATATACTATTCTAACAAACAGGTGAAGGTAAAGAGAAGCTTGCAAAAAGAGACAAGCGAATACAGCGAGTATCGCACAGAACTAATTAAACAAATTCAAACATCCATAAACACAACAGCCTCTCCTGATAAACCTAACGAAGCCTTTAACGAGGCGGTCCCGGCCTCTCTCCCAACATTAGCTACTTGGAGAGTTGTAAAAATGGGCAGCCCATTGGCATCAACACGTTAAACTGGATTTGGGGAACTTAACTCGAGGCGATATTTACTGGCTTCACTTTGAAACTTCAGACTAGACTTGAGAAGAGCAAATTAAATTATTATTAAAAAAGAGCGATTAACGAGAGTCGGACTCACGTACGCGGGGCTCCTAACTAGTAAGTTTGACATTTAAGCAAGTTTGTTTGTTTTTTTGTAAACGATCTATTGTACAAAAAGAAAATACACGAGTTTTACATCGTAACAGAGTTTGAGTATAACGACGGACTTCTATCGTAGAGGGTTCTTTCTAGTCGCCGTTATTTCTGTAACTGAAACTTTAAACTACAAACATTTATTTCAACGAAACGGTACATAATATCATTTGTTGAATGTGAATTTAAAACTACTGGAAAGGACTTACCTATTGCATTTATCTGTCAGTCAGTATGTCTAAGCTATCTACTGCTTCGGAAAGGTAAATCATCTGTGGTAAAAGACGCTGCGCAAAAAAACTCACAGAATCATTGAAAATTGGGGATTGCTGACTTCAATACAATACAATACAAATACAAATACACTTTATTGTACAACAGAAAAGAAAATACAGTTTCAGAAAAGTGGTAAGAATAGAATGTACAATTTGGCGACCTTATCACTAAAAGCAATCTCTTCCAGGCAACCTTTGGATATAAGGACGGTACATTTGAAATAGGTAGGTTGTGCGGTATTAAATAGGGATGCAGATACAAGCTACGTGAATAAATTTCATATATTTACATACACATTCAATATCAACCAACATCCCGTATTCCCTGATACGCAAATCAAAATTCCTACCGATCCTGTCCCTCACTCCCCAAATCATTAGTATTTTGGAGTAGTAAAACTCCACGGTCAGTGGTAAAGAAGTGTTAACTCGAGGTCAGTTGAATTAACTCTGGTTTAATAATTGGTTCGCCACGATTATTGGGGCAATAAAAAGTTATAAATGACTGCACAATTGCCAACAGAGATCTAACTCACGGGTGCTCTGAACTTAGTGGTATATAAAGCGTAAAGAATTTTGTAAATCTCTGGCTTGAGAGAGGGAAAAAGAGGTTTTCAAGAAAACCACCTCCCCGTTCAATGATAGATAGATAAAGCGTTTATTTGTATATTACAGAAACACATACAAAAATATTCGACGCCACAATCATTCTGCTTGGTGTTATTCTTACGAAATGTAGCCTTATTTCACAGTAATAAAAACAAAAATTAAGTACAACTGTTACAACTTATAATAGAGTTGTATGTGTATCTGTACCACAAATGGGCCATCGCTCAGTGTGGATCCTCACCTATAGCGGTAAGACACTGCTTTTCAGCTAGTGCCCTGCGAGAGAAAGCGAGGGTAGGGTACCAGTGCAAAAATTTTCAATAACAACCATAAGTGTGTATTCTATAAAGATCATAATGTGTATAGCAATTGTATGGATCATAATGATACTCGTTTAAAATAATAATTGTCAAAAGTAGGCTTAACATAATTAACTAAATACCCACATTGAACTACATTCTCACAAATGTTCAATATCCAGAGAAGAAAGCGTTTTGTATACTTTTTTTTATGCACATCCGGTGAGGACTTGACCTCAATCACACCTGATGTTAAGTGAAGATAAGGCCGAAGGTGGAAGCGTAATGTTCCGGAATCCCCATCTTAATTGAGAGATTAGCATCTCTGACAACCGTAACACAATAATGCTATTAACATATTTGGCGGAAGACTTAGGGAAGATGGTGGCTAGCCAGGTGGATTTTTGAAATGCCCTACCACCAACCAAACTAAGTATTGGGGATCGAAACCGCGACTTTCTATTCGTGAACCCATTGAGCCATGGAGGCGGCGATGTTTGATGAAAATCGGTTAAGCAAAAATATTTAGGTAGCTTTTAACAGTTGTTTGGTGTATTTGGAAGATAATCTGCTAATTTCTAAATTTTCCATAATAAGCTGTGTTCTTATCAGAGACATTATTTAAACTATGGTTCTTAAAAATCTTTTGGTTTTGTAATTGAAATTATTAACGACTTTCAGAGCTCATCTTTCATATCTCAGCAAATGTTCAGCTAAATAAGAGTCATTTGAATCTTTGAGGTGTGCACAATGTTTTTAACTTCCAGTTAAGAGTGTTTATCCCACAGAGTAGTTCAAAACTTTCAAGTACATATTTTTCGAAATGAATAGACCGATTTTATTGATACTTTATACGAATTAGCAGGACAAATAAATCTAAAAAGTAAGTGGAAAACATTTTCTAAGCTTAAAATCGCTCAAATTTTTTTTTCAATACTCTTTTGCGTTTGAGAGTGATGCTCGCCACCCGATGTACCAGTATATAACAGTGCCCCAAAGACTCCAGAGTCGTAATAGCTTTTTGAAGTGCGTTGCTCCCGTACAAGGTGTATGGCTTCGGATGCTCGCTGCAGTGTGGCGGCAAAGATACTCTCTTGCGTCGTTCCTCCCGCTCGAGGAGTCTCTTCCTCCTGGACACGATTTGCCATGGCCAACAGGTTGGCCGCAACAAAGATAATCTGTGCAGGTGGGGCTTCTCCGATGGCGGGAGTGATCGATGCGAGTGCGGAGTTTCCCCACAGACAATGGATCACGTATTGTCTTGCCCCGCGTGTCCTGACAGCTGCACCTTTGACGACCTCCTTAACACCACAGACAGTGCTGTTAGAGTGGCTAAGTTTTGGTCAAATAAAATTTGAAACTTGCCTCGACACGCTCTTCGTGGAATACTCTTTTTCCAAAAACTTCTCTACAAACTTTATAGATATATGTACGTACTTTATGCATATAAAGTTTCATTAGAATCGGTGTATTAATTTCGAAAAATTTTGACTAGAAAGTTTGTATTAACTACAATACAACACAATACAAATACACTTTATTGCACAACAGAAAAGAAAATACAGTTTCAGAAAAGTAGTAGGAATAGAATGTACAATTTGGCGACCTTATCACTAAATCTCTTCCAGGCAACCTTTGGGTATAAGGACAGTACATTTGAAATAGGTAGGTTGTGCGGTATTGAATAGGGACGCAGATACAAACTACGTGAATAAATTTCATATATTCACATACACATACATACATAGTACAATAGATAAATGTACGTGCTTTATGCACATAAAATTTCATTAGAATCGGTGTATTCATTTCGAAAACTTTGGACTAGGAAGTTTGTATTAACTACCGTGAAGGATAAACCCTCTTAAGGCATTGCGTCAAAAAAAGTTAAATTTCTTTATATGCTTATTAGTGAGGGTTATTATTCTATACCTTTCTATGAAATTTCTTATCTATAGAACACGAGTTATGATGCTGTGACATACGGGCAAAGAAATATGAAGAAATTAGTCGAGTTTTGTTTTTGCCATTTAACTACAGAACTTTAAAAAGGCTCAGACCAGGTGGACCGATACTTGTAACAGACGATAGAATAAGGACTTTGGTCTTTAATGGACATCTATTATTTATTGGCAATAAAGTGCTGCATTTATGATTTGGGCTATCCTTAATGAAATGTTAACTGAAGGTCGACTTCAAACTAGTGGCGATTCTCATTCAATCCCACTATTTTTAGTACGTAATAAAATGATGGCTATAATGCCAGTTCCATTGTAATAAAGCTTTACGGCCTGCTACCACTAATCAAGGTCTTATTTAACTGAAGTTAATCAACGATTAATAAGCATGTGCCATTGGCTTCGAAGCCCTTAGATTGTGGTTTTGAAATCTTCAAAAGTGAATAAACGAGTTAATCATTTATTTGTAACTCCAGTCACATATTTTAAAACATTGTATAAAAGATAAAAGATACAATAGAGAATAGTTGTTTACTGGTAATCACGTGGTTCACCTTCGGCTAGATCGTCACACCATGTGAGATGGTGTTCAAACGTGTGTCCACTCCATCAACAAAAGTTAACACTTTTATGGACACAGTTTCTCGACGTTATAATAATAACTATTTACAATATAATACAAGAAATAAAGAATTTTTTTTTTTTTAAGTCGCTTAAGTACTTATTCTTTGTTGTATTTAATATATTATTATATATATGTACAATATTTATAAACACCTTATTATAATATAATACAATTTATTATTAAAAAAAAATCACAAATAAAATACTAGCCCCAAGTCTCTGGTTGGTGGAAAGGTACCCAGAAGGCTGGCCTCATTGCCAAAGTATTGGCCAGCCCTCCGATCGTGGGATGCATCAACCAGACGCTCAGATAACTCCCTAAAAAGAGTGTGAGCACCCGGTCCCCACGGCCCAAGCGTTTCTACACCAAACGGCGCAAATTTTTCTGAGAAAGGGAAAAAATTGTGGAACATATGGCTTGAAGCGGTAAATAAATACACATATGTGGCCTGTAACTTGGTGACACATTACCTTTGGATTCCCAGTAGTTTTGGTATCGTCATTCATAGTTTCAACAGGTTTTGTGACCTTGATCTGTGGTATAGTTCCCGCGTCGCCAGCTTTTGAAATTCCGCCATTAATGACAGCAGCTATGGGACTACTTTTCAACAAATTCGCAGTTTCTTTTGCAATATCCTCTGCTCTCTTCAAAATTAATTCCACGTCTTCAACGTCTGCTCCAATAACGTCATCCTTTTTATTGGCGCCAGAGAGTTTAGTTATTTCGCTAAAAAGCATTTTAATTTCCTCATCACTGTCCTTATAGGCCTCACAAGTCTTTTCGAATTGTAAAAATCTCCACTGAGACAATAATAGAATTGTATATACAAAAAATACAAATACAAAAATCTTTATTTCAGTCTAAAGTAATAGTGACTATGAACAGTGGATGGAGTCAACCTAGTAAGCATAATAAGTATGCTTGTGGCTCATCCTTATCGCGAGCTTACATGGACTGCTTAAAGTAACATATATTTATATGTATATACTTTGGTTATATACTGGTGAAACTTGAGTTGAAGCCGACACCCCTGGATAACCCAATGTAGGCTGTGAAAACCTGCGGGGTTCCTTATGTATCTTACATTATTTGAGGCCTTAGATGTTGTATCCATGTTAATGTGTGACATTTATTTACCGCCTTAACTCGAGTTGACTAATGAAAGATTTAACTTGTTTTTAATACCGTGCCCTACACAATTTATAAATGCCATAATATAAACACAGAATGAATTTACATGAAATTTGGTATAGACATCAACTATGTTCTTATTATTATTATTTTATATGTCAATAAATATTTATTTAGTACACCTATATATTTACGTTTGTATTTTTTTGCTATTTTATAGATGTTATGTTTAAGTAGGTGTATTTGTCTATTGATCTATGTATGTATGTATATGTAAATATATGAAATTTATTCACGTAGTTTCTATCTGCATATATACCGCACAACCTACCTATTTCAAATGTCCTTATACCCACAGGTTGCCTGGAAGAGATCGCTTTTAGTGATAAGGTCATCAGATTGTACATTCTATTCTTACCACTTTTCTGAAACTGTATTTTCTTTTCTGTTGTGCATTAAAGTGTATTTGTATTGTATTGTATGTTCTGGATTACTTACAAAAATTCTAATAAATAAACGGATAACATGCAGGCGGAGTGGATAATAATACTTAATAATTCAGACACTTCTATCTAGTTTAAATCTGGGCAAACGCCTACCTTTCTAAGGGTAAAATTGTTAGTTTCTGGATATACGTTAAAGCACCTACCCCAATAATAAATTTCAGATGCGTTCCTCAATAATTCAAAATTTTCATAATTCATAATTCACATATTTATAGATAAGTACTAAGTACTAACATACACGTGTACCTGGTCAGGCATGGCAATATGGAGGAAAGGGATATCTATGTTATTAATGTCGTTTCAATTACCAATAGTTATAATATTTATGAAGCTACAAATGTATGTTGTAAGTTTAAAGAAAGTGCTCCAATTCCACAGTCAATCAACAATAAAAAAAAAATAACAAATTAAGAGTACACCCTATCCTATTTCAACGAATATAATAAGATGTCAATAATATTAATAATGTCATGCATAAATCCATTTTAGAATGTCAATTTTAACATAAACGAGAACAAACAAATATTGAAGAGCTTGAAGTATTAAACAATTTTACAACTCGTAGCATGCCTTCACCCTAATATTTATGTAGAGCTAAATTGCACGACATCAGTAAACCTGAAATAAAATTAGACACAAAACTTCTCGAGCCGTAAGAAAATTTCAAATGTGACTTACCTAATTTAAGTACTTATTTGAGATACAAATGAATTCACATTTACTAAGTTTAACCTCACACTGCAAGTGAAGACACAAAACAATATATAAAAGTCCATCATTTATGATTTACAGCGTGACAATTTATCAAACACCCGCCGGAGACAGATTGCAAAACGTCAAAACTTAAATAGAATCACTTGTTTGGTCCCAAACACCGACCACGTGCGTCGCATGGCGCTAACTAATCATATCTGACGGAAACATTACATTTTTCACCTTTCCCGAGCATACGAATACATCATAGCCTATGTATGTTGTATTATAAACCCTTTGTTCAGTACAAAAGCGAGTCGAATCCAGTTGGTATTACTTTAATGTTTCATGGTGAGACTGAAGAGCGCATAATTTTCCAATAAGTCCATAAAACTAGGCCAAAACGGTATTTTACGCGAAATGACACGATTTCGTAAACAAAATAGCTTCTAACATCTGATTTATCGCCGTTAGGAAACATTAGTAATTTGTAAATGAAAATCTTTGACAGAATTCTACCACATTTCTTAATAGATTGACTATTTGAAACGATTTTATATGTAACTATAGAGAAAAATGATAACAAACATTAATAATTCATCTTAAGTCATAACGTTATCAATAGAGGTTACATGAACGCACCTGAAGTAAAAGCGCGGGAAGCTCATCTGTCAAACGTTTCGACACTCGACTTTGGCGCCAAAACGACGCTCCATTCAACAAAAGCCATTCACACACTGTCATTGTTCTTCACAAACACGGGTCTTTTGTGATGTGCACTTTTCCTCTAACATTTAACACACTTGTCTCGGGCGTCAACGTATACAGCCATAATTCTATTTTTTCTTTTTCAATTTAAAGGTACGGCTTTGCTATGCGGCGCGTAGGTGTCGACCAACACGCGAAAAGTTGTAGGGCGGACTGGAAGCAGCCGCGACATGTCCCGCGTATTTTTCTATTCTACCAGTTTTTCTTAGTGCCACGAATCATATGCTTAGTGGACAGTAGGTCGTGCTATTTATAAATTGTCCCTAAATCGCGCGCCACAGAGATCGTAACACTTGGAAAAGTTTTTTGAATGTCTCATTGTTTTGGGTTATTTTTAGAAGGCTGATCCGAGGAGGATTTTTTGCTTGGGATTTTTAAATAAACTGTCACAGGTTCACTCTACAGAATATTTTTAAAACAGGTACCGGATATTAGATCTACATTGTTGTGTTTTTATATTCTATCAACAGGTAGAGTCACCGGCATTTTCAAAGCATGTTTTCAAGTTCCACGTTCCCTTTTGATTTTCAATTGTGATACAACGCAGAATGAAAATAATAATAAACTTAAATTTAGAAGGTAATACCACATATTTCTTAATTACTCCAAATACCATATACGCTCTACGACATACTTCCTATTGAAGTCCCGCGCCTTATCTCCGTTAACATTTGTTGATTCTCCCATAATTATCAAATATTAATGTAAATATATTTTGGAATTTGAAATAAAACTTTAACCCTTGTACTCGTATCACTTGTGTTGTAATGTTATTTGTACTTGTCTACTGCCTTGCTATTGTCCTAGTCCCCTTGTGATTGTTCTTTATATTATTTATTTGTTCTAAATGGAGAAATAAATAACCAAATCAAATCAAATCACAAATGTTTTATTTCGTACGTTATAAGAATAACATTTCTAATCGTCATGACATACAGTTATCGCTCATTCACTAGGCAGTCTCCCCAGAGAAGAACGAGCAAGAAACTCCGGGGTTGCTCCTTTTAAATAAGTCAATACAAATCCAATTACAAATAATTGTAAAATTTATGATTCGACAAAGAAAAATAACAATAAAATATACTGGATATTGCCGAGCGGTTCATGTCCACGCATTCTTATCATCCAGATAGTCAGAAATTTTATAATAACCGAGAAAATTAATATATCTCTACTCTAAAACCGGTCATATTTTGCCGGATTTTTCCTCTACCCACGTTATCATTGGCAGAATTTATTGTGTTAGGAGAGCGCGACATAAAATTCATATAAAAAATGTTCCTTGACGTCGACGCCGTATTGGATTTTTTTCAAAAATCAGTAATAATAGTGATATTGAAATCTATATTCATATTCACATAATATTAATTTGTTATTTGAAAGTAAGTATTCCTCTAACACATTTCATTGAGTACTTGTGTAATTACCGTATTATTGAATTTTCAGCAAATTACATAAGCTTACAATTTTTACCTTATTTTGCCAAAAAGAGTAATTACATCAAATTGAAATTTTAAATATATTTGTCGCGTAAATTTATTTTTAATTCCGTGACTCTCTCAATGTGCTAATTAACAATTTGCAAGACATCGGCAACGCTACTGCAATGTATTGATTCATAACACTTTGCCACGCTCCGGTATAAAGAGGACCCAACATTTCAAAGAATATAGCATATTTTATTTTCAATCAAAATTATTTGTGTAATAAACAGATACGTCTTTTGTGTAAATTTTTGTCTCTTAAGAATGTAGCGTAAAGAATTTCTGGCCACACAAAAGTGTTTACGTCGCACGCATTCCATTCAAATTTTCCAGTTGGAAATCTTTTAAAATGAATAAACCGATTCAAATTAAACTTTTTACGCGAAGAAGATACATAGTGTGGGGTTAAAGGTAAATTGTAAACATATCTTATTAGTATTGATATAACTATTGTAACATTTCGGATATAAATCAATACCTATTCATTAAAAAAATCATTTTTCGATTCATAAAGTTAGTAGAGACATTCTCAGAAAAAAGTATAAATGCAATTCACTTTATTAGTCCCTGACGAAAAACGATAGGTGCAATGTGTTTGACAGCGTTGTGTTATGTGTCCAGTCTTTATCCGGATTTGAGTGCGGTGTCTTTCATATTAAAGACTAGCTTTTAGCCCGCGGTTTCGCCTGCGTTGAGTAACTTTATCGCGGAAATTTGTTTATCCCGTGGAAAATACTCACTTTATTAAGATAAAAAATATTCTATGTCTTAATCCAGGGCATGTAATACCTATAAGTTTCTTCCAAATCCGTTCATCCGCTTCGCCGTGATTGAACAACAAACAAACAAATAAAGAAACAAACATCCAAACTTTCGCATTTATAATATTAGTTAGATTAAACAAGGGGAAAGTTCTTAGCTATGTTTGATGAAAATCGGTTTAGCCGTTTCGATGATATTTGGCTTTAACATAGTTGATTGGTATATTTCAATGAAATCACAGTCTTTCGAGGGTTCTCTAGCTATTTACAGTTATTATTTTACTCCATTTTTGTATGCACAACGTGTTAGGACTAGACCTCAATCATATCTGATGTTAAGTGAAAATGAGTCTTAAAGTGGAAGGGTACTGACCCGGAAACCCCATCTTATTTAGAGAACTGGCTATCCTTCCAACCGGAACACAACAATGTTGTTATCATTGCTGTTTGGCGGCAGACTTAGATAAGATCGTGGTAGTTAGCCAGGTGGATAGTTTACAATGCCCTACCACCATACCATCTTTTTTTTTTTTTTTTTTTTTTTTTATATGAGAGAGCGGCAAACGAGCATGCGGGTCACCTGATGGTCTTATATACTTTAACGGATATGCAGAAACAATGTAATACGATAAACTGTTTGAGGAGTATTCAACGCCATGGACACAACATGCGCTAATAATAACGGACTTTAACAAAAAATATAAGATATGGCAACACTTTCCTCGCACTATGTGTGACATATGATGTATACTCGAGGGAAAACTTTGCTTTTTTGCCGCCAATTCGTAAGGTCACGTTCTTGGATGTGCTTAGTCGTACGTATGTATGTGAATTGTTTTTTTTTTTTGGGGAAAAAATGGGACAAATTTTACGGTAGGTAGGTAAACAGTTTTTAAAAATCTGAACAATCTGAGTTTTTCTCAACAGAAATTTAAAAAATGGTTTTCGATAAATTCTTTGTCAAAGTCAAGTAGGTATAAACAGTATACAATAAAATAGTCTGATTTAATATTTTTTTAAGCTCCTGCTTTTTCAAAAGGCAAATTTCCTCTGAGAAGAACAAACAAGAAACTCTCCTAAAATAATGTTTTTATATTGCAGAAAGGCACAATAATACTTCATTATTAATTGTGAAATAGCCTGGCATGCGAGCGAGCTGGTTACGTCTATGGTTGATTATCATCGAAATGGTCTGATATTTTACACTTTCTTAATAAGTTTCTGTTTTATAGAATCTTTAAATTTATCGAAAGGAAGATACATCAACGGGAACCTCATTGATTTTGCTGTTGGCTCAGTAATTGCTGTAACATAAACAAAAAAATATCAAAACACGTTTAAGATTTCGTGAGAAAATTTCGTTTGTCTGGTTCAGACTCTACTCTATTAAAGACCTTCATATTTACTGTAAGTATCAAAGACTAATCTTATTTAGTAGCGCTCTCAAATCGAACCGGACGAGGTGGCTTCTCGAGCACTGCTTTTACAGCGTCAAGGAATATATGGAATATAAGAAAATGTAATCACGTATAATTGTTTTTGACATCCATATTCATATTCATTTATTCATACATACAATTGACTTGTTTCTGTTTGTTTTTTTTATTTTGTTTTGATTTTTTTATGTAGAGTCGCTGACTAATATTTGCAATACTACTACTGCACTGTATTCTCGTAAATAAACGATTTATCTTATCTTCACTATACATGAAATTAATAATGCTTTACGTTGGAAATTCAGTGACATTTAAATCTTCAGCATCCAATCAAGGAGCAACAAACATATCACACAGAATAAAATATCGTATAAGTTACATAATTTTCTATTACGTAAATCATTAATAATGTTTATTTCTAAACTTAATATATACATACACCCGCACACTACAACATGTTTTTCTAGAAATAGTTACAATATGGCCATAAAACTATTTAACTTCCTGCCTGGAGTGCTTAAGGATTTACCCCTACCAAAATTTAAAAAGGAGCTATACCAAATTTTGGTTCATAACTGCTTTTATAGTGTTACCGAGTTCTTGACATTTAAGTTTAGAGATACAATAACCTAATTTGATTATTTTCGATTGCTTTGGTTTGGTTTTGACATTGTAAATTAATTTGATTGTCTTGACATTTGTATTTAACTTTTATTATAATGACATTTTAATAACGGCAATAATAATTAGACATTGACATTATGACCTAGTGTATTTTGTATCTTGACATTTGTATTTTGCTTTTATTGTGTTGACATTTTAATGATTAGGTAATTTGAATAATATTTAATTTACTTTTAACCATTTGCATGCCATTAGATGACGCAACACGCTTGTTCTAAAATAAATGTTCATCAATGATTGTACCGTGTTAGCCTGCAAATAAATTATTTGTATTTGTTTGTATTTGTATTTGTATTTGTACATATTGGCTTATTTACAATAAATAAATATTTCAGACGCTTGAATCAATTACCTATTCACTACCCTGCGCCGTTCAGGACGTTGTCCTGCCAAACCTTCCCATCGAGATGGCTCAATGGGGGTTTAAAATGCTAGTAATAATAATAATAATATCCATAGACATACACACAGCGCCATCTAGTTCCACAGTAAGCAAATAGGCTTGTGTTGTGGATACCAGATGGTTGATTTACTATATAAATACATTTTTTTTTTGTAAATAAATACTTATTAGAAATGAAAACATCCATAACTCCGGTACACATGTCCGTATTCATCACACAAATATATGCCCCTAACGGGATTCGAACCTGCAACCTTTTGGTATACTGGTCAGAGTTGCTAACCACTACACCAAACAGGTCGCCATTAATGAAACCGAGTACTGAATATCTATCCCGCGATTCTCTAAATATGATTTTAAACGAATCGATCTAACCGTGGAAGCTTTTCTGAATGATGTCATTCCTTCAACAGCAAGTATTTTTACCGACGTATCCACGTACCCACGTAGTTATCCATAGTACAGGAATAGTAGTTCGGTGCGTATCTATCGGTTTACGATTATAATGTAATGGCACGCCGTGCTACGATGTACAGCGAAATGGCATATTGGCTTGAGGATATTGAAGAGACTCGACGGTCTTATTTTGAAATCTCGGTAATGCCAGCACTGTTGTAGATCAATTTATTTATGTTAAGGATAACCAACAGTCATATTGGTGTGTGGTGTGTAGTGGTTAGCAACTCTGACCACTATACCAAATGGTCGCGGGTTCGAATCCCGCTAGGGGCATTATGTTTGTGTGATGAATATGGGCATGTGTACCCGAGTTATGGATGTTTTCATTTATAATAAGTATTTATTTTATATATTTATATTATATATTGACGACCGATTGGTGTAGTGGATGATTGGTGTAAGTGTCCGGAATATTTATTTATTTATTATTTCCAAAAAAAATATGTAGTATATCAACCATCTGGTATCTAATACAAGCCTAGTGTGGAACTAGATAATATGTGCAAAGATATTTATTTATTAATTCTGATGACAATACTATAATTTGGTATCTTGGAGCTGATCTGATGATGGAGCCAGGAGGAGTGGATGGTGAAACTCTTCAGTGGCTACGAGTTTGGGCTCATATGATTCGTTTTGACAAGTCCAATATACACTACACTTACACTTAGTCGTCAACGTGCCAAAATGTCCAACGGACGAATTGTAACGTACAAATGTCAAAACGTATAAAACGAAATCGCCACTACTGATGATAAAGCCATCTCAGCTTGTCGAAGGTATTTGAAAGGAAATCTTAATTTATCAAATGCGAACTGAACTCGATGCGTCCCCTACGAGTTCTAATTTTAATAATATTAAAAATAATTATCGAATTACTCAACGTAGACTATCGGAAATGCGCCTGAGGTCACCAGGTCAAGTTTCAAGATTAACAGCACCTGCACCGTAGTAGCTATCAGTAGTGGGATGATGAAGCCATCTCAGCTTCTCGACGGCAAACGAGCTTGCGGGTCACCTGATGGAAAGCAATCACCGTCGCCCATGGACACCCGCAACACCAAAAGGGTCACAGATGCGTTGCCGGCCTTTGAGGAAGGTGTCCACCCCAGAATAAGTAGGGCAGCCTGAGCGATGAGGGATTCTCCAGCACTAATAGTGCTGGTACCCTCCTGGGGTACTAACTCTTTAAATACCGCTACCATTCTGGAGAGAGACTGGAAGGTGGGCCTCTCATATTTAAAAGTAAATACATTTAAATTTAAAAGTAATTTAAATGTATTTAAAAGGAAATCTTAATTTATCAAATGCGAACTGAACTCGATGCGTCCTTGCGAGTTCTAATTCTAACAATATTAAAAATAATTATCGAATTACTCGATGTAGACTATGCCAGAAATGCGCCTGAGGTCACCAGGTCAAGTTTCAAGATTAACAGCACCTGCACCGTAGTAGCTAATAATAAAAAATTTAATAAGCCTACCGAAGAGGCATGCCAAGTTACTGAGATATTAACCTGCCAAGGGAGGTGAAACGACATGGTTGGGGATTTGTATACGGAATCCAGGTAGGAATCTAGAACAGAATATGATAATTGATTGATAACCGCCTCCGTGGCTCAATGTAAACAACATTAGGTTTACGATTCGGAGCTCGCGGGTTCGATCCCCAGCGGGGTACATGTTTAAGTACTCGGTTTGGTTGGTGGTAGGGCATCTTAAATGTCGCCTGGCTAGCTACCACCATCTTATCTAAATCTGCCGCCAAACAGCAATGTTAATAGCAGTGTTGTGTTCCGGTTGTCAGAGATAAGATAGCCAGTCCCCCAAATGTGTTGGGGTTTCCGGCTCAGTAAGCTTCCACCTTCGACCCCATCTTCACTTAACATCAGATGTGATTGAGGTCAAGTACCAACCAGTTGTGCATAAAAATAAAAAAAAATGAAAAAGCTATCTAATCATCCTAAAGATCATTGTACGTTGCACTTGTCAAAGTCTGAAAGAACTACGATGATGACAAAATTTATAGCTTTTTGATTGAAAAGGAATCATCATCAGCCCGTAAACATCCCACTGCAGGGATACAGGCCTTCCCCTACATATTTATGTATGTTTATCTGTTATCTAGTATCCATAGTACAAGCTTTGCTTAGTTTGGGACTAGATGATTGGTGTAAGTGTCCGAAATATTTATTTATTTATTTATGATTATTTGAATACACGCTTGTCCACAATCTCATCTGATGGAAAGTGACGGTCTCAGTTGATGCCTATTCACCCTGCTCTTGAAGATCCCAAGGTTGTACAATTCCAATATAGCTATCTTCAACAATTTTGCATTTATTCCTAGTCCATCCCTGTACGGAACACTAGCATAGTGACAGCTCGTTTGATGCCCATTGCAGCTTAGTGGTTGACTGTGGCAGCTTTGGCGATGCATTGGGCCGAATGAACAGAGACATTGGTGATTAACTTGGAAACGTGATGTGATAACGTCATTGGTGTAAGTCGCTTTTACAATAACAGGACTTAGTGTGACATTGCGTGTTGGGTATAGCAGAAGAAGCATGAAGAAGTCAAAGTAAAAAATGCTTTATTTTGTAGGTACACAGAGTACACCTAAAATAGTCAATTTTACATTTTTTAAGCTACTGCTTGTTCAAAATGCAATTTTCCCCTGAGAAGAACAAGCAAGAAACTCGAAGGGTTGTTCTTTTAAAATCAGGCTTTGATTTTACATAAAGGTTTTTATATTTCATTATTAATTGTGAAATAGCCTGGCATGCGAACGATCTGATTATGTCCAGGTATGATTATCATCTAAATAGTCTGATATTTTATAATGTGCTTTGTTAATAAGTTTCTGTTTTATAGTATCTTTAAATTTATGAGACGAAGATTTTGCATATCAACTGGAACCTTATTGAAAAAGCGTATACATAACCCTTTGAATGAATTACTGACTTTGCGGAGGCGACTTATGTGACCTGCCAGTTTATCTTTATTTCTTGTATTGACATCATGTTTATCACTAGTTTTCCTAAATGATGCTATATTTTTTTTGACATACATTAGATTTTCAAAAAAGTACTGTGACGAAAAGGTTAGAATGTTATACAATTTAAACGTATCTCTAAGTGAATCAAAGCAGTAGAAATGCGTTCACTGCGTAGTATGTGTGGAGTGACTTTGCATGGTGGCACCGTAGCTCTTAAAGAGGTGAACCGATTAGGATGCGGTTTTTTATTTGAAAGCAGGTTTTCCAGCGATATTTTAAGACATGTTTTATCAAAATCGATTCAGCCGTTTTGTTTTAATTGCTCATTTTCTCGAGGATTTTCTAAGTTTTCAATTTACTATAGTTTTTTTTTATATATTTGGGTTACACGATCTAGGAAGCGTTGACGTTGAAATAATGACTTTGGTATTAGTACTTGAGAGCACGCACTAGCGACTGTCTCATATTTATTAGTCGCATGTTCCAAATATAACGGTTTCCTGTGAATATACATTCTGTCATCCACCACACCACAGGATCAACATAATAACTCATGCTTGCATATATTTTTTTGGGCCAAAATCAATTTCTACAGCCAATAAGTCACTAAAGTGATATATACGAGAATTTTCCCCTTTTGTCATTTTAATTGAATTATTTTAATTCTATTCCATTCTTTATTGCAAATAAACACAAAAGATACATTTGTCAGATATAAAGATACAAAGGTGAGCTTATCTCTAAGAGAGATCTCTTCCAGCCAACCCTATAAGCGGTTAGAGAGTGTATAACGGGGAATAAAAAAGGCGTACAACGCAATGGTGATTAAGTAAAAAAAAAGTCTATAATACATTAATACTTGTAAATAACTTTTTTTTTTTTTTTTTTTTTTTTATGCATAATGGGTTGGTACTTGACCTCAATCACACCTGATGTTAAGTGAAGATGAGGTCGAAGATGGAAGCGTACTGACCCGGAAACCCCAACACATTTGGGGGACTGGCTATCTTATCTCTGACAACCGGAACACGACAATGCTATTAACATTGCTGCTTGGCGGCAGATTTAGATAAGATGGTGGTAGCTAGCCAGGCGGACATTTAAAATGCCCTACCACCAACCAAACCGAGTACTTAAACATGTACCCCGCTGGGATCGAACCCGCGACGGGATTGTAAATAACTAAATATAACTACATGAATATAATACTAAATAAACCTAAATAAAACATTTAATCAGATATATAATTAATATATTATATAAATATCAATATATAACATTACTTCTTATGCCAATTGCGACAGGTAGTGTTCTTTTAAGCGCTTTTTGAAAACTGGTGGTGTAGGGCTCTCTCGAATGTCTGCAGGAAGATCATTCCACAGCCGAGCAGCATACACGGTAAAAGAATTAAAAAAGAATTTAGAGTTAGCTAGGGGATAGTCCAGGGTCTTAATAACGCATGCCCGTTTGGGGTGGGATTGGGGTAACAACTGGAACCGAGAACGAAGATATTCAGGGGCAGCGGAATTACCGAGAGTTTTAAAAAGAAGGGTCAAAATGTGTACCTTTCGACGGAGTCGAATGGGAAGCCATTTCAACCGCGTACGAAATTCTGAAATGTGGTCGAACTTACGCAGGCCGAATATAAACCTGATGGCCAGATTTTGTAACCGCTCCAGCTTGTTAAGTAGCTCCTCCGTAGCGTCCAGGAAGCAAACATCCGCATAGTCCAGGAGAGGATAATTTCTAATAAAATTCTAATAACTAGTACAGTTGTATCCAAGTCATGACATTTTAAAGCGGTCGCCTTGAAATATTTTTGAAAAAGTGGAACTCATGTACCTAAAGTTACGACTGCAAGTGCAAGAAAAATATAATCGAAGCCGATATTCCCATATTTTTTACGTTTTGAATTTTTCAACTGCTTAGAGGTGACACGAACAAATGTTCCTAAAAGCCCAACCCAAAAAAAATACCAAATTTCCCTATCCCATGAGATCTCTGTCAGACTCATTAGAGTATAAACTTTTTACTGAAAAAAGATACACATTTGTTAGCGGCCATGGCGAGAATGCGTCCTGCGGGTCCACTACGGGACACACAAACGAACACACGGTATCGAGTTGGCCGAGTCTAAAACGAGAACTCGCATTTATGGTTAATATGCCTTTGAGAATTGTACATAATAAAGGGGTTAACAGTCATTAAGTCTCGTTCATTTTTTTCTAACCAATGATGCAAAGGCTTTCACTAGTTTGCAGCCCATGTCCATAATAACTTTTTACCCGACTGCCCAAGGAAGGAGGGTAAAGTTTTTCGAGTATGTATTTATGTAGGTCCAGTCCTTTGGCGCATCCTGTAGCCTAAACATGGTGTCGTTAGTCACCTCTTAGTTCCCGGAGTGTCATAGGATACATTTTATGGTAAGAAATCCAAATTGGCGTCCGCAAAATACAAAAAATTTGCTGTCGGTTTTTTTTTTTTTTTTTGGTTTTTAAATACTTAAATAGCTATTTCTTCTTTTTTTTGCCAGAATCTCACCTAATGGAAAAAATCCCACGATGTGGCCGCAGATGAAGCACGGGTACCCTTCATAACCCCTCATGCTCTTGAAGATCCCAAGGTTTTAGGATTCAGGAATTTGAAACTTGTATGTCTGCAGTCAACAAGGGACCCTTACAAGTTCGCCATATCCGTCTGTCTGTCTGTCCGCGGCTTAACTCAGGTACTGTTAGTTCTAGAAAGCTATGTAATTTGGCATGTGTTAACCTATGAAATTGGAGATTTTTTCTTCGTTAATCATATGTACCAACTCTTAGGGTTCTATAGCTATTTCCTTTGTTTTTTATTTGCAAAATGGAATATATTTTCATGGTTTCACATGAAATATTTTTAATGTCTGTGCTAAATCATAAAATAAAAAATACTTGCATTCAGCTCTTTTCATATGCTTCCTTATTTATTATTAATATTATTCCTTATTTCTTATTTCTTAGATTCGATGAATCTTTTAGAAAGCGGTTACATACTTTTAAAAAATTACACTGACTATACTTATCTTAATGTTATCCGATAATACACACAAAGTTTAGCTAAATTTGGATTTGCCCGTCCCAAAAAAAAAACAAAAATACAAAACGCCAATTTCATAGTGTTAATCAAGCTAACAAAATTTTTTTTTCTTCAACCTTGTTACCATCTGTAGTGACCGCTACAATAATGAACACTGTGTCCGCCTACGCTGGTGTTGTGTTTGCTTGTGGAGAGAGATCCAGTGAAGCCATTTTTTTTTATCTATGCGTGAAATGCTGTACCTACTTAGTTAATGAATAATATTTGACAATGCTATAGCACAGCAGCTATTTATTATGTTATCTGATTATTTTATGGTATTTACTTGACAATAGTGTCGATTCGGATGTACACCAACTAAACTAAACTAAACTGAAACCAGTTTTGGAGTGGTGCCGTCGCATCGTACTGTTCCAGGGAGAAAGAGACAGTACTACTTTAAAACAGGTTTTAGTTTAGTTTAGTTGGTGTACAGCCGAATCGACACCATTGCCTCACATCCATAACTCGGGTACACATGGCCCTATTCATCGCACAAACAATATGCCCCTAGCGGGATTCGAACCCGCAACCTTTTGGTATAGTGGACAGAGTTGCTAACCACTACACCAAACAGATCGTCGTTTATAGAAATGAAGAATTATGAATATGAGTATGTAATAGTCGAAAAACTTATAACATGTATCGTCGCGTGATACTACTGAAGATGCGAACGCAGCAAAACCCTATTAGTAGTTTGACGCTTGTCAACAGCCCGTGTACTTACCCATAGAGATGTATACAGGGGGAGATTTTAAGGGTTCAATTCCAATATGATTCATATTGTCATACACACAATTAAGTCGCCGTAATGAGATTCACTTAGCGAGACTCGTCATGGAATATATAATAAACAATATTGTATTGCACCGAATTGTTAGTTAAACCTGTTGAGGTTTTGTTATCTGTGGTAGTTAAAAACTGTGTTAAAAGTAATAGTCAAAATCAAAATCAAAAAATGCTTTATTTTGTAGGTACACAGGGTACACTTAAAATAGTCAGATTTTACATTTTTAAAGCTACTGCTTGTTCAAAAGGCAATTTTCCCCTGAGAAGAACAAGCAAGAAACTCGAGAGGTCGCTTTTTTAAAAAAAAGGTTTTTATATTACAAAATTATTAATTATTATTTTATGTTATAATATTTCATTATTAATTGTGAAATAGCCTGGTTATGCGAACGGGCTGGTTATGTCCATGATTGTTTATCATCTAAATAATCTGATATTTTATAATATGCTTTCTTAATAAGTTTCTGTTTTATAGTATCTTTAAATTTATTGAAAGGAAGATGTTGTATATCAACAGGAACTTTATTGAAAAAGCGTATACATAACCCTTTGAATGAATTACTGACTTTGTGGAGGCGACTTATGTGACCTGCAAGTTTATCTTTATTTCTTGTATTGACATCATGTTTATCACTATTTTTCCTAAATGATGCTATATTTTTTTTTACATATATTAGATTTTCAAAGATGTACTGTGACGAAAAGGTTAGAATATTATACTCTTTAAATCTATCTCTAAGTGACACTGCAGGTCTCAATTGATAAATTGCGCGAGCGGCTCGTTTTTGTAAAAGTAATAATGTCTTCCCCATATATTTTGTAAAACCAAGAAATCTGAATAAATCTCTGACTACAATACCCAATCCTATGGTGACTCAATCACTGCGCATGCAGTGAGACTGTGGAACTCACTACCGCACGACGTACGTGATAGTGCGTCGACCGCCATCTTCAAAAAACGTCTGAAAAAGCACTATTTGACTTTGGCTTCTAACTAAAAGTCCTGGATTGTATGCATTTAGATATAGAAAAATTTTGCGTATGCATAATAATATTGTGTATGTTTATATGACAGAGTTGTATGTTTAGTGTATGTATATATTATATGTAAGTATATATTTATTTGTTAAAAAGATACAGGCATTCCTCATTTATTTCATAATTAAAACTTATGTACGTATTTTATTTAATATTAAATAGGTATTTATTCTATTATATTTGAAGTATTATTATTATTATAGTCTTTTGATTTTAAGTTGATTATGAACACATTTTTCTCAGTGCACGTATGTATGTCTATCCTATCGAACCTGTTTTCCTTCACATTTGCAGGGTTTTGCTGGAAGAAATCTCTTTTTAGAGATAAGCTAGTGCCTTTTGTACATCCTATATCTAGTATGTATTTAACTTTTATGTCGTGTGTGTGTACGATGTGTACTCGTGTGCAATAAATTATAAATAAATAAATGAGTGCAAGAACGGAAAAATAATTTTTATCCACAATATTAACTATTTCACTTACCTAATATGCCCTATTTTTTTCCTTTCGGTAAAAAAACACATCCGGTATAAAACATTGTAACAATAAAAAAACATTTATTTATTTCTACAATATCGTGCTGTCATGTCTTTGACATTTGAAGTGACGAAATGATATTTAACGGAATCTTAAAGTTAAGAAGCGTTTGCGTATTCGGACGTATAAAAGCAACCTTTGAGTTTCTTGAACTTGTGCTCAAAGAAGACTATCTAGGTTCTAAAGTCGCTTCAAAAGAGATTTTCAAGTGTTTTTACCCATGAAAATAACTACTTCCTTAAGGACGAAAACTATAACCAGAGTGCAATGAAAAAAGCCGAATATTTTTTTCACTCACGTCAGCGACACCTCTTTCTTCAAAATCGGTGCAGTAGTTTGGTTATAACAATACCCACATACATAGACCGTAGTCGCGAAGTAATGAAATATTCGTTTACATAACTTGTTTATTTCTTACAAAGGTGTTTTTACACAATTGTAGCTGATTCATTGCTTGTTTGGTACCATTCTGTTACAATGACATTGTTACGGAACCCTCAGTGTACAAGTGAGACTTGTCCTCGATTGGCATTGAGTCTGCGAAATACACACAATGACAATCTCCATAGAGAAGTCACACACTTCTGAAGGCATATATTTCCCCTCACTCCTGACCTATTCAGACAATCGTAAACATTTACTGGCTCCCTACTAACGACACTGCATCCCATCAATGGTCTACATTCCCCTTAAATTGCGACACGCACTCGGGACAATTTCCCCTGCGTCTGTGCTTCTATTTTTGTTCCAACGAATCACAATTACGAGTGAACTACATTGAATTCTACGAGATTTGTCCGTCTTTACTTACGCAATAGCAAAGAGTAAATCACGTGTGAACAATATGGAATAACTGGAGCTGTGTCAGTCAACTCTTTCATAATTTATTTATTTATTTATTTAGGATCACCAACAGTTGTTACACTAGTACATAGTCCATTTAACAATTAATGTAGCTGGTATTAAATTTAAATGTACAACCTTTTATAGGTGAACACATCATGCAAAAAGCTTTAAAATAAAATAACAGTAAAACAAAAACTTATTAATCTAAATTTACCTCTATTTAGCTTTGATTGGTTGAGCAGTTCCGTGCCAAGTTGCGGTGATAAGGTAGTGAAATAATAACTAGAGAGTATAATATATTATGTATGTTGTTGAGGGATAATATGCGGAACTCTAGGTATTGGTCTACATAATATCACTAAGCCAATCAAAGGGGCAATGTATTTAATATATTCAAAATATGCCTTCAAATTCAAAGCTATTATATTATATGAACGCGCTTCAAACATTCAGCATCACCTTCAAATCATCATCATATTTGCAATCCTCCCCCATTGATTTTCAGGTCCTTACTTATGAAATTGGCGTTTTGTATGAAGAATTTCATTAAGACTGTTTTCTCCATACAAACATTTTTGATTTTTTTTTGGGAACGGCAAATCCAAATTTAGCTTATCTTTGTGTGTATAGTATTATCGGATAACATTAAGTTAAGTATAGGCAGCGTTAATTTTTAAAAGTAACCGCTTTATAAAAGTTTCAGCGAATCTAAGAAAGGATTATGGGAAGCACATGAAAAGAGCACTGTTAATTTTTTTTTTATTATGTGATTTAGCCCAGAAATTAAAAAATATTTCATGTGAAACCTTGAAATAATATTCCATTTTCCAAATAAAAAACAAATTTGGATATAGCTTTGAAAATCGCAGGAATTGGTACATATGATTAACGAAGAAAAGAACTCAAATTTCAAAGGTAAAGACCCAATAATATATTATTTTCAAAAGTATCTATTTGAATAATAAGCAAGCATAGACATTATGCACAACAGGTTAGCACTTGACCTCAATTACACCTGATATTAAGTGAAGATGAGGCCGAATTTGGAAGCGTACTAACCCGGAAACCCCGTCTTATTTGGGTGCCTAGCTATCTTATTTCTGACAACCGTACAATAACAATGCTATTAACATTCCTGTTTTGATGATGAGGTCGAAGGTGAAAGCGTACTGACGCGGAAAAGCCAACACATTTGGGGGACTGGCTATCTTATCTCTGACAATCGGAACACAACAATGCTATTAACATTGCTGCTTGGCGGCAGACTTAGATAAGATGGTGGTAGCTAGCCAGGCGGACATTTGATAATGCCCTACCACCAACCACACCGAGTACTAAACATGTGCCCAGCTGGGGATCGTACCTGCGATCTCCGATTCGTAAACCCTGTTGTTTACATTGAGACACGGACACGGTAATACAATAATATATATTATAATATACATTTTTCTCCTAAACCTACATAAATGGAGCAAGGCGAGTTTCTGGCTCGTTCTTCTCTGGAGAGTCAGCCTTGTGAATGAGCAGCATTTTTAATATTAAGTGAAATAAATGTTACATTTTCAAGTGATTTCTTTATTAAAATTAAAGAAACTCTGTGTAATAACCATGTTAGTATTAAAAAAACAAAAAACCCTACAGCTATCTGGGGGCACGGCAGTGCCCCCGCCGAGTCGAGCGAAAAGGGCACGGCCGTACTATCCTTTTCTCGAAGCCACTCAGAGCTCTTTTGTGTATGTAACTTCCTTTTGGATAAAGCTAGATATATAGTATTTTGCGGACGCCATGTTTGATCATTTACCATAAAATGTTTTCTATGACACTACGGTACCAAGACGAATCTAATGATGCGCCAAACGAACGGACAAATTTTATATATACATACATACATTCACTCTAAAAACATTACCCTACTTCCTTGGACAGTCGGGGGATAGATGATGAGATAGATAGATAAAGCCTTTGTTTCCACAGTCAATTTTGTATACCTAACGTATGTGTGTGCTGCAGCATTATAAATTTTATTTTTACGATAAGGAGATCTTAGCTGAATTCCAAGTCGAGTTAACTAGGCTTATAATTGCTTTTGTTTTATAATTTGTAATATAAATTATAATAGTAAATATGGAAATCTATTCAAAAGATATGTTGTTACGGAGTATCTTGTCGCTTCTTCTCCATAACCGCATCAAGATGCAAGTTCGCAAGTGTATTGACTCTGACTTTGCAAAGCTTTTTAAACAGTGACTTTTTCGTGTTATTTCTCAATGAACTTAACTAAAATCTAAGTGCTCGACGAAATTAGCACAGTTTTTATACAACTTTCGCATGTTCCATGAATAATTAACTTATTAGAAAAATTTCAGTGATTTTTCGATAATTACTTGCCACGTTCAGAGGCAGTGTGATCGTTAATCATAAGAGGGAGGGGGGGACGTGTAGCATATTGTCCCTTTCACTACCAAAGAGATCTCTATTTCCTTCTTGGTCACGCTTGGGGGACTCTCGTAGTATGCAGTTAAATAAATCTGTTCCATAAAGACATATATTTTTTAAATTACAGCGAATATTGTACTCTATTGCCTCACTATAAGGTAGAAAGTCATCAAGCTTTGATGTAAGTTAGGAAAGGGAGCGCAACGGTTTGGTCTCATCCAATGCCATGACAACCAAAACTATACAATAGGTTGCAGTGTTTAAGTTGCATTTCTTCTGACGCTGGTTTTGTCACGTTTCGATTCCGGAATATTTCCCGCGTTTTCGACCTTAGCACTAACGCATAAGAGCGTATGTGGGTTCCAGTGTGAATATGCAGTAATCTCCTAGTTCGTTCTGGTGTCCTAGTACCGAATGCCCTTTTGCACGTGACGTCACCCCTCGGCATTCACGCCTTTCTAGGTAAGCTGCACTTGCGCACTGTGAGGAGTGTACATTGCTGACATGGCGTAGCACGTATCACACTCGTATAGAGCATTCGAAAAAAATGCAGTCCCCAGAAGAAAAAAAACATTAATTTAATCACTTCTGCGGATATGTTATACCATCTACTGCTGCATAAATCACGTTACATGGACTTTATAGGAGTGAATACGAGAAAAGAAAATCATGCATTATTTTCGCGTAAGTGACCACGGACGACCTGATGAAGGTCGCGACAAGTCGCTCGATGCAGAGCTCTTCCAACCGGTCGCTCTGGAATGGGGGATGCCTATGTTCAGCAATAAAGTCCTGTGATTGACATGATGTGGACCATAAATTAAAAATAATAAATAAACACGTTCAAGAAATTCTAAGTAAAGCACCGTATTTACTTTCTGAATCAATTTCAGTAAAACCGTTGATAATTTCCATTAATGCTAATTTCTATTATTATTTAGGTAATAACTAAACTTATGCAAATGACACGATTGGAATATTATGTATATTGCACTTGCAGTCACCATCATCATTATATCAGTCATAGCACATGCATTGTTTTAAAAAAATACCCACATAATTGAAGACAACAGCCCGAGATTGGCCCACGCTGGGCGCCAAAATTACTTCTCAGTTTAATTTAACAAAAGTGCAACTACGTTAATAAGATTTAGTAAATTATGCCTACATACCTACTTACATACGTCACTAAAGTCTTTATAAATTAATGAATTTTGAAAGTACATGCTCATCACAAATTGATAAATTGATAAGCAATATTGATATTGCAATTCAATTAATATTGATATGAAAATTAATATAGCCCTCAATACTGGGCGCCAAAGTGACCATTCTATTTGTTGTAACCAGTTGAAATTAGACTACTCCTAATAAAGTCGGGTTTATTGACTTAACCAGTGAAGTAAAGTTATTGAGTAAATTTCTTGAAAGCCGTGGTTAAGTTATATTTGAGAAATTTCACGAGCTCAAGGTTTAGCATGTTATATTGCAACAAAATTTGAAAAACCTATTGAAGCCCACGTTGGGCGTCAAAGTGATCATTTGGTTGGATCTTACAAAAGTTGATATGAGCTCACGTTGGACATTTTTTTTATTCTAATTTTTAGCAAACACATTCGACATTAAAATGATCTTTAGGTCTCTTGTATCCAGTAAGCCCAAAAATATAGTTTAAAATTCACTAACCGACCTTGTATACATATTATGCGTAATAAAATAATTAATTCACCTGCTCCGTACCGCACAGACAACGTTTCTTAGAATATACGTAAAACGTCCCCTTGCGCGTACCCGGGACTAGGCTACCAGAGTCTAAAAGAAGGTGTGTTCAACTTTGAATGCCAGAATGATCGCGAGTCACGTGCAATGCCATGTGTCAAAGCGATAGTAGGACTAAGGCCTTATAAGTCTGAAAGAGTTTGTAGTAGAACGAGAATTATGTTCACGTTGAATGTTGCCGGCTGATCAGTGTGAGTCACGTGCAATGCCATGTGTTGGAGCTACAGATGGACTAAGGCCCCATAAGTCTGAAAGAGTTTGTATAAGACAGAGAGTCCTATAGTACTCGCAGTTACAAACGTGTTTTTACTGGAGTATTTTTTCTAATACAAAATAATAAATTTGGAAAGATGTTCAAAAACTATTATCTTTAAAAAGTCATTTGTGTGACGAAACTTGCGAGACAAATATACATTATACTAGATAATTAATAACAGTCGCAATCCTAATTCGTTAACTTACAATAAACATTCCAGTTGCTAATTTTATATGTATATACCTTTTTGCAATTTAAAATAAAATTTCTTTTCATACAGTTCTTTATTTATTTATGAACTTTTGTGTAAGACTAACTTAATTAAAACACAAAATAAAAAGCAACAAAAAACACGGAAATAGACCTGAACACGTCTACCTACTCTCCATAACTATGAGACAAACATGATCTATGACCTATGAGGTAAACAACGTGTTCAAGGTCCGAACCGTGGGGGAAGGTGCCCAAAAGATTGGCAGCATTACCCCATTGAATGGCAAGGCTAATTCGCTGCCCGAGGTAGCTGCCAGCTCTTTTGTCACCCGAGGTCTCATTTAAGCGCGACGACAGATCTTTAAAAAATCATCCCGCTTCTGGACCACCGGAGTCCTAAGGTTTCGACTCCAAAGGGCACAAATAAGTAATCTGAAAAAAAATACTATTATATATGGGACATTTATCTACAGTCAAACTAGCCAAAGCATGTTATATGGATGCTAGACAGTTGACAGGCGATTTTTCCTTTAAAAGAGATGTAAAATTTTAACATGGGATGTCTAAATGACATCAATAATTAATTTCCTAAAAATTTATGCATGAATTATATCCAAAATTTGCACTCTCCCATACATTTAACAATAATATTGCCTCATTATCAGACTAATATAAGACTCGAAAAGTTAATTTTATACAAATGTCGAAATTGTCGATTAATATTGAAAACCATTTTAATAATGACTGTACCGAAAACATAAGATTTTTCCTGGATTTGTTGACAAACTTGTCATTACAAGTATAATTGCGGAGAGATACGCACGTGTCGTGGTCCATAGAGTATGTATGGACGGAGTAATTTATTGAATTGTCTGTCAACCAGTCGATGAACAAGTTGCTCGACTTGCAAATTGCGTTTTGTCTGAGGTTTGCAGAAAATATTTCATATACGTACATATTCAATTTTGCGTTTTGCTGGTTCTATTAGCTGTATAGAGTAGAGAGATAGCTTGCATCTCGCTCGAACAATATGGCAGGCCACGTGTCCCTACACCGAGAGATACCAGGATGGCATGAAATAGGTAGCGGCGATGTAGGCGGAGGGGGAGATAACGGAAAGTCACGTGGACTGTCATGCGTCGACGGGGTACAGATACCAGGAATACAGAAGCATCAAGCAAGTGATAAATACAGTTCGAAACTCCGTTGAAAACATACGGATTGTATTTTCTACGGTGGAAATGTTCCATCGAAACTGCCTTCGTGGCTCTATATGAAAACATAAAGTTAATAAAACGGGGTGTACATGTTTAATACTCGAAATTTTTTTATGCAAAACCGTTAGCTCTTGACCTCAATTTGACCTGATTTTGATGTTCAGGCCGAATGTGTTAGCGCGCTCACCAAGAACGGGACTTATTTGGGTGATTGACTGTCTTATCTCAAACAGCTGGTACACAACCAAGCTTCAACATTGCTGCCTGGCGGCAGACTTAGATAACTTGGTAAGAGGGGTAAATGTTTGTGTGATGAATACGCACATTTATTCTCGTGTCATGGATGTTTATATAAATATTCATTCGTATCTAGTATCCATAATACAAGCTTTGCTGAGTTTGTGACAAGATGATTGGTGTAAGTATAATAATAATAATAATAAATATCTTTACACATACACACAGCGCCATCTAGTTCCACACTAAGCAACTAGGCTTGTATTATGGATACCCGATGGTTGATAAACTACAGAAATACATTTTTTTTGTAAATAAATACATAAATGAAAAACATCCATAACTTGGGAACACATGTCTGTATTCATCATATAAACATATGCCCCTAGCGGGATTCGAACAACACCAAACAGGTCGTAACAAAAGTGTCCGAAATATATTTTTCCTTTGCTTTATTTGTTTATCCATGGAACAGGGCCGATAGTTGTAGAAGTCATTGGGGGAGGCCTTTATCCAGCAGTGGACGTCTTTCTAGCCGAAACATGATGATGATCCATAGATTAGCAGATTTTTTCTGCAAGTACAGACGTATGTCTCATAGAAGACATTAAAAATATAGAAACACATATAGAATCACAAGACGGTTTTCGTAAAGTTTCTACAACTATTTACCCGACTACTAAAAGGAGGATAATGAATTCCTCCAGCATAAATGTCTGAATTGTCGCCTTGAATTTTTAATAGGTAGGTAGCAACAGTATTTTTATTGTTTTACCTCCTTTTAAGCATCCTAGAAAATAAGATCTCTAAAAATGTAATATAAAAAGGAACCATTTGTCAAGATTTTATTAATTGGATGGGGAAGAGACTGGTTACCCACAACACAGGGAATCCTAGTGTGGGGACCAGGGCTACCTCATTGGTTATATTGTAACTCTGTTTTTGACACAATAAATGATTTTTACATTTATTTTTACATTTCTTTTTACATTACATCATGGTTTCGTCATTTTCGAAATCCGTAATCTATGCCGAAATCGGAATCGCCCAAACGGGAATGTGCCGAAACAAGAATATGTCCAAGTAGGCATCAATCCTCTTTTTTTTGGAAAATAAAATTACATCGACGTGTTTACGAGGTTTCACAGATATATTTTCCTACCACATTCATGAAATATTTTCTTTTTTATTTGTTTTATTATTCGTTATAGGATTTTTTCTTTTGCACACAATTTACTGCTAAACCCCAAATTTACTAAGTTTCCTATTTCAATGCTCAGGTTGGCTGGAAGAGATCTCTTAAAGAGATAAATCCACCTTTGTACGTGACCTATTGTTTGTACTCTGTTATTGTAATATTTTGGTGCAATAAAGAATAAAGAAATACATTTAGGAATTAATTGATAATTCCATTTTTCTCTTAAACATTATGAATGCCATTTTTATTTTATTTTATTTTATTTTATTGATAATACAGAATCAACAGCATCATTATAAAAAATATTACACAAAACTTATAAGCCAAAGTCATGCCAATTACAGATTCTAACTTTTCAATACAATTCTTTTAAAAAAATAATTCGGTGGAAAGTCACTATTAAATAATAATCATTATACAATCTAGAGGTAAAAGTAAATAGTGAGACAAACTAAGTAATAATAAATAATTCAGTTAATAAGTAATATTACAAATAAAAAATTGGTCAAATAATTCAATCAATGTCAGATAATGATCGGAGGATGACTAGTCGCGCGGACAGGTGAGCGAGGCCATCTTCTTCCTTAGCAATATCGATTCCACCTTCATTATATAGCGGTTTAATTATCCCATTAAATATCCCATGTATTTTATTTATTTTTTTTTTATATGAGAGGGCGGCAAACGAGCATGCGGGTCACCTGATGGAAAGCAATCACCGCCGCCCATGGGCAACACCAAAAGGGTCACAGATGCGTTGCCGGCCTTTGAGGAAAGTGTCCATCCCAGAATAAGTAGGGCAGCCTGAGCGATGAGGGATTCTCCAGCAGTGCTGGTACCCTCCTGGGGTACTAACTCTTTAAATACCGCTACCATTCTGGAGAGAGACTGGAAGGTGGGCTTCCGGCGCCCTCGCTCACCGGACGAAGCGCAGTGGCAAAATGCCACTACTCAGACGTCGGTCTTCTGCGAGAGGGTGGTACTTCCCCGGTCGAGCCGGCCCATTCATGCTGCAAGCTAATAGCTTACAGCGTGGCTCTACCACTACAAAATGTATTATGTATGTATGAATTTCGCAATGTCGTTTTTTTATGTGTGTGAGAGTATGTGTGTGTTTTCTCTTAAACAATAAAAATGACCCTTTCTAGAATGTTCTAATGTCAATATTTCCCTCTTCCGACATTCTGTATAATCCTAAGCCTATTACCCTACCTAGAACGTTATAAACTAAGTACCTAGTACGACACAGTCTTACACATGTTGTAAAGGGAAATCTTGTAAGTCCGACATCAATAGGCAAAGGAAGGCGTTAGTTAGGAAGCCATAATGGTAACACGCAGTAAAGCAGGTTCACCTGATTGGTTACAAATCAAGATATGTAGGACATTCCGATATTACATGTAATTTTTAGGCTTCAGCTGTTTTAAGGTGAAAATGGGACTTTATGACTATGGGACTAAGCAGACTTTATTTATCCGTCTATCTGTTCATCAACATTGTAAGAAAATAGATATATATATCAGAAAATTTGTTTGTAGAGAAAGAAGGCGATCGGAAATTTTTATACAAGAAAATAAATATATCAGAAAATACATTTTTTTTTTAAGCACGATGGGTTCGTACTTGACCTCAATCACACCTGATGTTAAATGAACATGAGGTCGAAGGTGGAAGCGTACTAACCCGGAAACCCCAACACATTTGGAGGACTGGCTATCTTATATTAAATGAATATGAATATGAATATCTCTTTTATATCTATATTATCTTATCTCTGACATCTAACAAATCTCTTTTTTACCCGCGACGAAAAACGACGGATGTTATGTGTTTGACGGCGTTATGTGTGTGTGTGGTGTAAAAAGAAGACCCAACCCGTCTCTTCCCGTAGGTGTCGTGAAAGGCAACTAAGGAACTTTCCGATAAAAAAACGTCAATCAACCAAATAACTTTATTCTTCATTAATGATTCGTTTTCAAAGATAATTTTTTTTAATTCTTGACCCCCCTCCCCCTCTTCGCAACTAAAATCTGGCTACGTCAATGCTTACATGCATGCAAATATACACATACACACACACACACAACATCCATGGTTCACAATATACTGAATTGAACACGTGACAGGGGGAGAGTCCATCGCCATTAAATCGTGCAAATGTATAAATGTTTTTTGGTGGAAAGTCTCTTAGTCGCCTTTTACGACACCCAGCGGAAGAGACGGGTTGGTTCTATTCTTATTAAGCTGCACGAATCGGAACTCTCAGCGCGCCCTTGAACTTGAGAGGTCATTTTCCCAAGTCAATACGAGCAAATACTTTTCATGCCGCCTAGGTTTCTGAACTCAGCGCCATCTGCTCGCTTCTTTGACAATTCACATCCTGCCCGTCCTGATAGAGCGCCATCTGTTCAGATTTTCTCAAACTAACTAGTACACTGAAAACTTCCCTTTCGTGGTGTAAATGTGAAAACTGTACTCGCGCAACGATTACTAGATGGCTCTGTACAGACGATGAAATATGTAAACAGAATGAATATTTTAAATTGTCCTGTTTGATAGAAATATGATCTTATTGAGTATTTTTTTTATTTCTTTATAAAATGTAACACAGTTTGACATTATTCAATTAGGTATTCCTGCGAAAATTACAGTCATTACGGTATCTTTAAGATAGATAAAAAGTTTATTGCATAAACTAGCACACAAAAAGTAGCTGGTGGTAGGGCTTGTTATAACTTCTATTTCACTTGCCCAATATGGCCTATTTTTTAAAACTCACCGATATAATTATATACAGTGTGAGAAAAATCATGTGGGAACTTATTATTAACATGTAAATATTTTAAATTATCCACAGTTCTTGTTGTTAGATCTCCAAAAAGAAAAGATTGTTGAGATCTTTGGGGGGGGCGTTTGTCCAGCAGTGGACGTCTTTCGACTGATATATGATGACTTTCGATGATGATAATGACCTCATGGTAGGCCAGTGGTTCGATGGAGGTGTTACAGTAAATCAAACATTGAGAACCTCCGTGGCGATGGCTTGAACGGGCAGACATACTTTATTTATGAGCCAGGAATAAAAATCACACACAAAATCAAATTTATTGTTCTCACTAACAACTTTACGTCGCGTAGTCAAGTATTGGATGTTATGTGGAACCGCGGCAGAAAATCCGCATAGTTTCAAATACAAGATGGAGCGGACGCAAGACGGTCCGACGAAATAAACGCAAGCGGTTCCCCACCGCTCCTGGTAGCGGATCACCTGCTCCGTGTGGTCATTGCGATTTTTATGAAATTATACCAGTTATGGCGACTTTTGAAACTATCTATTCATATATATACTCTTCAGTGGGTACTGTTTATAATACTTTTGACCATTTTTTAGTATGCTTTTTTTTCATATTTTACTTTTTATACCTACACCGTTTGGGACGTTTCTTTTTGTTTTTGATTGCACTGACGATTCTGCTATATTTTCTGCAATACATTTGGTTTCTCTGTCCTCTGCAGCCTTTGGGATACAGTTTTGATCTTCTAGTTTCTTTGAATCTTAGAAAATTGTTTCATGCATGACTCTATAGTTTGAATCGAAGACAAATTAAAGATTACAAAGCGTCAATTGCAGCTTTGTAATAATGGCAAATTTGCTCTTGTAACACTATTTACCACAAAGGAAAAGTAAATATTTAAGCTATTGACTGGACCATTAGCGGTTTTTTTTTTATGCACAACGGGTTTTTACTTGACCTCAATCACGCCTGATGTTAAGTGAAGATGAGATCGAAGGTGGAAGGTGGAACCGAACCCTGACCCGGAAACCCCAACATATTTTTATAACTATTTAGAAACGTTCTGCAACGCCACAGACATGTGCAACACCCATATCTTAAATGCCCGTTCTGCCGCGATTCGTCGCATAAATATCCATTAACTCATAATCTACTCCAAACTCCTCCATTCCAGCGTCAGCTCACACTCGACGTCATAGTTCCTTATCAGATCCTCCTCCAATATCACAATTTCTATTAAATCCGGGCACAACTGTTCGTCGAAGGTCACTTCTTCATCATAGTACTCTACTGAGCTAAATAAGTAATCACTGGCTCGCCTTACGACGTCGTCTGTTCCGTTAGTAGTAGCTTTGGTTTTATTTTTAATATCTTTTGTTGTATCTTTTAAAGATGACGTATCTCTTGTTATTGTGTACTTGGCGGATTCCGTTGTCGTTGCATTCTCGTGTTCTTTGTCTGTAGATTCCATATTATTTTCTATATTGGTAACAAGCTCAGATTGAGTAGTTGCTTTTGATTCTTCAATAATCTTCAAGAATATTTTACTCTTAACTGCTGGTGTAGACTGCATAAAAGATTTAGTTATTTGAGCTTTGTCAATAGATATTTCCTTATGTTTAGGTCTATGTTTCTTAATCTTCACTTTAGTATCGCTGTCTTTGATCGTGCAAGGTTGCTCATTTAGATCATTTTCGTCAACTGGTAGAGCCTGAGCTGACACAAATTGAACCAACGAAGCGTCGTTTCTGAGACTCTTTCTGTACCTCTTTATTAAATCATTGAACGACTCTTCTTTGCACCCACTTTTCCTTGCATCTATATCGAAATCTGTTTCCTTCAAATGTGCTATGTTCCACAATTGGTTCGCATATTCATTATTGATCCTTCGGTTGTCGCCAACATCTATATCAATCTCGTCACTCCTGTCATCCATTAGCGCATTCGCATTCATTATTACTAAACATATTAATAAATTACATTTAAAGTTTAACATGTTGTATTACAATTCGTGCACATTGGTCAAGAACTTTATGATTACATGGAAATTTTAATTAATTCCGTATCGTTTTGTATGCTTGGTTACAACTGGTGGAGCGTGGTGTAAATAGCGAATGCATTTAGAGCCAGTGCGATATATTGGGTCTTTACCTATGAAATTGGAGTTTTTTTCTTCGTTAATCATATGTACCAATTCCTGCGATTTTCAAAGCTATATCCAAATTTGTTTTTTTTTTGGAAAATGGAATAATATTTCAAAGTTTCACATGAAATATTTTTTAATTTCTGGGCTAAATCACATAATAAAAAAATTTGAACAGAGCTCTTTTCATGTGATTCCCATAGGTAATCATTTCTTAGATTCGCTGAAACTTTTATAAAGCGGTTACTTTTAAAAATTAACGCTGCCTATACTTAACTTAATGTTATTCGATAATACACACAAAGTTTGTCGTTCCCAAAAAAAAATTAAAAATGTTTGTATGGAGAAAACAGTCATAATTAAATTCTTCATACAAAACGCCAATTTCATAGGTTAGGACCTAATACAAGCTATGTCCTATAGCTTTTAATGTAATCACCCCTGAGTTTCTTGCTCATTCTGCTCTAGAGAATTAGTCTTGTGAAAGACCGGTTAGTAATGATTTGAGGATTTCACGTTATAAATTACAAAATTATCAAATCTACCTGTAAAGTAATATTACGAAATCAAATGTCTATTTGTCTGTCCGGCTATGACATCTAAACTGCTAAACCGATCATATTGAAAGGCAGAAATCCAGCCTAGGTCTCGAGGAAGAACATGGTTATTACCAGACTGCCCCAGAGAACGCTCTGGCAGAGTCGCCCTATCGTTGGGGTCACCGAGGAGGATAGAGAGCATGTGCTCTGGGCGTGCCCTCTATACGGCAAGGAGCTACGAGAACTGCTGGCAAGAATACAGTCCAACATCTTTGGCCCGATTCACCATGGAGACCTCGTGAGTACAGAGGCGAACTTCGCATGCTTCACTGGATTCGCACATGCGTGGCACGGAAGACGAGCCCGGCTGGAATTTGAAGAGCAATAAGACAAGCCAATAAGAGCTGCCACTGGGCGCGAAGTCGCACAAAAATGTGCTGTGAACGTCAAGCCCAAGAAAGGGGAGAATTGGCAATTAGGGACAAGGACAGAGAAGTTAAACAATTTGTCGAGAATCAAGAAAATGTGCCATCGGGAAAGAGCCCTGCGCAAGTAGGTATACCGGGCACATCTCTCAATGATTCGGCCCGTATAACCAAGATGGTTGATGGGGCCATGGGAAGGTGGTGGGTTTGCCCCAGAAGGAAGGTAAAGTGTTTCAAGCGTATGTACATATAGAAGATTTCTATGTTACCTCCTATTGACACTACTCTCAAAATATTGTTTTTTTTTTATCTTATTTAAAGAGCTTAGTCATTCGAATGTCTATGTAGCTCTATAGTAACGCAATGGATTTATGCCTTATTGTTTATACCGACTCTTACTAATATAAATTAGTAGGAATAAACTTAATCGAGCAGCAACAAAATTAGCCTATATGTTAATCCAGGTCCATTATCTACAAACCAAATTTCATCCAAATCTGTCCAGCCGTTTAGGTGTGAAGATGTAACAAACATACATACATTCACACACACAAACTTTCGCATTTATAATATTAGTCGGGATAAGTAAGTGCTTAAGTAAGATAAGTAAAGATATTGGCCGCCTCAATTAAGTATATACAACATGTAACAGAATTAACCAAAACCTCATACACCCCAAATGATTTATAATTTAATAAATCTATCTGCATAACTATTCAAATAATTTAAGGAATATCTTAAAAGCATTTTTAGTTATCGTGTCCACATCATTTGATTAATAATTCTACAAAGTTTACTACCAGTTGTCAGTTACCCACTCGTGGAAAAACCATCTGTCACCATACAGTTATTGGCGGGAAAACAGTTGCAAAAGAAAAACGAAGAAAGAAGATTGGTAGCAAAAGCAATTTATTTAAAATAATAAGGGCGTGGTCGTATCAAACACACAGACTTTAGAACAACTCTAGAATTGATCTCAATTTAATTATAATTTTTGAAATTATTACCTATATTTTAACATAGTGCAATCGACTCTACTTCCGATTCTGAACAAACTAATTTCTGGTTTTGCCTTAATTCTGTTACATGTTGTATACTGATTAATCGTTAATGCTATTGTCAGATGTAAATAGCGTTGGTAAGCCTAATAAATGAAATAAAATAATCATAGAATTTTATGTGTCATCTTTTAGTTCAATTTCATTTATTATAAATGAGCATAATGAGAGCTATGAATGTTTTTAATAAACACTGATAAACGGAGAATAATTGGTATAATTTCTGTCACACAAAGGTGAATAAACATTACGGCATTATTGCTGTCATCATGTCTGCTCCGAAGGGCTATCAGCCTCACTAACTAGTCTATTGAAAGTCACTACCCCTCAAATGTGGGGTAATACGCCAATTTAAAGGACAGTCCACAAAACATAAGGGGTGGCTTGAAGATAAACCTTTTGACAAATAAGTAGGATACAATCACGTATTACTTGTTGTGGTAACTGTACACAAAATGTGTGCAATGGATTAAAATTTTAATGGTTGTTAGACTTAAATTCATATGTTTGTTTGCGGTAAAACAGTTGCGGGTTCGAATCCCGCGACGGGTAAATGTTTGTGTGATGATTACGAACATTTATTCCGGAGTCATGTATGTTTATGTAAATATTTATGTATGTTTATCCGTTATCTAGTATTCATAGTACAAGCTTTGCTTAGTTCGGAAGTAGATGATTGGTGTAAATGTCCGATATATTTATTTATTTATTTATACATAACGTCATTCAGACGCATTGTTAAATCAAATATATAAAAAAAAATATTGAACATACATACATAACGTCTCGAAATCTATCACAAATGAGGTAGTAACAGATATTACAAGCAATAGTAGTTGTGTAGTTTTTTAAAAAAAATAACATGTTGATTTTCAATAAGTGATATTTTTGTATCCTACATTGAATGCAATATTTTTGATTTTGATTTTGATTTAGTCTTCGGGTGTTCCAAAGATTAAAAGTTCAATGATTGAATCAACATCCACGGTTCCCTTATGAAATATGCAGAAATTCACACGTGACAGGGGTTGCAGCAAAACTATAGATGCTTTTTGGTGGAAAGTCCCTTAGTCATCTTTAACGACTCCCATAGGAAGAGACGGGTTGGTTGCATTCTAATTTAATTTCCCTTTAGACTTTCTCCTACATATATTTATAAATAAAGGCCTGATACCTTACATTTTTACAGTTTTTTGGTGGATGTCGAAGATAATGCGGTTTTCTCAATGTTCAATTTATAGTTATTTATATGCAGTCAGGTTTTAAGGTTTTTAAATGCATTCATGTGCTTATTTCGGAGTTATTTCTAGTGACATGTAAACCGTCCCTAACCCGCCCCGCCCCTTAGAGATCAAAACAGCCCAATTACAACGCGGCCCTCTAATAAACCCTCGTTACTCAAATCTGAAATAAAGTAGCGGGTAAAATAATCACGGCTTCGCGTCGCGCTGAATTACCATCTTGTTTGAATAAATTGGCGGGTTAGGACTTGGACCTCTGGCTGTTTGCAGTACTCGCTGCAATATAGCTATTATGTCGCTTTAATGTAGCCTATAAGCAATAATTTTCTAGATAACTTATCGCTGCTTGAAAGAATTAGTGTTATAAGGAATAAGAATATGAAAACTTTATTTGATCCATTTAGCGACACTTATACATTTAAGTTAATGATCAGGGTTCTATGTAGGTACTATACATATAACTCAACATGAAAATATAAGGACCATCAATCCAAAGGTAAGGTAAGCAGTAGGTACGAGATTTCGGTGTCGCAAAGTTGTAGTCGAAAGGAAAAAACGACTACAACGCTGGTTTTCAGTGGAGCCTGAGGTGAGATCACGCACGCCCATGGGACACACACAAATAATAAGTACTTAAATACCTGAATAGTTTATACACATATATAGATATACACATATGTAAGTATACACATATATGTACAATATATCCGAGTGACTGGTGCACTTTGCATTTTTTTTTTATATGAGAGGGCGGCAAACGAGCATGCGGGTCACCTGATGGAAAGCAATCACCGCCGCCCATGGACACCCGCAACACCAAAAGGGTCACAGATGCGTTGACGGCCTTTGATGAAGGTATACTAGAATTGTTTAAATGTGAAACGACGTATGTCAAAATTGGCACATTTTGCACCGACCGTGAGCGCGCTCATAGTGCACAGATCTGTGTTGTGTGGTTACTTCTCGTAATAAGAATAGAGTCAACTCATCTCTTTCCGTGGGTGTCAACAGGCAACTAAAGGACTTTCCACCAAAAAAACATTGTCAAATTTGTACATTTTAACAGCGATGGGCTCACCCTATGCATTTCTGTATATTTCGAAAGTTGAACCATGGATGTTGTACTTGTATTTTCTTGGAAATTATTTATCAAACAACAAAAAGCCTCCTTCTAAGTCTGTATATTGTCAGGACCAGTAGGGAATCCTGCACTGCGCGTGGCCAGGTTCGTACGTGACCTCAATCACACCTGATGTTAAGTGAAGATGAGGTCGAAGGTGGAAGCGTACTGACCCGGAAACCCCAACACATTTCGGGGACTGACTATCTTATCTCTGACAACCGGACAACTTATCTGTTCGTCTTCATGTCTCCAATCCAAGTAGGTAACCAAGGTTCTTTGTGTCACGATGAAAAAAAAAACCAACAAGACGGGACGGAATATGTCAGCCTCCATTCAATTTTTTTCAAATCCCTTTGGGCTTATTTCTGGTTATAGAAAATTATGGATAGATATGTCGTTGAAGACCGCGGCATAAATTGGACATTTATAAAGGGGTCAGGACCCCTATTCTCGCACACTCGACATTTGTCTATCGATAGACATTGGCATGTCTATCTCTTTCACACTTATATACGTGTGTAAAAGTGACAAACCTATTGATGTCGGTCGACATTGAAATCTCGAGTATGTGAGAATCAGGCTCCAGAAGGGTTTTTCAATTATTTATTACTAGCTTTCCGCTATTTTTAAATTTAAATTTATTTATCCCGCGGGAACTTTTCATTTTTTCGGGATAAAAAGTGCACTATATTTTAATCCAGGGCATGTTCTACCTATATACCAAATTTCAATCAAATCCGTTCATCCGTTTCGCCGTGTGATGGATATTTGTGAACGCAACCATACATAGAAATTGACATCAACGCACATCTGTCAACACAAGTATTTTTCCTACCCACTTCCCCTACCTTAGCCCGTGACAGTTATTAGTTACGTCGACAACCTTCGCACCCGGCGGTCAAGCTCGCGCAACAGCTTCCGTCCCGAGGCGATTTCTATCTTATCATCATCCGCGACCGCGACGTCTACGCGCGCGTTCCGTGCATATAATTTCTACACCAGTCTGAAGACTTCGACCCTAACGGCGGCCGTTAAGAACCAGCGCCCACGAAGCATACTAGGCAGGTCAGTCACAGGCTTTTCATTTTCCCATCATCTTTCCCCAACACCGTGATTGAACATCAAACAAACAAACAAATAAACAAACAAATAAACAGACGTCCATCGCGTTTATAATATTAGTTCGATTCGACTAGTTCGATGAACAGGGCGCAGAGGCAGTATAAAAAAAAAAAACTTCTTAAATTACAGTGGCACAATTATTTTCCTTTGGAGTGACCAAAATTGGCACTATTTCAGCACAGTTTTTCACATTGTCAAAATAGCCGAATTCCCCTTTGTGAATTGTACCATCACGTTCATCTAATTAATCACAACAGGATGCGTAGTACGCTTTTCCAGCGCTGCTTCGCTTTTGGTTCTGGTGTGATGTTAACAACTTGCTAACAGATGCAAATTGCCGTCGGTTGGCTGGCGGTTGGCAGCCATGATTCCAAATGGCGCCAAGACATTACCATAATTTGTTCCAAATTCGAATACAAATGCTACAATTTACAACATACAAATGGGAGCGAAATTGAAAAACCGCAGACTCTCTTTTCTCTAATACAAGGTTGACATTAAATAAAACTTCGGATAATCTATCTTAGGAATGTCGGGTACTATTTAATTAGTATAAATTTAAATATGGGTATATATTTAATGTATTATTTTTTATATAATATATTATGTATGTATGTTTGTATGTATTCAATTAACGTATGTACTTATATGGGTGATTTATTTATTTTATTAAAATTAGTTTACTGCGCACGCTACCTACATATCATGTGCGTAATGCTTCCTAACCCAAAGGTTGCCTGGAAGAGATCGCTTTTAGTGATAATGCCGCCAAAATGTACTATCCCCTTTTTCTTATTGTTGTAATACATTAAAGAATATTTTGTTTGTTAGTTTTTCGAAAAGGCCCCGTGGCATGAAATTGAGAAGATCGCTTGTGTGGGATGCGACCTGTGTAGATACTTAGGCCGCATCCCATATCAAAACGAGGACTTTAAACTGATATCGAAAATACTTTACCTTATGAGTAAAATGACATTAATAACTTTTTAAAAATAAAACGAGAAATATCCAAAAAAATTACATTAAACACTCCCATACATTTAGCATGAGATAGTTGAGATTTTAGTTTTCTTATTTTAAGTGGAATAATATCAACTCATTTTACCCTTATCATTTTATAATTATGTATTATGATAGTGATGAATTTCAAGTAGATACACATGTAGGTTAATTATCTTACCACTTCAAATTAATAATAAACCGTGTTTCAATATTGCATTGATTTGAACTGGCTGAAAAGCAACATACTAAATAAAAACAAAAAAAAGATACTATTTGGTGTTCGTTCTAAATTCAAATTATTTATCGTGGATTCTCGGTCCCGCCAATTTATTGCGCGACGTCACGTCGAACATCTGCTTTGAATAGGTACAAAATTTTGTACTTACTAAGAAATAAAATGTATGGGTGTGTTTAATAATTTTTTTGGATATTTCTCGTTTTATTTTTAAAAAGTTATTAATGTCATTTTACTCATTAGGTAAAGTACTTTCGATATCAGTTTAAAGTTTTTTGATATCTATAATGGTTACGGAATAATCGCCTGTGCACACTTAACGATTACACCCCGTATATAATATTGGTACTGGCGCTGACTAAGCGATATGCGTTTATATTGCAGTACACCATTACGCTACGGTGAAACACCGAAATAAGGCAAGGTTGTCAATACACTACACTATCTTATCTCTGACAACCGGAACACAACAATGCTATGAACATTGCTGCTTGACGGCAGATTTAGATAAGATGGTGGTAGCTAGCCATTAAAATGTCCTACCACCAACCAAACCGAGTACTTAAACATGTACCCCGCTGGGGATCGAACCCGCGACCTCCGAATCGTAAACCCAATGTTGTTTACATTGACCCACGGAGGCGGTCCATGGGGCCAAGAGGCGAAGAAATTAGCAAAGAAGTTACTTACGTGTTTGGTCGACATTTCAGCGACAAGAGGGCTGGCAGCTGCCTCTCTCAACGTATTAGTATTGCGATACAGTGAATAACAGCCCCACGGCACCGACTTAGATGATTTTTTTATTAAATTTAATTTGTAAATTTAGTATCTTTGTAATTTTTAAGAAAACTTATTGTTTTGTCATTCGTTACACTAATCAATCATATGTAGGTGTACATCAGGAGCGTCAATGGCTCAGCGGCTAAGATATGTATTTATATGGGTGATTTATTTATTTTATTAAAATTAGTTTACCGTGCACGCTACCTACATATAATGTGCGTAATGCTTCCTAACTCAAAAGTAGCCTGGAAGCGATCGCTTTTAGCGATGAGGCCACCAAATTGTACTATCCCCTTTTTTTTACTTATCATTGTGTTATGCTTCTTATTGTTTTACAATAAAGAATTTGTTGTTTGTTTCTTAAAATGCCCCACCACCAACTAAACGAAGTACTAAAAACATGTACCCCGCTGGTGATCGAACCCGCGACCTCCGATTCGTAAACCCTATGTTGTTTACATTGAGTCACTAGGCGATGTGCCTGATATATAAAAATTCCAAGGCATGTGAAGATTGGATCCGCATGGTCGACTGTGGCCCATACTCCCTCATATACGAGGGAAGGCCTATTTCCCTGCAGTGGGATGTTTACTGCCTAACGGTAATACTTATGTATTCTCATCTAAAATGTTACCAACACCAAATAGTAAACATGTACGTTGCTGGGAATCGAACCTGCAACTTCAGTTTTGCATCATGGTCGCAAATGGAAACTGCGGTAGAGGTGAGGGGCGGCTAGTACGAGTACTTTACAATTCAAATACAGAGCAAAGCATTTTTATTGCCGAATTCTTCTCTGCTTGTATTGCGTGGAAACATACCCTTATATACGGGCACGCATCATCAACACCCACTCGCGTCTCGTCATTAAATTGGAAGGCTGTAACTTGATGCGTGTACATATGCCAGCGGTGAAGTATCGAATTTGTTGATTTAATTATATTGATATTATAATAATAATAAATATCCTTGGACATACACACAGCGCCATCTAGTTCCACTTTAAGCAACTATAGGCTTGTGTTGTGGATACCACATGGTTGATATACTACATAAATTTATTTTTTTTTGTAAATAAATACTTATTATAAATGAAAACATCCATAACTCGGGTACACAATGTCCGTATTCATCACACAAACATATGCCCCTTGCGGGATTCGAGCCCACTACACCAAACAGTTCAACATTATAACCTTATATTATATAGGAGAAATACATTATAACCTCGCGCATCGATAATAATTATGGAATCATAATTCATTAATGACTTACAGTAGGCCAATGAAACTTTATACTTGTGTGCGATCACGAGGTACCACTATCAAAGTTTTGTTGCGGAGTTTCTTGTCGCTTCTTCTCCCTAACCATAACACCTTGTGAAGCGATGTAGTTTAAAAAAAAATAACATGTTGACTTTCAATAAGTGATATTTTTGTATCCTACATTGAATAAAATATTTTTGATTTTGATTTTGGCCCGTTTACAGTGCTAAGGCTGATTATCGTTTCTTCTTTAAAATTATAACTTCTAAAAGATCCCTTTTAAATTCTGTTTTTGCTCAAATTAAGCACAAATTCATAAGATCGTGTGTAAAAATACGTTCTCAATATCTATGAAGTACCTACGTAAAAGTTACCGCAGCGGTATTTTGAATAACTTCGAAGTGCTAAGACGCGCAAATTTCAGATAAAAGACTCACATTTACAGCACGTGATGATCTACCTTCGTGGCTAATTTGTATTTAGAAAAGTCTACTTGAAAAAAATATACCACCTCACCCCAGCGAAAACTATTTTTAACGAATATCTCAATAACGGCTGGATGCACAAATTTCAAATTTCGTGCACATTTACACGAAATAACGCTCTAATTATTTGTGCAGTTTAAATCAACTAATTCGATACTTTTCCGGTGGCGTAACGCACACATTGCTTCAACCTTCTCGTTTCTGGCAGAGTAGAATGGATAGATAGATAGATAGATAGATAAAGCATTTATTTACGCCACTGCGTTCACACAACTACACAAATTTTACAAAGAAATATACATACAAATAAAAGTAAAGACTAGAAAATACAAAGAGCGAGTGTGTGCCGCAGTAGCACAAATGGGGTGGCCATTTCCTCCCATTGCCCTCAATAAGGCGACTAAGGGAATAAAGGAGGTTTTTAAATTCTTGATCCAGGGCATCAGAGGCTGATAAATGTATGATTCGAAAAAAAAAAGACGGTAATAGACTGGATTCAGGTAGTCTTCGGCCGTAGCTTCGGATTTTTTCTTTTGATAAGGATCCTTTATTTGCATAACTTCCGACGTTCCTTGCGTCCCGTACTAACTTGTTATGTCCAACTATATACAACAAAAGTAAAATAATGACGATTCGTTAATAATTGACACAGGAAACTGTAAAAGAAAAAGTCCTAAGTTACGGCCGTCCGAAGCTATTTTCGTTAGAAAGACCCCTGGTTCGTGTCCATGCATCCTTATCATCTAGATAGAAATTTTATAATAGCCTTTGGCTCATAGTTTCCGCTTAATGGTGATTTTAAATTTATTTAAAGTAAAATTTTGAATGTCTACCCGAACCTTATTATAAAAGCGTATACATTGTCCTTTGAATGACTTAGTGACTGTCCAAGCGACTGATATGCCCAGCAAGTTTATTTTCATATCTTGTATTTACATTATGTATTTCACTATGTTTCCTAAACAATTGCAGATTCTTTCTAACGTACATTAAGTTTTCGTAAATATATTGCGATGCCAAAGATTGATTTCTCTCGCTTCCACAGAACAAAAATTACCCACAATCCCTCAATTTGTAATAAAAAAACTACCGATATGTATGTCGCAGACTGATGTTGAATTAGCCATTTCATGAAATGCCTAGGCTAGGCGGATCGTTATGTACGCCGGATATTTCCTACATTGGATACTGCACTAACTAGAACCGAGCCCCGCAGCGTGGAGCTCCCTGGTACCTAGTATTCAAAGCAACCTAACAAAACCAAACCAACCCGCTCTGAGCAGCGCAGTTTTCGATAATGTAGGTAATATCCGCCATACATAACCATCTGCCTGCGTTACGAATACGTACGTAATATATAGGTAAATGCTCGTTTGCCGCTCTCTCATATAAAAAAAAAAAAAAAAAAAAAAAAAAGGTAATAAAAAACTGACCAACTGCAAAATTCTATATTTTACGAGATCTTGACAAATTGCACTAACTTCTATTATACGACTATTAATCGCTAGAATCACAATACATACTACTTAACAATAAAACTACAACAAGCTTACTTATCCTTAAACTATTATTAGCTCAGATTGAATTAGAAAGGTATGTACTGTTTCCTAAAATGTCACTCAAATTATACATTATTCTATTCTATTAATAATGGTCTGTTTATTAAGAACGACACTCTCTCGTGAAGGACAATTCAAGAGGTCATTTTAGCAGATCTTCTTTTGAATGACATCTTCATAGTACGTGGTCCATTTATTCACAAATGACAGTGCATATACGCCGGGTAAGGTGGCAGCAATGCGCACGCCAGAGGCAGCGTGTGCGCAGACAGCTCGCGCTCACTGCTCGCGGCCTGCGCGCGCAACTGTTCCAATCGGAGTTGATTTTGACGCTTCCATTTAGTTCTGGGAGAAAAATATAGGTTAGAATTAATGCGATATATATCATACGGTTCTTTAACTGACTTCAAAAAAGGAGCAAGTTCTCAATTCAACTGCATTTTTTAATTAATATTCCTCGATATCGCCGCCAGTTGTCAACAGCTTTGTTTATTAATCTTTTTTGTAAAAATCTGATGATGAGTAAAGAATACCTATCGAAGTTTAGTAATTTTTTTAGCGATTCTATTATTTTGTGTGCAATAAATCAATGTCTAGTAATTTGATAATGTGATAATGTGGCGCCCAACGTGGGTCTTGGCTTCAAACAATTTATAATTATATTCTATATACCAGTTTAAAGTTATTTTAAATTATGAGTATGAAGTATGAGTACGATATCAGTTTATCATAATGTTCTGACTTCATTGGATTTTAGGATTTTGGTATTATTGAGCAATGACCAAATTCAAGTACCTATTAAATTAAAATGTGACATGCATGACATTCACAGTGAAATAATTTGTATTAGTATTTTTATATTTCAGGAGCAAACATTATGCCGCATTTATAGTTCGAGACTGGGATAGGCCTATGGTCAGCAGTCGACATCCTAATGATGAGAACGATGTAGTTCTAACATTGACTTGATAGACGGACGAATGGACTTGTCCCTAACTACATAACAATTTTTTTTTGATAATATCAATTTAAACAACTTTTTCTTTGCAAACACATCCATATTATAATATATGATATAATTGACTATATGATATAATTTGGCGCCCAACGTGTGGCAAGTCATTTCGGAGTCGGAGATTTCAATGTTCTGTCATTTTAGGATTTCGGTTCCAATATTTTGCAATGATTATGGGATGAGCGACTTGTCCATAGTATCACTAATTATAATGTTTCTTTTAATACGAGTAAGGTTAACATTTAAAAACAACTCTTGCTACTAACAGACGGACAAACTATTTTTAATAGAAAACAAATTTGTCATTTTGCAAACATTCTCGTGTAATATAAATACTGTCTGATAAATATATATATATAAGTAACTCACAGCAAACTCTGTAATTCTTTTGCTAATTTTAATTGGTAGGGAAAGACCACGGTGAATGTATCATGATCCCTAAACCGACCAGCATGTATGAACGACCTTAATGAGAGTGAATAAAGCAATAGAGGTGTGTCAGGAGCAAGTGGAAGTCTGTGGTCTCTGGCTACCCCTATGGGAAACAGGCGTGACTTTATTTATGTATGTAAACTCTGCAATCTGATATCAAGATGATATATAGGTATTTTACTAAAAACTCACCGTCGATTCTGATACCAAGTCTTGACCTGAGTCTCACTCAAACTGAGCGCGTCGGCGACATCGCCTCTATCAGCTACGCTCAGGTACTTCTGGCACCTGAACTTGCGCTCCAAGTAAGCGAGCTGCGCATGCGTAAAAGCGGTCCTGCGCCTGCGCGGTTTACGGCCTGTATTTGGAGTGGTTGTTGATCTTGACACTTGACGATCTGTGAAATAAAGAAAACATACGCAGTTTATGACTTCTTTGTATCTTAAGAGAACGGTTTGTCTCACTACGAGAGCGAATCAGGAATGATGAAACAATAGAAGAACGAAGGTCATCGACACAACCCAGCAGATTATTAAGTTGAAGAAACAGTATCGTTGTGGAGATCTTTGGGGGAGGCCTTTGTCCAGTAGTGGACGTCTTTTGACTGATATGAAGAGCAGTAGGCAGGGCACATAGCGAGTAGAACTGAGGCTGAACTGGTTGTTGAGGCATAAAAGTTATAGAGTGGAGACCACGCACCGATAAGCACACCCACAAGGTGGACGGATGACGTAATAAAGTTCGTGAGAAGTCGCTTCCAACTGGTTGCTATGGAATTGTATGAGGGAGGGCTTAGTTCAGCAGTGGACGTCTTGTGACTGTTATGATGCTGATAATGGAAAGATATGTAAGAAGACAACACACACAAATAACAAAAAAGGAACCTTGATAATTTCGTCTTGTCCGTATGTCATAACATCATAAGTTCGATATTTATGAAACTGCACAGGAAGATGTAGAATAATGACAATCAAAAATAGCTACACAGAATCTACTGTTTAAAAAAACATCGATGCTAACTCGATGTTGTTAGCAATCAAGGAATTTAAAAGTTATTTCTATAATATCATCCACCTGTAGCTTCCTGGCTCTCCCTCTTCGAGTTGCCAGCAATAACCGACGCTGCAAAACCAGCCAACAGTTGCGTTTGTATCGAGTTCTTACTTAAATCCATTGAACGTCCATAAATACTATCTGAAAGCGATCCAGCCATGTGCGCGAACGCCGAACCGCTCTCGCTAACGTCATCTTTGTTACTCTCTCTATCTGGTCTATAAATTTGAAAGAGACTGCCGTCGTATAATTTGAGTGGTTCGTTCCGATCTTCGAATTCATTCTCATCCTCTTTGAATGGGGAGTTATAATTGGAGTTCGATATTCGACAATTGTATTCTATCGGTGATGAAATATCGTTATTGTCGGAATCTTTTTTTTCGTAGTTCGCTTCGAAAGCGAATGCTTTGTTTGGGGTTGAAGTTTCGCTTCGATTATCGCCCACTGATATGTCGTCCTCGACGTCAGAAGATGGCTGGTTTTGGCTGGTATTTTGTGACGTGCTTCTGTTAACTTCTTGATCTTCTTCATTTTGAATTCCAACTGTGAACAAGGATTATTATTACTATGTAACCTTTAGAGGGATTAATCCGCCCAGTGGCGCCCTGATTGGATAATTTAATATTTTTTTTTAATACAGTAAAAATCAAAAATATTGCTCTGATCTGGACTTGAAAATCCATAAATAATAGTTAAATAGATTTAATAATAGTTATTTCGATAATTTCAAATTATTGCCGAAAACGGTCACTTTTTTTTTGCAAATCAGAGCAATTTTTTTATTTATTCTGTACTAGCTTTCCGTCCGCGGCTTCGCCTGCGTGGAAGAGCTTCATCGCGGATGTATTTGATTTGTTTATCCCGCGGGAACTATTCACTTTATCGGGATAAAACTTATCCTATGTCTTAATCTAAGGTATATTCTAGATATATACTAAATTTTATCCAAATCTGTTCATCCGTTTCGCCGTGATCAATAAATAAACAAGCAAACAAACGTCCAAACTTTAGCATTTATAATATTAGTTAGATTAAGTGTGTGTGTCATTAAATGGGTGAAATAAAACATTCATATTCGTATCTCAAAAAACAACGAAGTTATTTAGTTGTCTTTGCGAAAAGGGGCAGCGCTGATAGTCATAATCCATGGTATATTCCACCTATGTACCAAATTTCATCCAAATACGTTTCGGCGTGATTGAGCAACAAACAAACAAACATTATCTAAATCTGCCGCCAAGCAGCAATGTTAATAGCATTGTTGTGTTCCGGTTGTCAGAGATAAGATAGCAGTCCCCCAAATGTGTTGGGGTTTCCGGGTCAGTACGCTTCCAGCTTCGACCTCATCTTCACTTAACATCAGGTGTGATTAAGGTCAAGTACAAACCCGTCGTGCATAAAAAAAAAACGTCCAAACTTTGGCATTTATAATATAAGTATGATTTGAAAAGAAATCTTAATTTGCCAATCGACCAAGTTAAGACTGAAGGTTGCACTGCGGTAGTTAATTAAATAGTGATTACAACATTTAGTAGGCGTGATGAAGAGATTTGTGACTCTACTTGTTTATTTCAGTAAGTTTCTTATTTCACTTTATTTCAGCTACTATCAACAACAACATAACCTAAATTCAAAGAGGACTTTTTTCAAAAAGAAACAGCAACGAACGGTATAAGTATATCGTCAATATGAGTTCCACTAGCACTGATATCAAGCCATCACATGAGATTCTTCTTCTTATTTTTGAGTATGGCAACCAGTCAACCTCACTGTCGAGGGACATTACTGCCAGTTTCGAGTGAAAAAATTTCTCTTATTTCTTCAGTTTATAAGTCAGTCTCAGTCAAAACAAGTAATTCGTCGTATACTTGGCGTATACAGAGTCTAGTCACGGTCAAGTCATTCTTCAGTAAAGTGGCAGAATGCTTTACAAAAGATTTTGGCGGCTTCTTGTGGGAACCCGAAAGCTCCGTTACGCACTTTAATTTACACTTCCTTTCACCTGTACACCAACACTAACGTTTGCTGCACAATATTCTGCCATTATTAAGCTTCAAAAGTTAGAATGCACAAATTATAAGAATTATAAAGAAAAATGCTACTTCACTCGCCGAGTTCCCGCCAAAAAGCCTCACATGAGACGATACTCTTAATTACGAATAACTTTCCCCAAGGACCCATAGTCGAATTCGATCAAAAAGGTCAGCCTTCTCGAGTGCCAAGGTTTATGAGAGCCAATTAGATGATATAGTGAATAGTATAGCTTTTACGAAAAGCCACATGTTACATCCCTCTATACTTACCTTAATTATGTGCATTAATCATATCACCAATGGAAAAGTACAGAACAATGGATCGACCATAGATAACAAAAGTTAAAGCGACTTGACACTATGACTTGACACTTTATCTCAGCACAAACAAAACGCACAAAGGCGAGGCCCCGTATAAAGACGTCAGTTTTAAAAGGGAACGGGCAACACGAGTTTTCTGCTCTAATTAATGCCTCGGGGCGTTCCGTTTCGCTCTCGAGCAATTGAATATGACGACGCTGAATGGTGGTTTTAGCGCGCGCGGGAAATCTTGTCTATATGGTCTGTGTCTTTTAATTTGCGTGAAATGGTGAGAAAAGGATTTTCACTATTCAGCCTAGCTTTTCAGAGATTCCCTGTAAACTTTTGTGTGTTAGGTATCCACATAATGATGGAGATCTGTGATCACTTGTTCCATTACGGGTCTGGAGGGCGAGTTCCTCAAGTGTTTCTCTCGTTATAATTTCGCATAAACATGTTTTAGCTTTCCCGTTTTTGTGGAGATTGTTGGAGTGGGCTCCATGTTTCCGCATGAATATCTTCAGCCAAAACATCGTTAACAACTTAGGTATACACCTGATGGGATTACATATGTACGTATAGGTATACCGGATGAGTTTTTTTCCGTGAGGGAAAAAATGGAGCATACCTACTAGTTAAGTGAAATAGTAGTCATTGCCATAGGTAGTTTATTAATTTTTTATCAAAACCATGATCGAGGTACACGCCGGCCGGAGGTTGATAAAGTATATCCGTAGCACGTCTCGACCTAATGCCTGTCAGGAAGTCGATTATATAAAACTTTACTCTCATAGTATAATAAAGTTCACGGTTACTTGAAGTTTGAAGCCGCGCGGTCACCGTGAACTTTAGGGTATGACACACGTATGACATTAAAGTTCATACTCGGTTGGGGCCTCTTCACGGGGTTAGATGCAAGTTGAACAAAAGGGTTATAACATTGAACCCCAGTTCTCTACAGGATCTAAGTCTACCGCTTCCACAGTAGTCCTTTTTTATTTATTTATATTATTTTATTTTTTATTTTATTGATAATAGAGAATCAACAGCATCATTATAAAAAATATTACACAAAATTTATAAGCCAAAGTTATGCCAATTTTCTAATTTTTCATTACAATTCTTTTAAAAAAATAATTAGGTGGAAAGTCACTATTAATTAATTAAATAAATAACATCTCTGTCGCCCGTTCCCACGCAAAAAGTGTAAGGGGTCAAGTATCTCGGCGCGCCTGTCATATTTTCGAAAATACCTGCGGTGTTAAAAACGTTTGTAGATACTCTTCTACTGGGTGTATTTGTAATCTGTGAAAAGCAATAGCTACGGGAATATATTATCTATGGATATAATGAATGAACACTACTACAGCTATAATACAAAAAATCAGAAAAATGTTACGAGTTGTAATATGTAGATATCCCTATATCCACGATATACAATCTAGAGGTAAATAGTGAGACAAACTAGATAATAATAAATAGTTTAGTCAATATGTAATATTACAAATAAAAAATTGGTCAAATAATTCAATCAATGTCAGATAAATCAAATCAAATCAAATCAAAAATATTTTAAGCAATGTAGGATACAAAAATATCACTTATTGAAAGTCAACATGTTATTTTTTTTTTAAACTACATCGCTTCACAAGGTGTTATGGTTAGGGAGAAGAAGCGACAAGAAACTCCGCAACAACAGATCTTTTCAATTAGTTTCCATCTTTACAATAATATTACATTTTATATTACATATTACAAAACAATAGCAATTAACATTACGACCAGCTAACACCAGACCTTATAATCGTCGTATGTATGAATTTCACAATGTCGTGTTTTGTGTGTGTGAGTGTTATGTGTGTGTGTGTGTGGTTTGGGAATGGATCGATGAGAATGATCGATGAGAATCGATGAGGTTTTTAGGTTTTAGACTTTATTTCTCAAAGAATATTTACACAACATTCACTTAATTGAGAAACACAACTTAACATTTAGTAAGTATTTTGTACCAACATTCCCAGAAGGGGTTGCTAAACTAATATAGTACTTATCACAAAACAAAAGTAAATTGAACAGTAAGATAAAAAGTGTAGTGAGAGGGTAGGTAAATGTTTCAACACTTTTCTTTCACGGATATGGTATTAGATAGTGATTGGTAAATTACGTATCATTGGCATGTATTTGTGTGTGAAGATGTACATCCTTCGAGTGATAATTTTATAGGATTCTTCCTTCCTTAGCAATATCCATCCCACCTCCCATGTCCATCGCGGTATTATATAGCGGTTTAAACATTTCATTTCGATTTAATACATGCTCACGTCGGCCGCGGAGGTTAGCAATCAGGCATCTTACTTTTTCGCATGCGACGTCACTCTCTCTAAACTTTCATGAAGGTAGATAGGAAGGTAGTTACTGGTAGTACGTTAGTGTGAAATGTATGTCTGTCTGTATGTATCGGCCAAACTAGAATCCTTTTGACTACTTTGAATGTAAATTTTGAATGAGCCTTATATAATCGTATTTATTTATTGGCCCTTAAATACTACTTTTTTTTTATGCACAACTGTTTGGTACTTGCCCTCAATCACACCTAATGTTAAGTGAAGATGAGGAGGAGAAGGTGGAAGCGTACTGACCCGTAAACCCCAACACATTTGGAGGACTGTCCATCTTATCTCTGACAAGCGGAACACAACAATGCTATTAACATTGCTGCTTGGCGGCAGATTTAGATAAGATGGTGGTAGCTAGCCAGGCGGACATTTAAATCATGACCATAGGACATCGTGAATGTCACTTTGTAAGTAGAACAAGGTTATTCTGTGGCATCATCATCATCACCTCAGCCCCTAAACATCCCACTGCGGGGATATAGGCCTTCCCTCTTATAATGAAGGAGTCTGTGGCAATACTCTGCCCAAAATTATTATCATATTATTATTCAGGATAGAAAAGCGGATGCCCCTTCACCGATTTGAATTGCAAATTTGTTATTGCTCCTTTGCTTCACATATTTTGGAGAATTTTGAAAGCCTTTTAGTTATAACTGGCACATTCATTAAAAGACGTGTCACGTTATATTTGAGTTAATATCTTTAACATTTATGTAATAAATTAATAATAATAATAATAAATAAATGTCTTTGCACAAATATACAGCGCCATCTAGGTCCACAGTGAGCATCTAGGCTTGTGTTATGGATACCAGATGGTTGATAAACTACACAAATACATTTTTTTGTTGTAAATAAATACATGTATAAATGAAAAACATCCATAACTCGGGAACACGTGGATTCGAACCCGCGACCATTAATATAAAAAAAATATAGTCTCTCTCTCTGGAAGAACAATTTGACATTATATTATCAAACATAACCACGGAGTATTTAAACAACTTCAAAAAAGACGTGGTTTTTTTATATGTGCTAAAGTTTGCAGTAATTACAATGTAAGTAGATTGATTTTCTTTTTAACCGATTTAAAAGAAAGAGGACGTTCTCATTTAGGCCGTTTTATTTGTGCCAGTTTAAGCAATAAACTTTTTATCTGTCTATCTAGAATATACGAAAGTATAGGTATACCCGATCGAAAGAAAAGATATGTGTGATTTTGGCATGTAAAAAGAATAGGACCTACCCGTCTCTTCTTCTCGTGGGTGACGTAACATGCGACTAAGGGACTTACCACCAAAAAACAACACCTATAGATTTGTACGATTTAACGGCGATGGTTGAACTGACACGCGATCTCAATCTCAAGATCGATTTCTTAATACGGCCCTATAAACTATGGTGACATAACTAAGACGAGATGGAACAAGACGAACACGCGTGACAAATTAGTGTTGTACCCCGTAGAGCATCCACATTACACCCCTGTCGATGCCGTCGGCTAAACAACGCCTGTGCGGTTTTGATACTTTGGTTAATAATTAGGGTGTTATCAAAATAGATAGGGGTATTTTAAGGTATGTGCAGGAACATCAAAATTATCACATTTAACGAGAATTCTTTCAATTGTAAATCTGACATTCGATTTCGAATTTGAATGTCATGGATGGAGTTCACCAGGAAATTTTCCGATATCGCATTATTGTGAATAAGCACGCCGATCGTAATAACAATAGTACATTATTGCAAAGGCCGGGAAATAGGCAATTGCAGGTCGAGTATGAGTTTGAAGGCCGAGCCGTAGGCGAGGACTTCACCAATACGAGACAGGCAATTGCCATTTCCGCCGAGGCATATTATAATGCTTTTCTCAAAAGAATGCAGGGAAATAATAAATATTTAAATAACAAATCAAGACGAATTTTTAGCTTTGCCGCCGATTTTCTATTTATCATCTGTGCCGAAAGGCAAACGCATTTACGCATACAGCCACGTGAACGCAATTTGTACTACTAAGCAAAGAGATTTTGGTATGCCAAGAATGATAAAAGAGATCCAAACAAAGAGTATATAATAACCCCAGCACGCCATTTTATACAACATTGCTGGAGCGTTGTAATGTTCCAAATTCAAAAAACGCCCCAGCACGCCGTTTCATACAACATTGCTGGAGCGTTGTAATGTTACAAATTCAAAAAACGCTCCTGCAATGGATTTATTTTTCGCTGTCCGTAAATTAGATACTTCGCGTGTTCTTTTTCCGAAAGTAATGACAATATTTCCATGCATGTTTGAGAAAAAGATTTTAATTAGCAAACAAAAAAGATTCAATCACTTTTTTAAATGTTATTCTTTTGGTGCTGTTATTGATTTGTTTTCTGTGGTTTCCATTTGTATATAATTTGTATTGACATAATTTTTTTCTTTTAATTCTGTTGAAAATACTGATTTATTTGTATTTTCTTATCTTTTGCATTTAATTTGCCTGTTTGGTGTGTAGTGGTTAGCAACTCTGACTACTATACCAAAAGGTTGCGGGTTCGAATCCTGCTAGGAGCATAGTTTGAATGATGAAGACGGAAATGCGTACTTTAGTTATGGATGTTTTCTTTTATAATAAGTATTTATTTACAAAAAAAAATGTATTTATGTAGTACATCAACCATCTGGTGTTCACAACACAAGCCTATAGTTGCTTACTGTGGAACTAGATGGCGCTGGGTGTATGTCTAAGGATATTTATTTATTTATTATTATTAATTATTTATTTTAATTTTTCCTTGTAAATGTGATTAATTGTTGTATAATCAATCTTATATTAATTATGTAATGAGGAATCACCCGTGTAATTAAATTAAATAAATAAATTGAAATTGCTCAATAGAATTGTTTCTCAAATTATATTTTTTTTACATAAAATCTTCCACAATATTAATATAGATAAAATACCCTCTAATTTAAGTGCATGTGATAAATATAAATCCACATGCAATAATCATTGAGAGGATTCACCGAGTGACAAGAGCCATCCCATTCTACTTAAAAAAAAAAAAAAAAGACTTACGCCCGAATATTCAAACGACTCAACTTTAATAAATATCGAGGCTGTATGGTGCATAACCTTTGCCTATCCTATGTGGATAAATTAAACTAAAAAAAATTAATAAATATCGGGCTGTCACATTGGCATTCAAAGCGACGAAACGATGTGTATTTGGACGCAAAGAGGTTATTTGAAGTATTACTCATCTTTCACTACTGTAATTATAAAGAAAAGGCTAAATGGAATTTTATACAGCATCTTATACAAGTCTGTTAAATCGTGTACAATGATGGAGAGTTTGTGTCAAATTAAAAATGCAAGTTTCCATACAAATCAAAGTGATTATGTAACGTAATTCTATAAAGACCAAAACTTCATCATTTAGCTGAAACTTTCACTGCTACCTAAGACACAAAAAAAAAAAAACAATTTCAATTAAAAAATACGGTAGCCAAAAATCAAGTACTGTCAATCCATGCATAGTCGTTAGATTGCTTTACAAAGGTTGTCGGACAACCCCCTACAATATTTTAATAACAATCAATTCAGAGTGAATTGCACTGTGATTTGTCTATTTGAAATGGCATAATATTTAACTATGGTTACCCATGGATCTAACACTACTATTAATTGAAAATGTAGACATCCCAGGAGAAAATATGTTATTATATTTATATGAGTTATCAACTTCACGCTTTGTCGCCTGTCCTAAAATTGTGATACACTTAAAAAAAAAACATAGGGTAACAATATTATTTAACCGCCTCCGTGGCTCAATGTAAACAACATAGGGTTTACGAATCGGTGTTCGCGGGTTCGATCCCCAGCGGAGTACATGTTTAGTACTCGGTTGGTTGGTGGTAGGGCAATTTGAATGTCCGCCTGGCTAGCTACCACCTCATCTTCACTTAACATCAGGTGTGATTGAGGTCAAGTGCTAACCCGTTGTGCATAAAAAAATTAAAAACATACATACATAACGTGACGACCGTTATCCCGAATAGGATGGTCAGAGATATCCCAAACATTAGTGTTAATGTTGTATTATACGAGGGAAGGCCTATATCCCTGCAGTGGGATGTTTACGGGCTGATGATAATGATGAAAACAACATCCACGTTTCATCAAATCAAATCAAAATACGCTTTATTGTTGTACAATAAATAATATTTTGTTTGTTGTTTGTTTGTATTGTTTAAATAAGGAAGGTACATTTAAATATCTTATAGAAACTACAAATTAGGCGGCCTTTTCGCTAACAGCGATTTCTTCCAGGCAACCCTATCATCTCTAGATTCATACGAGAAATTAAATGGGTTAGCACAAATAATCATCATCATTAAATAAATCATCCACTGGTAGCTTGTATCTTTACCCTAAGGTTTGCCTGGAAGAGATCGACGTTAGCGATAAGGCCGCCTTTTTGTGCGATTAATGATGTACGCTATATTCTACATGTAGCTTTTGTTAATTGTGCAATAAAGAGTATTTGATTGATTGATTGATTGATCGATTGATAATTTCCTAATTGTTAAGTACATCTGAAAGTTCTGCATATTGAATACTAGATGTGATAAGACACAATAATAACTAAATAATTTGAACACATAAAATAATATATAATACAATATATCAAATACGAAATCATCTTACGAAATATACAGAAAAGCACACATGGTCACCGTCGTCGATAAAACGTGCAAAATCGAGATGTTTTTTTTGGTGGAAAACCCCATAGCATTACCGTAACCACAAAATGAAAAAAAAAACCACAGAAAATGATGATACATAGATAGATCATGGTTTCACTTTGAATAAAAACAATATGGATATAATTGGTAATGGTACTAAAAATAACATAGGCTTTTTGGCGGGATCTCGGTGAGTGAAGTAGCATTTTTTTTATATAATTCTTATAATTTGTAGTGCAGTATTTGCAGAATATGGTGTACAAGTGAAGGGAAGTGTAAATTAAAGTGCGTAACGAAGCTTTCGGGTTCCCACAAGAAGCCGCCAAAATCTTTTGTAAAGCATTCTGCGACTTTACTGAAGATTGACTTGACCGTGACTATACTCAAGTATACGACGAATTACTTGTTTTCACTTAGACTGACTTATAAATTGAAGAAATAAGAGAAATAAGACATGGCTGTATTCGCTTAGATCCATTTGCCTTCTCCGAGAGGAGTGAATAAAACGAAAAAAAAAATCCGGCTGGATAAACAAATTGAATATGTCCGTGATAACGTTATTCCACGCGAAGCCTTAAATATATAAAAATAGTAAAATCCGGGCAAATGACACACACACATACAACGCCGTTTAAACACATAGTATCCGTCCCTTATTGTCGGGGGTTAATAAAGACATTACACCTTAAAATCTTATACCCAACAAAGGACTTCTAGATACTTTATTGATGTGTGATGGATATGAAGTCATACGCTTATTACAATATCCTATTGTAGGAAATCTAATTAGGAATTAGGAATCGAAGTTTGAACAGTTAGATTCCGATTTAGTGGATTGGAACTACTTCCATCCTAAATGCAGAGACTAATTCGGCATACATTGCTGGGATAATTTATTTAGTAACTGAAGTAAATAATTTATTTGACATCACACAAAGAATTTTGTACATATTTACGAAATAGTAAAAACACATTTACAAATTAAAAAGTAATAAATATATAAAATACACATTTACAAATAAAAAATTTGTCCCAGATCGTGCTGAAACGGAAGGGTGCCTAAGAGGCTAAGTGCATTTCCTCTTTGGTGGGTGGTTTGGTTTTATAATTCAAATATCTTTACTTAACCAGCAATGTATGTCAAATTAGTCTCCGCATTCAGGATGCTGTAATAAGCGCTTCCTAACATCCGATTTCCTAATTAGAGTGCTTAATCTAATTAGAATGTTTCTAATTAGATTTCCTATAAACAGGATAGTGTAATAAGCCCTTTAACCACTCGAAATTAAAAAAACTAAAATAATGAAGCAGTAATGGGAATCAATCGGCTCTCAGCCGTGGCGCGTGGCGGACGCGTGCGCGCGCGAGTGGCGCCGTGCTGAGCTTGAGAGCATATGCAGTTCCACAATCATTATCAATTGATGGGGCTATTGATTTTGAGGTGATTGAAGATTTTTGATTGTAAGTGGTTTCAGAATTAAATATAATGAAGAAATATACAAAGACAAATCAATTACCGTTGTTCATTTTACATGTTTGTAGTGGTTAGAAATTCTGCTGCTATACCAAAAGGTCGCGGGTTCGAACCCCCTAGGGGCATATGTTTGTATGATGAATACAGACATGTGTTCCCGTGTTATGGATGTTTTTCATTTATATGTGTATTTATTTACAAAAATATTTGTGTAGTTTATCAACCATTTTGTATCTATAATACAAGCCTAGTTGCTTAATGTGGAACTAGATAGCGCTGTGTGCATGTGCAAAGATAGTTATTATATTATTTATTATTTTATGTCAAAGGAGACAATTAGTATCTTCATGGCGTGGTGTGATTTCGTATCACGGTGAAATTTAGTAATAAGTTACCTAAGTAAGCTTTAAAATTTAACAAAATAACTGAAAAAATGATAATCATCCATGCACGTAACCAGCTCTTTCGCAGGCCAGGATATTTCACAATTAATAATGAAATAAATTGTACATTTTGTAATATTTCATTATGTTTTAGCAACTATCATATCATCCAAATACACCACACAACTGTTGTAAAAGCTAAATCACTTCAAACTTCAAGCATTTATTGCAACGTATTGTATTTTTTTTATTATATATGATATCATGAATGTCAATTTAAATCTATTCGAAAAAAATAGGGCCTAGCATTTCTCTGTCAGTCAGTATGTCCAAGCTACTACCGCTTCGAAAAGGGAAATCATCTGTTGGAAAAGAAGCGGTGAAAGAAACCAACAGGATTTCTTTGTTTTTTCTTTTCTTTTTTTTCTTACTCCGAAACATAGCTAGTAAACAAGTCCATTTTTTCTTTTTCTTCGAAATGTCAAAAAAGTTAAAAGTGTTATTTTATAAATATTACATTAAATACTAACATAATTAGGAAATCAAGAGTATTGTCAATTTTTTGTTCAAAAAATAAGATATGAGTTTATAAACGATTTGTTATAATATGTTATTAGATATGATTTAAAAAATACATAAATTCTTGTTAATTTATGTATATTTATGAAAATAATTATTTTCATAAACTAGCCTTTTTTGTAATTTTCTTTGATCGAGAATGATATCTGCGATCAAAAGCGACGTAGGACATTGTACACTATGCCAACAGTTAGTATGCTACGGTCTAATATTCCTTCGGTGAACTGCAGGAAACTCAAACGATGCGTTGGTCAAATGTCCATGGGTCTTCAGTTCATTCGGTGAGAATTTATAAAACACAATTAAAAATACCTAGTTATATCTTATAGAAAAAATACGGTGAGAATTATAAAAGTGAAAAAAAATTATGGCATCTATTAGTTGGTAAAATGGTTTTCGAAATCATGTTCGGGACTCAATCTAACTAATATTATAAATGCTAAAGTTTGGATATTTGTTTGTTTATTTATTTCGTTTTCACCTTCGGCCTCATCCCCACGTAACAGGTATGTCCGTGGTCAAGCACTAACCCTTGCGAAAAAAAATAAACAATACAATAGTAATTGTCTTTTTTATTAATTTACTCAATTTCCTGGATTTTGGGGTAGAGATCATAGGGCCGTGGTGACCGGAGGCACGTCAACTCTTCAAAGCCACGCGTCTGGTCGGAATATCGGGTGATCAGACGGCTGGCTGGTGTTGTATGGCCAGCGCATAAATCTGGCCAGTCAACGTAGCAACACCGCTAGCCATCTGGGCATCCCTCCCTCAGAACAGTGACCTGGAACATTTCAGGGTCATTTTTTATAGTATGTTTTATGTTACTATTTTGTATTAAATCTAAATTTAAAACAACCATTAAACGGAAACTATGTGCCAAAGGCTATTATAAAATTTCTGACTATCTGGATGATAAGAATGCGTGGACATGAACCGCTCGCCATTATCCAGTATATTTTATTCTTATTTTTCCTTGTCGAATCATAAATTTTACAATTAGGTATCTCAAATTGTATTTGTATTGACTTATTTAAAAAGAGCAACCCTGGAGTTTCTTGCTCGTTCTTCTCTGGGGAGACTGCCTAGTGAATGAGCGATAACTGTATGTCATGACGATTTCAAATGTTATTCTTATAACTTACGAAATAAAAACATTTTTGATTTTTGATTTTTTTGATTTTTATTGCATTATGCCTATTGCCTATAGTTTCATTTATGAAATAAAATGTATTTGAATTTATTATTAATTTTATTAAAAGCCCATAGTGTCCCACTGCTGAGCAAAGGCCTCCCTCATCTGTTTCCATTCGTTTTTGTTCTTGGCGAGCACAAACCATACCTTATTAAAACTGTGAAGCTCGTCTCTCCACCGTTTTCGCGGTCTGCCACGTTTGCGTCTGGCGGTTGTAGGAGTCCAAATAGTGGACGCATTTGCCCACAACTCGCACGGCATACGGCCCACGTGACCCGCCCAGTCCCACTTAAACGTTACCGCTTTTTTCGCTACGTCAGAGATCCGAGTCCGTGAATGAATTGAATTTGAATTTACCCAAATTAATTCTTAGTGAACCTCTTTGAACAGAAGCTCTTTTCAAACGTCCAATTTAAAAAACTACCAATGCCCTTCAGAACAAACTAAATAATGGGGTTGTTAAATAAAAATGTGGCAAGGAGAGCATGGTCAAGCACTCGACAAGTGCCCGTTAAAGTAAAGTTTTGTCTCCGGAGAGTACGAAGGGCCATCGACAGCATATGAAAACCATATGTACAACCAATATAGGTGATAACTATCTACCGGGGATCGTTATTTAAACCCCAACTTAAAAAGATGGGTGTTATGTATAGGGTGACGAAATGTTTGAGGTTGAGGTTAGAAGCTCTGACTGATATACTAAAAGATCGTGGGATCGAATCCCCCTAGAGGCACATATTTGTATGATAAATACACAAGCAAGGATGTTTACAATGAAGCCTAAAAGCTAATTAGAAATATTCATATTTATTTATTCATGCTTTCATGTGTACATTAGGTCTTAAAAAAAACAATAGGCCATACATTTATACGTTGAGCGTCCTCAACAACATACATAATTATATTACTTTCTAGTTATTATTTTCACTACCGTATCACCGCAACTTGGCACGAAACTGCTCAACCAATCAAAGCAAAGGTAAATTTAGGTTAAATAAGTTTTTGTTTTACTGTTATTTTATTTTTAAAGTTTTTTGCATGATGTGTTCACCTAAATTATGGGTTCACAGGATATAGGATTTTAGGAATCCATGTGAACCTAATTTATTGTGAATTTAGTACACAAAATAATTAAACAGTAGTGCTCCTAAGAGCTGAAAATAGAGAATGAATGTCGCAGCGCGCCATGCAGCCGGGCGTTGTATGCGTTATCAATAGGAATTTGCTGACTAGCGACTCGGGCCCGCGGTGCAGTGGTTGAATGCACGAATTTATATCTGTTAACCAACTGCGACATTCAGACGAGTAATGTGTTTAGCATAATACACTTAAAACTACTTATCATATCTAATTCACTGTGTATGTAAGATCATCACATGACACCTATAAAAGGTTGTACATTTAAATTTAATACCAGCTACCTTAATTGTTAGATGGACTATGTACAATTGTTGGTGATCCTAAATAAATAAACAAAAAAGAGTTCCACTGGCAATCTTCTGGCTCCATCTTCAGACCCTCGTCGTCATATGTAATGGAAAGTGCTCATGGCAACAAAACAAACTAACTCTGATTCGACTATCTCACCATTTCCCATCGGGAAGTCCAGTCCCTACGGCTCCATCATCAGATCAGCTCGATGATACCATAATATTGCATTGTCATCAAACTTACATAAATATGCCAAAGAAGATTGGCAGTTGGGGTATCCTATGAAATCGGGGAAATCGGGGGTATACGGCTGTATTCAATTTATAGATCATTCTCATATTCAATAGGTATTTACCAAGTTAAAATATCCTTATATCACATGGAGGTAATAAATAATTAAGAAAATACATTGGAGATATTTTATAGAGCGACTTAGAGAGCATAACGTACAATGCTTGCAAAACCAAAACGCATACAACTGGCAGAATATCAGTGTTGCCAGCAAATGGTTGAAAAATGCTTTGCAAATTTTGACAACGGACAACTTACATACGAACATTGCAAAGTAAATAGAACCTTGTAATGACACTGGTGATTGTTTATGTGAGGAGTGACCGCGTCAGATATTCCTTAATTTCACTAATCGAATGCGTACGAATGCGACTGCGCCAAGAGTAATAGCGAAAGTGAATAATCATCCTACTCTTTCGTTTTTAAATTAACCCTCCTACAATATATGAATATTAAAACCCCATGCACCATCCAACAGAAGCCGTTATACATGTGTAAGCACGCGCAGCACATCTCCGTCGCCTTAATAAGCTGCTAATTTGCGTGTGTGCACCCCCTTAACATGCAGGTGCATACATTAGGACCTAATTTTCACTCTTGACTGCGGAATTAGCTGAAAATTCATGAATTTTTCATGATTTCCTCTTTATACCTCCTCTGTACCATAGAAAATTATGTATGAGAATAATTGATTTTTTTATAAAATAATTATTATGTTGTCGAGTCGAAGAAGGAAATGCTTTTTCAGTATTCGGTATTCAATATGTTTATTGCAGTATTGTAAATATAAAGTACATGCGTTCGAGTAAAACTAGGTCTTAAATAAATATTTGTGATGTGATGGATGAGGCATGGCAATAATTACATTAGGAGGAGGGCCTGACAGTTTATTATTTTCTATAGTTAACTATAGTTATTATCACAGTAATATATATATATATTTCTTAAAGCAGGCGTTAAGGAATCATAAGATCCTTAAATATTATATAAATACTTTATTAACTTGAGAGAAATCATTTAGGTTATAGTAGCTTGTTTTAATAAGGAAGCTTTTTAGTTTTTGCGTGAATGATTTGTTTGATTCTATATTTTTAATGGCGTTGCAAATATTAATTACCGTCTAATGGGGTCCAGATGTAAATAATTTTGACGACCTAATTGGTGTAGTGGTTAGAAACTCTGCTGCTGTACCTAAAGGACGCGGATTCGAATCCCGCTAGGGGCATATTGTATTATGAATACAGACATGACATGTGTTCCCGAGTTATGGATGTTTTTCATTTATATATGTATTTATTTACAAAAAAAAAATGTATTTGTGTAGTCTGGTATCTATAATACAAGCCTAATTGGTTAGTGTGGAACTAGATGGCGCTGTGTGTATGTGCAAAGACATTTATTTATTTATACAATACAATACAATACAAATACACTTTATTGCACAACAGATAAGAAAATACAGTTTCAGAAAAGTGATAACAATAGAATGTACAATTTGGCGACCTTATCACTAAAAGTGATCTCTTCCAGGCAACCTTTGGGTATATTTATTTTAGTTTTGAAAAGGGTTAAGTTGGTTTATCTGTTCGTACACGAGTTTTAATTAACCATCATTCACAGCCTTACACGTCCCCACTGTTGGGGCACGCCTCCTCTCACTGGGAAAGGGTATGGGCCCTAGTCCACCACGCGGGCCCAGTGCGGATTGGTGAGTTTGTGTCGGCCTAGTGACCACCTGACAGTCAGTGTTTTAAGCCGCCTCAATAGGCCACCGATTTAGCTTAATATAATGACAACCTTTTAACGTACCCTCCGAAGCACAATTGCTTAATAATAACTAGAAATTGACAATTCTGAAAAAGGAAACAAAAACCCGCTGGCACCCCCTGTTGCCAGTTCACCTTGTGAATTGGTCTCATTGGGAATCAAGAACTTAATGGTGACGACCGATTGGTGTAGTGGATAGTGACCCTGTCAGCGAAACCAACGGTTGCGGATTCGAATCCCGCGAGGGGTAAATGTTTGTGTGATGAATACAAACATTTATTCCCGAGTCATGGATGTTTATATAAATATTTATGTATGTTCATCCGTTATCTAGTTTCCATAGCAAGCAATAGTATCCGACGACATGACCTCTGACATTATCAATTTTACATAATCTTTGACATTGTATACCTATTTATTTAATGAACTATTTGTAGATTGAAATTGTTTAGTATAGAAATTGATTATATAATTATTTAGACGAGTTAACTCTAAACAATATTTGCACACCCCACAGTGGTAGAATTTGCGGAGACAATTTATTATAGCTTTAAGAACTCGTGTACCAAATTCCGTATCAAATAAACATTTCATTTCATTTCATTTCATTTCATTTCATTTCATTAGCACAAGCTTCGCTTAGTTTGGTGACTAGATGATTGCTGTAAGTGACCGAAATATTTATTTATTTATTAATCTTCTAGATAGACGAAACCAACTGTGTTAAAAGCTAAATATTTTCGAAACAGTTTAACCGATTTCAATATGTCTTTCTTCCACTCTCCTCTATCAGCCGTCATCTCTCTCTGTAAATCTCTTTTTATACTCTTTTTATCTTTGTAAATTGTGCTATGAGATAGGAGTACTCACTCATCCTTTTATATGAAACTGTTTTGTATACCTACTTTTGTCTCTGTCCCAATTACAATAAGTCAATTTGCTATTCACCGTTTTAATTGTGTATTATGTAATATTGTGTGTAATATGTGTGTCGCTAAATGGGTCAAATAAACGATTCTTATTCTTATTCTTATTCTTATTCTTATTCTTATTCTTATCTCCGTACTCACCCCTTTCACACTTATATAAATAAATAAATGAATATTTCGGACACTTACACCAATCATCTAGTCCCAAACTAAGCAAAACTTGTACTATGGATACTAAGATAACGGATATACGGAGTGTAATCGTTAAGTGTGCACAGGCGATTATTCCGTAACTATTATAGATATCAAAAGACTTTAAACTGATATCGAAAATACTTTAACTAATGAGTAAAATGACATTAATAACTTTTTAAAAATAAAACGAGAAATATCCAAAAAAATTACATTAAACACTCCCATACATTTAGCATGAGATAGTTGAGATTTTAGTTTACTTATTTTAAGTGGAATAGTATCAACTCATTTTACCCTTATCATTTTATAATTATGTATTAAGATAGTGATGAATTAAATTATTGAATTTATGTCATTGTTTCCGATTAGCGAAGTTAAGCAATGTCTAGCGCGGTCTTGGATAGACCACTAGTGGCATGTTATTACGAGTATGCTTTGGAGAGTACGTTAAATAGTCTGTTTCGCTTGTTTTCAATTGAAGGTAAATTAGTGGAGGACGGGTAAAGTTAATGATGGCCTATGTTATGTAGATTGAGTCCAAATACACCACACCGCACGTAAACACAAAATTTGCGCAGCGTTTGGGAAATTTCTTAAAATTTCACGTATATAATAACATTGTAAAATACTGTGACATATAGTGCTGTATATATTTTTATATATACATTCCCACACATCCACACAAACTTACGCGCACACACACACATACACACGACAGGAGAACAGGTAAATGCATGTAAAAAAAAAAAAAAAAAAAGAACTATTTCTGCGAGTGATGTCTTGGTATTTTAGGGCACTTGGTACTGGTGCTTTAGTTTAGTTTAATTTTCCCTAGTTTTACCGCGTGTTGTCATGCATAGTAATATGTCAAACTTTGTAATTGGCTTAATAAGTATGTAATTTAATCTTAAGTAATATATAAGGATATGCTGTAAAGTTTGTTGAAAATAAATAAATAAAATAAAATAAAATATATACCTAATAAAATAAAACAATATACAACTGTACGAATGGGTCATTTAGGACAATTGTCAGGAATCATCAGTTACCGGGCCATTTACTCTCTTTATCTAATAAATAATGTCGTGATAATGAAAATGATAATTTTTGTTATTGTTATGTAAGTTTTTGACTTTCATTATCGTGTCTCCCTAAATACATACACCGTGGGCAGATAGCAAAAGTAGCCAATGTATGGCTGACGTTTCCTGCACTTATTTAACCGCCTCCGTGGCTCAATGTAAATAACATTGGGTTTACGATTCGGAGTTCGCAGGTTCGATCCCCAGCGGGGTACATGTTCAAGTACTCGGTTTGGTTGGTGGTAGGGCATTTTAAAAATGTCCGCCTGGCTAACTACCACCATCTTATCTAAATCTGCCGCCAAGCAGCAACGTTAGCAGCATTGTTGCGCATAAAAGAATTATATCAAAATGGCTATCTTCATTAACTGACAGTGAAACAGAGGAATTGTTAAATATTATAAGCTAATTTCATCCCTGTACCTACAGTTCATGTGCATATCCGTAAACTTTATATTAGATATTAATTGTTGTTGGATTGGTTATGCCCTCTAAATGTACATTTAATGTTGTGAGGGTAAATCTACCCCGAATGTCGCCCAGGTGCAGACCTGGATGTCGACGCCGACAGATAGTCACTTAGGACCTTGATCCTGTAGAGAACAGGCAGGCATTAGTCAGTGCCCGTAAGTATCCTCGTCCACTGCTGGTGTTCACGGCTCAGCAACCATAACGAACACCACGCAGTTGACAGGCACAAAAGCAGAAACAGCTTACATTAAAAATAGCCAGATTATTATGGAAACTTACCCTAGAATCTTCCGTAGTCTACTTAAGAGGGTTCAGGTGGCAACCGAAGCAGTGTTCTCCCGGTAGCAAGGTCGCGGTCAAACAGAGGACGATTCGGGTTCCCCCACTCTAATTAGAAATCGTCTTAGCGACGTCATCGCAACCGGACAGATTAGCGTACCGCAATACCGTGGTAAGACCCTTTTTAAATAAAATAATAATTTGAGGGTTCCGTAGGAAACTTTTATTATAAAGATGAAGTAGTGTGTGTGTGTGTGTGTGTAAACTAAAGGTAAAAGCGTAACGGCGCTAGACGCAACGTTACAACCTTCAAATTGAAACTGCACCGAGGCAATAACAACTTCTATAAAAAATCGATACAGGCTTGCCTAGTGAGGAGACCGAAAGGAACACTCATAATATGCTTTCTCCAAAACATATTTCATATATTTAAGATCCTCCTCGTGTATTGACCTAATGTTTTGTTATTTATGGATACTGTTTTGTAATAATAATAAAATATTTTCATTTTCAAATAAATGCTTTCTTTCACTGTCTAGTTATAACATTTTAACCTGACATCACATAATGAACCAGATTTGTGTTAAACTGGAATACAAGCATAACTGTGCTAATAATGTTCTTCTTGGATTACAAATTTTTGAGCAAAAAACGTTTCCCAAAGTATCGCATGCCAAAATATATTTCCCAAATTTTCATTTGGCAAAAAGATATTTGGCAAAACAACTTTTCGCAATTTTACAGTTAGCAATACTATTTTCGGCAATTTATTGTTTAACAAATAATTACATGGCAATGTTTCATTTTACCAAGTATTATGTGGTCAAATATGTTTTGGCATAACATGCTCTTCCCAAAATATTGCATTAAGATCCAATTTTGAAAATATACTGCTGCATAGACGTTTGTTTCACCTTGGACAAATAATTTACGGGTAATAACTTCTATAGGAATTATATTTAAATTCAAAACATTTAGGGAAATTATCGTTACAAAATATTGGTTCTCAATTTTATTTTAAACACATGCATGCCTAGTTACATGCTTAGTTTTTTATCCATCAATAAGTTAACTGTGTTTAACAAAAGTCTACCTAATTGAATATCAGTTAGTATTTATTGTTATTAAGATACAATTTCAAATTCGGGTTTTCTAAAAAAATCAAGACTAAGCGCTCGCTTTTTAGGCTTAATATACCTCTAAAGATAGCAATTATATAGATCGATTCTTGGCCAGCTAAGCTAATTTTTACCGTATTTTCCCTGGGCTACACCGAAAACTAATTAAAACTACTGTAGTCTATAAGTGAAACATTACTTTTATTTTTGTAAATTGCTCTATGAAATATAAGTGTGTATCCAATTTACTTACTATATACTTTGTGGTACGACGACCGATTATTTTTAGATAGATAGATAGATAAGCATTTATTTACGCCACTGCGTTCACACAATTACACAATTTTTAAATTACAAAGAAATATACATACAAATAAACGTAAAGACTAGAAAATACAAAGAGCGAGTGTGTGCCGCAGTAGCACAAATGGGTTATAACTCAGTGTGGCACATCACTCAAAGAGCGAAACACTGGTTTTCAGTTACAACCCCTACAAGTACGAGTGCATAAAAGTACGTGCATGTTCCCGACTGCGTGTACATTTGTGGTCAATCGCGAGTGAAAAGTGTCGGTTGTAGATACAGCTAGTGTTGAGTAGTAATTTAAATTAATGACAATGATGTGACAAAAAGAAAAAGAGAAGTACATAGGCAGTTCCACTACAGGTAACGCTTTGGAATTCCAATTTTTTGTTTTTCCATTAAATGTGCCCTAAGATGTTTTTTGAACAAGCTCAATGTTCCGATATGCCTTAATGGAGGTGGTATATTATTCCAGCATTTCGTTGCCTGGTAGCGGAAAGACCCAGCAAATGCGACGGTCTTGTGCTTATAATTTATCTCATCTGGGTCCCAATTTCACGCTGTTCACTGGTTATTTTCACATTTATACATGTACTAACTATCCGCCCGCGGCTTCGCCTGCGTGGAATAATTTTATCGCGGATATCTTTAATTTGTTTATCCCGCGGGAACTACAAAGTGAGTAGTTCGGGATAAAACTTATCCTATGTCTTAATCTAAGGTATATTCTAGCTATATACAAAATTTTATCCAAATCTGTTCATCCTTTTCGCCGTGAGCAATAAATAAACAAAGAAACAAACATCCAAACTTTAGTATTTATAATATTAGCTAGATTAATGAAACCATTCTTATTCGTATCTCAAAATACAATGAAGTTATTTAGTTGTCTTTGTGAAAAGGGGCAGCGCTGATAACGGTCTTTTAGTAGACCCGACAAAATATCCAAATCGGACAATTTTGTCCGCGAGGATGGAGTATTAATATGCAATAACACAGACAGATATTCCCAGAACAAGTCGCCAAGTTATCTGGGGAAAAAGTGTCTTACCCTGTCATTCATAATTTACAAACGCTCTATAAGCCTGTTTTAGTTAAAATATGTTTTGTCACTTTTTTTCATTACAACATTTCCTTATGAACGACAAAGACAAAACATACTTTAATTAAAACAGGCTTATAAAGCATTTGTAGATTTTTATGAATAAGGCGGTAAGTGATCATGACAGAATAATTAACTGACTGAAGTTAAATAATACTACACACTGACAAAAAGTCGCCCAAATAGACTGACGATTATAAGTAGGTGGTAAGAAGAATTAAGTAAAATGTAGGTACTTTAGGTATTCTTCAGCATTTGAATAACTTTGATGTTTTGTATTTGCCTCACCTGTAGTACCCGGCCTCAGCACATCTCCAAGGAGGTCTTTAATGAGGAAGGATTTGTGACAGTCCTGCATGACCTGCATCCTCGAGTCCGTCATCAAATCATGAAAAAATAATTACAAGTCTCTTCTAAGTCAGCACCACATTCCTTAAGAATTTGTGTAAGGAGATCATATTTACCATTTCTAATTACAAACTTCTTGGTGATTTAAATGTTTTAATGGTTTTGATAGCTGTTTAAAATCTTTATCACTTTTTTATAATTAGCTGTAAAATTAGATAATCTTTCAAATAGTTAATGTTTATTAGTTAAAAACTACTTGATATGTGAACTAAAGCATTCATTCAAAAAAATATTGACTCAAAAAGGCTGATTGCATATTTGTGTCAGCCGCCCTTTCCCGCGCTTTCGACCCAACTGTCCGCCATGTTCGGAAAAACGCTCAACCGTCGAAAATGTGTTCCGTTTACGAACGCCCTACCCCTAACCGATGTTACATACATTTTCCTGCGGTTTTGTCCAAAATACCGCTTAATCGCGATTTAAACCGCGTTTAGCATGCGCGAAGTTTACGGGCGGGGCCTCCGGGCTCCACCCTCTATATTTCCACCAATGGTGACCTGTAGAATGTTTTACAATAGAATGATTCGGAAAGTATGGTGCTTTAAGTACAACCGCGTAGTTATTGAGTTGGTTTTTAAAATACCGTTTTGAATGTAAATCGAAAAGTTAACCGGGGTAAAGAGGATGCCTTGGAACCCCAATTAAATTGATAGTCGCACCAGTGGGGTTTCTATTGAAGAGGGTTGTTCGATGTGCTCTGGTTAAAGTTTGTTTGCAATTAAGTCTTTGCTTTATGTTATTGGAATCTTGTTTAAAATGGAGATAGATATATACTCTGTGTAACTATGTAAATGAGCGAAAGTTGGCCAGCGGTTAAGAAGGTTTATTTCGTCCAGTAGCGCCCTTAGTGGATAAATTAAGATTTCTTTTTGAATACAGAATTAATATAAAAAATCTCTCTGACCTGCACCCGAGAAGCCTAAAAGCTAATTATAAATAATAACTAAATAGCAATGATAGCGGTTATTTTCCAGTATTCACGATTATTAAAAAAAAGAGGCCGGGTTTGTCAATTATTTTTAATTCTCGAAAATAAACGTAATTAAACTCTTATCGCGTGCGGATCTGAGGGCGGAGTGTGACGTGACGATTTGTATGAAGATATGTGCAGCGCTTCTAGCGGATAGTTTGCAAAACGATTTTTTTCATAGATACTTTTTGTGTAAACGCGAACGCGATGGTAAAGTTAAAAACGAGACAAACGCACACAGAGCAATATTTATGGTTTATGCTGACTTTACCCGACTGCCCAAGGAAGAAGGGTAATGTATTTCTCGAGGGTATGTATGTATTTATGTGTGTATAGTTCGTTTCATTGGCGCATTCAGTAGCCTAAACTGTTTGACCGATTTCGAAGGTGTTAGATTCGTCTTGGTACCCGGAGTGGCATAAGATACATTTTATGTTAAAAAATCCCATATGGCGTCCGCAAATAACAAAATATGCTGCCGGGTTTTCTGGGATTTAAATACTTAACTGACACTTACTTACATAAATATAAAAATCGGTAAGAAACTAAATGATTTGTTCGGCTGTATTTCGCGGCATGTGAACCCTCTACAATCCCGTTTCACACATAAACACACTTCGTCAGCCTACCCACACCGGCAGGCGCCCGCGCCGCTCGGTGGCAGGTTAACAAAAGTACTCAACTACCGTACATACCAAATAAACACGTACACACACACACACACACACACACATACATATACTCACAGACACTACAATCGAAGTCGTTAATTTGTACACATGCGACAACTTATTGTATTTCATCATTATTTTTATTAGTTAATTGTTACATAGATCTATAGTTTTGACATTTTTACTTGGCTTATATTACTTAATTCTTTTATAATTAAAACGTTACCCACTCCATTATAACGATAACCACTGTCGGTAACATAATGAGAATCACTAATTGGCATAAGTTTGGTACCTATTAGTTTACTATAATATAATTTCTGCCCCACTGATTTATATGCTATATAGTCACGACCACAGCTGAGCATCGTTAATCAAATAATTAACTTAGTTAATCGCTAATCCGTTACTAAACAAATACAGAAAATTTCGTAGGTAAAACATTGTGCATAATTTAAAAAAAAATAAACATCTCACTGCAGGGATCTAGGCCTTCCCTCGAATATGAGGGAGTATGGATCATAGTCCATCACGCTGGCCCAATGTGGGTTGGAGACTTCACACGTCTTAGAATTTTTATTTCTCAGGCATGCAGGTTTCCTCAAGAAGTTTTCCTCACCGTTTAAGAGAGCAGTCGGATAAATGCACATAAAAACACATTGGTACATTTCGGAAGATTTAAAGCAAGTTATCGTTAATCCGTTAACATGCGATAATTTTTTTTTTTATTTCGTTGTGTTAGTGATCTACTTCTTGATTCTTGGCTTGATAGTTTAGGTTCTGGAAGTTAACAGATTAAGAACAAAGAAGATGTGTATAGTTGGAGTGTCTAATTTAGCCATCTGGCATAAATGAATATACCCCTTCATGAACATTAATACGTTGAAGTTCTCGTCTGAAAGCGAGGCTCGTTTGCCCGTGGAAAAGTCAAGGTCAAAATATTTTATTTCATAGGTTAAAATTAACACTTATGTGATATTAAAGATGGTTGTTGGTCGAGGACGCGGGGGTTCTGCAAATAAGACTCATTGTCTATTGTGATGTTGCACGAACAAGGGCCCTTTAATTCTTTACAAGCGCATCTAAATATATATAACTCAAAGGTGACTGACATAGTGATCTATCAACGCCCAGCCCAAACCACTGGACGGATCGGGCTGAAATTTGGCATGCAGGTAGATGTTATGACGTAGGCATCCGCTATAAGAAAGGATTTTGATAAATTCTACCCCCAAGGGGATAAAATAGGGGATGAAAGTTTGTTGTTTGTATTTTGATAAAATCTTCCACGCGGATGAAGTCGCGGGAGGAAAGCTAGTATATAATATTGGTAATGGCGCTGACTAAGCGATATGCGTTTATGTTGCAGTAAACAATTACACTACGGTTAAACACCGAAATAAGGCAAGGTTATCAATATACTACACTTAAAACGTCACAAATTGCGCTTAATATTAAATTTAAATTTACTGCTCTTTCACAAATCCCCCAGAGAAGAACGATCAAGAAACTCGAGGGTTGCTCTTTTTAAACGACTTCAAAAAAGGAGGAGGTTCTGTATTCGGGGCGTATTTTTTTTAAATATGGATTACAATTTGCAATTTGGCAATCAGAGGAAAATATGTTATTATTATTGTATATTCATATAAGAATCACGCTTTATAGCCTTGCCTTGCCTTGCTTGCTTGCTTGCTTTATAGCCTATTTCTGTTTTATAATTACTATAAATTTATTTAAAGGCAAATTCGTTTGAAGGATTTACTAACTTTGTGAAGTCTTAATATCTTAATATCTTTATTGTACACAAAATCGTTACAGAAATATGCATTGTATATAAAATGTACAAAGGCGAGCTTAACTCCGATAGAGTTTTCTACCAGCAAACCTTAGAGATACATAGTGTTTATTAGATTGGGCAGAAAATAGTGTACACAACAATTGAAAATTATTTATAATAAAATAATATAATAATATATATAAATAAATATACCACATAACCTATCCAATATATATATAATATACAGGGCGTCCCAAAGTTATGGGACATGAAGGGGAAGTACCTTAAATATCGTAAATAGTGAATTTTGCTCAAAGAAGACTTTATGTTATTTTTAAAAGTTAGTAATTCTGCATTCATAGATTTTCTAAAAATTATTTGCTTCGGCTGGGAATCGAACCGACTCAAATGTGAAAAAAAAAACACCCTACTTTTATGATGCCAATCGAAAGAATAGCTAAAAAATAATAACTCTGCCTAAGTAACATAGTATTTTAAAAGAAAGGAACAACGTGAAATTAATCATTTTAATCAAATAAAAAACATACATGAAACTGCCGTAGTCAATTAAGTAGGTATTTTTTTGTAAATTAATTAATTAAATGCTCAAAATGTGATCCCTCTTGTTATCATTTCATCTACACGTGCACTTATAATAAGGAAAACTATGTTAGTACCTATTTTATGAAGTGGGTACTTATTTACGAATAATCAATGCTATCTTTGGAATGATAATATCGCTACTTTTCGAACGTCGTCGGCAATAAATAACTTTCTTGAAATTTGACTCAATCATTTTATGTTGTTCCTTTCTTTTAAAATACTATGTTACTTAGGCAGAGTTATTATTTTTTAGCTATTCTTTCGATTGGCATCATAAAAGTAGGGTGTTTTTTTTTTCACATTTAAGTCGGTTCGATTCCCAGCCGAAGCAAGTAATTTTTAGAAAATCTATGAATGCAGAATTACTAACTTTTAAAAATAACATAAAGTCTTCTTTGAGCAAAATTCACTATCTACAATATTTAAGGTACTTCCCCTTCATGTCCCATAACTTTGGGACGTCCTGTATATAGTACGACGTATTAACAAGTATATACATCATCAATACTCATCTTATGATAAATAATTAAATAATTACTATAATACTGAGGAGAAATCATAAAGACAAATAATGCTCTTTTACTCTTTTCTTGAAAATTTCTAACGATGGACTTGCGGAGATTGCATGCGGTAGTGCGTTCCATAGTCTCACTGACCGAATCGTGAACGAATCACTAACAACATCGAAGTCGGCTAACATAAACAGATAACTGGTTCTTATTCCTTGTATTAACATTGTGCCTATCACTATTTTTAGCGAATAAGGTTACATATTTTTTTGCATATAACAAATTCTCATAAATGTATTGAGATGCCATTGTTAAGATATTTATTTCCTTAAACTTATCTCTAAGAGACACTCTAGGTTCTAATTTATAAATGGCACGAATAGCACGCTTCTGCAGAACAAAGATGATATGTATGTCAGCAGCGTTTCCCCACAACAATATGCCATATGACATCAACCTGTGAAAATAGGTAACGTAAACCAGACTTGCGGTATGAATGTCTGTTATGTTTCTGATTTTTTTGACTGCATACGCTGCAGAAGGAAGCTTTTTCGCAAGTTTCTTAATATGAAAAGAGAGACGTTCAACGGTATCGTTTTGGTAAATCCAATGTGTTACGGGAATAATCTTACACTATGTTCATTTACCAATAACGTTAGTTTTAATTTGATAACACCAAACACTTTGGGATTTGGGAAATTTGGTATATAGGTAGAATATACCCTGGATTAAGACATGGTATATTCTTTATCCCGACAAAGTGAGTAGTTCCCACGGGATAAAAAAAATTCCGCGATTAAGTTAATCCACGCAGGCGAAGCCGGAGGCGGAAAGCTGGTACATTATATACATTTGTAATTAATTAAAAATACTCCATGCTTTTGTTTTGTCACTTGTCTGTCATAATCGGTGCAGTCTGTCACAAATACTGTATTTGATGCAATGACAGTACGTGAACGATTTATGCATGTGTCTAAGTTCACATTCACAAGTCACTGGTCCCACATTTGGCATCTAAATCGGGGCCAATTTGATTGTTTGAAGGACCCGATCATTACGCAGCAATAATGCTTCTACCGTTTTTATTATTATTTTCTTTTATTATTTATTGCACAAGAAATACAAACAGATTATAGTCAGAAAATATGTACAAAGGTGAGTGACTTTAGAGATAAATTCATAATAGATAGCTATGATATAAATACATTTAATAATAAACTACTTAAAATATTATAAACAAATAACTATATACACATAAATTACCTATACATATACATAAATGAATGAAATAATAAATACTTAATCTAACTCGTGCCAATGATTTTTGATGATATTTTGTAAGTTGCAATTCCATGAAACCACACACACATTGCTTACACAGATAAAACCTGCATAGATTTTTCTTGATGAAAAATAAAATGATACTTAATCGTTTTATTAGTGTTAAGATAATGTCAAGTGAGTTTAACTTACAAGCAAAAAAGTAACGAATGAATAAATCTGTAGAGCGCTACGCATTCAAATCTTGGTCACACCTACGCGCCTACGCCACTCGTAGAAGTAGCGTAGCACTCGTAGCAAATGATAACGCTATTCTGTCCGTAGTCTATAAATCATGCGAAAGTTTGGATGTTTGTTTGTTTGTGGCTCAATCACGGCGAAAGGAATGAACGGATTTAGGTGAAATTTGGTATATAGGTAGAACATACCCTGGATTAAGACATAGGATATTTTTTATCCCGATGAAGTGAGTAGTTCCCGCGGGATAAACAAATTTCCGCGATAAAATTATTACATTAAGTTTATGGCCTACAGGGGCGACTTCAAAGATACCGCGGCACGTGTTTGTGTGTTGTGGCAAAGTACTTAGAGCGCGCTGCCATTAAGGTCCAACTCACAAAATTTACATACATTTTATTTTTTTTTCATAAAATCTGTTAACTTTAATGTTTTATTTTTTTCGTAATCCTATACGTACACTCTACAACGTTTGTCGGGTTAATTTTGTTAGACCTTATATTTGACATTTGACCATTGCGAATGCCGCTATATTACTATTCTTTGTATTCGTCTAGACCAAGGATGTGAAATGATCCAATTTTAAGAACAGACTCCTGATGCGGCCCGCGAGCGTGTCTCAATAATATTTTTAAATTCAAAAAGCGCGCTAACGATGCTCTCCCGGCGGAGCAAGCGCAGGGAACGATCGGTAAAATTCGGTTGTGTTTGTAGAATTACTCCTCAAATAGAAAATTTATTCAAAGACAAAAGATGTCAAATATCTGGAAAAAGGTTGTAATTATTTTTTCTATATTTTTACTTTTAATTAAGTACTAAATAAGTAGATAAACATTTACCGTCCATTTCGGTATCACTATCTATGCAATGAGTTTTATTTTTCTTTATGGTTGGAGTTTGCGGCCCACTGATTCTATGAATTATACGAATTTGGCCCATCGATGATTTTGAGTTTGACATGGCTGGTCTAGAGAGACTTATAAGTGATATAGTTCTCTATAGGTGTGTGTAGGCTTTTTGGCGGGAACTCGGCGAGTGAATTAGCATTTTTCTTTATAAGTCTTAAAATTTGTGCATTCTAACTTTTGAAGCTTAATAATGGCAGAATATTGTGCAGCAAACGTTAGTGTTGGTGTACAGGTGAAGGGAAGTGTAAATTAAAGTGCGTAACGGAGCTTTCGGGTTCCCACAAGAAGCCGCCAAAATCTTTTGTAAAGCATTCTGCCACTTTACTGAAGAATTACTTGACCGTGACTAGACTCTGTATACGACGAATTACTTGTTTTGATTGAGACTGACCTATAAACTGAAGAAATAAGATAAATAAAAATTTTCACTCGAAACTGGCAGTAATGTCCCTCGACAATGAGGTTGACTGGTTGCCATCCTCAAAAATAAGAAGAAGAAGGTGTGTGTAGGATGATAAATAAATAACTGACTTATTATAAGCTACAACACAAATCACTATGTCATGCATGAGTGTCCGATGATGACATTGGTGCGGTGTTCGGATAAACATATATAGGTAAATCTTTGTAACATTTTAGATAAATAAATAAATACAATTAGGGAGCGTCGGCGGCTCAGCGGTTAAGACGCGGTCTGACAATTTGGGATTCCGTGTTCGATTCCCAGACAGGCCATGTACCAATGAGTTTTTAAATTTAATTTAATTACTTATGTGCATTTATCCGACAGCTCTTTAAACAGTGAAGGAAAACATCGTGAGGAAAAGGGCGCGAGATGACGGTGACGATGACAATACAAGTACATAGGTACTGTAAGTTTGCCGAGCATTTAATTTTTTTTTATGCACAACGGATTGGTACTTGACCTCAATCACACCTGATGTTAAGTAAAGATGAGGTCGAAGGTGGAAGCGTACTGATCAGGAAACCTCAACACATTTGGGGGAATGGCTATCTTATATCTGACAACCGGAATACAACAATGCTATTAACATTGTTGCTTGGCGGCAGATTTAGTTAAGATGGTGGCAGCTAGCAAGTAAAATGCCCTACCGCCAACCAAACCGAGTACTTAAACATGTACCCCGCTGGGGATCGAACCCGCGACCTCCGAATCGTAAACCCAACGTTGTTTACATTGAGCCACGGAGGCGGTTAAATAAATAAGTGTAGGAAACGTCAGCCATACATTGGCTACTTTTACTATCTGCCCACGGTGTATGTATTTAGAGAGACAGGATAATGAAAATCAAAAACTTACATAACAATAACAAAAATTATCATTTTTATTATCACGACATTATTTATTACATAAAGAGAGTAAATGGCCCGGTAACTGATGATTCCTGACAATTGTCCTAAATGACCCATTTTTTTATTCATTTATTTTAACACTTTATTGTACACATACACAAAGAAATGGTCATTAACAAAGATTTAATGATGTACAAAGGGCGAACTTATCTCTATAAGAGATCTCTTCCAACAAACCCGTGAGAGCGAAATTTGATATAAAAGGTAGACATAAAGTGTACACGAAACGGAAGAAACAAAAAATGTTAAAAATATCATATAAAAGAATAAAGCCAAAATAATACATTAAGCGAAAAATTACCCAACATAAATACATACATACAATCATTATATATAAATATATATAATATAATATTATACATATATAATATACATAAACTATACACATCATACAAAAATTCCTATAACAAACTTATATTATAACCTGTACAACAAGATGAAAAGTAAAATTTAAATATTGTTACAAAATAACGGATTAATTGATTCATTCGTACAGTTGTATATTTTATTTTATTAGGTATACAGGGCGTCCCAAAGTTATGGGACATGAAGGGGAAGTACCTTAAATATTGTAGATAGTGAATTTTGCTCAAAGAAGACTTTATGTTATTTTTAAAAGTTAGTAATTCTGCATTCATAGATTTTCTAAAAATTACTTGCTTCGGCTGGGAATCGAACCGACTTAAATGTGAAAAAAAAAACACCCTACTTTTATGATGCCAATCGAAAGAATAGCTAAAAAATAATAACTCTGCCTAAGTAACATAGTATTTTAAAAGAAAGGAACAACATAAAATGATTGAGTCAAATTTCAAGAAAGTTATTTATTGCCGACGACGTTCGAAAAGTAGCGATATTATCATTCCAAAGATAGCATTGATTATTCGTAAATAAGTACCCACTTCATAAAATAGGTACTAACATAGTTTTCCTTATTATAAGTGCACGTGGATCACATTTTGAGCATTTAATTAATTAATTTACAAAAAAATACCTACTTAATTGACTACGGCAGTTTCATGTATGTTTTTTATTTGATTAAAATGATTAATTTCACGTTGTTCCTTTCTTTTAAAATACTATGTTACTTAGGCAGAGTTATTATTTTTTAGCTATTCTTTCGATTGGCATCATAAAAGTAGGGTGTTTTTTTTTTCACATTTGAGTCGGTTCGATTCCCAGCCGAAGCAAATAATTTTTAGAAAATCTATGAATGCAGAATTACTAACTTTTAAAAATAACATAAAGTCTTCTTTGAGCAAAATTCACTATCTACGATATTTAAGGTACTTCCCCTTCATGTCCCATAACTTTGGGACGCCCTGTATATACAGCACTATATTTCAAGAAAAACACTTTCAATTTGGCTGTGCCAATAACAGTTACCTACGCTTTTAGAAAGCTATACATACAGTTGCAATATTAAAAGACTGCCACTACTCTTACATGTTTATAATCTTGTTTAATTTCATTTCATGGCTTTTTTTTTATTTATATGAGAGGGCGGCAAACGAGCATGCGGGTCACGTGATGGAAAGCAATCACCGCCGCCCATGGACACCCGCAACACCAAAAGGGTCACAGATGCGTTACCGGCCTTTGAGGAAGGTGCAGGCTCGTTTCTTGAAGGTTCCAAGGTGTATTGACTTATTTAAAAAGAGCAACCCCTGAATTTCTTTACTCGTTCTTCTCTGGGGAGACTGCCTAGTGAATGAGCGATAACTGTATGTCATGACGATTTCAAATGTTATTCTTATAACTCACGAAATAAAACATTTTTGATTTCATCAGCACATGATAGGTATCCTCCACCACATCACACTCGGAACACCCTACCATCCTTATTCTTTATTAATAAATACAGAAAATATCGCATATTTTTTTTTATATGCAAATAAATAATAATAAATATCCTTGGAATACACACAGCACCGTCTAGTTCCACACTAAGCAACTAGGCTTGTATTCAGGATACTAGATGGTTGACAAACTACACAAGTACTTTTCTTTTTTTAAATATATAAATACATGTAAACATCCATAACTTGGGTAACACATGTCAATATTGCGGGGATTCAAACCGGCACTTTTATACATAGCTGTTAGGGTCTATAACCACAAAACCAAACAGTATACTTATAAAAAATAAATATAAAAAATAAATATTTATTCATCAGAAGCTTAGTTAATAGCTTCTGATGAATAACTATTTATTTTTTTATTAATTATGTCCCTACTCCAGAACGCACTTGCTCCAGCGATTATTTCTTCTAAACAGATTGGTCCTAATATTACCATATCCGCTTTAGATAATACTGTATAGGAGCCTTTGGTGGCTCACTTAAGCTAGCCAGGGCGTAACAGAACTTTTGTAATCATACCCACCATCAACCAAACCCAGGTGGGCATCGAACTAGCGACTTTCGTATCTATAACTTCAACCAAGGATGTGGCTGAAAATTACGGGGAATATATTTTTGTAGTCCTACACTTGTAACTACAGACTTTTATAATGCAACTTCTAAACGATTATCTGATTGTCTTCACCATAGATCTTTAGAGTTGTCTGTCAGAGATCAACAATTACTGGCCCAGATATACCTACTTAGATGATAAAGTATATTACAAGGTAATAAACACTTAAAATTAGTTACGGTCAATATTAAATGTCATTTCAACACATATCCTGTTAAAAGGAATCCACTCTGTCCATTCATTGTCACCTCGGGATGTGTCCTCTCTGGCAAAACCTGAAAACCAATGTTGCCATTAATTTATTTATTTTTATTTATTTATTTGGAAGACCAACAGCATTTGTAGTAACTTAGACATGTATGTAACAACAGTAAGCCAATTACAGGTCCTCACTGATAATAACAAATTAGCATTATAATATCCAGTACAGCACTATGGTGACTTACGTGTAGGGCATAAACAACGTTACTTGATCTAGTATTATGTACTTTGTGATTAAAAAACAAAAACAAAACAAGAACAACAATTTAAGGTGAAAAGAAATTTTGCGACAATTGACGCCTAGCAGCTGCACTATGGTGACTTACGTGTAGGGTATAAACAACGTTACTTGATCTAGTATTATTTTATTGGAATGATTTACAGGCACATGTATATTAATTCTGTCCCTCATTATATGAGGGAAGGCCTATATCCCTGCAGTGGTAGGTTTATGGCCTGAGATTATTAATATCCAAAATTACTGCTATAAGACCGTCGTTATTTGGATCTTAACATATTCCAATCTTTGTTTGTAGTATGTGTAAATTACTGAAGTCAATTGATTCAGTACCGAATTATGTGAATGCAGACTAGATGACGGCACTCTAGCTAGACCGTAATAGCCCCAAAAATAAATTTTCTTTGTATGACGTACTTCCCCCTGCCGATTTCGTTCGTCCTTTTTTTATCCATCCATTTAAATCTCGTCTTACATTTTCTTTTTATAAACTCCCCTATTATTCTTATTTTAAATTACTAATAAATTATAATAACAAATTGTGATCGTCCTTGTGTTGTTCTGCTTATTTTAGATACGCAATGTGACAGCGAATACCGTTCTTGGCTAAATATATGCTAGCATCTTCAAGCACCAGTATTTGGCAGAATTACTACAAACTAGTAGTTGCCAATGGATAAAGAAGTGAAGTGAGTACCAAATTTAGGCTATTATAACTTTATTTACTGTTATACACACCCAAACCGTCTGTTCCTACGGCTTTTAGATTATATCTTATCTAAAATGGGAAAGTCGTACTTTTTACCTTTTTCGAAGAGTAACCAAGTCGTTGTGTAAGTTCACGTTCACCGGAGTATGTCCGAAGTAATCATACAAGAAAAAGTTGGTTGCTTACCAACAGCCTATGTTGAACGCCGTAAGGTTTGCTTGATGCTATATTGGATTCCAATGTGTGTTGGCCAGTGTGACTATCATCTCTACAAGTAGGACCATAAAAACTTACTGGCGACTGTGGTGCATCGGAACAGACAGTTGCCATTATTATAGATGAATGCCATGGTTGGTGATTCCATAAAGGCCTGAAAGAACTGAATGAGCTTACCACAGCAGCAGACTGGATCCATAGTTTAGACAATTACCTACTTGCCAAATGTAAATAATAACAGGAACGAACCTGATAATTCCTTATGAAATTACATGTAAGTTTTAACGCAGCTACTTTGGAATTTGATTTTAATACTGTATACAAACTCTGCAACGGTTCGGATACTGTATAATATATAACAAACGGCCTGCCAGGCTTTATAAATGGCATGAGTTCTAAAAATATATTCTCAGGATCTTCTTTAGCAATGATAACCAATGAATCCATTTTCTCCTGCAATATTTCTGAAGCAGTTATGTTGTCGTAATACCATTTTGGTTTCTTAGGTTCTGTTGATTTGCTTGTATCATCATTTTCATTGGTGTGTTCGTTGGATGTTTCTTCGTGATTATCATGTTTTGGAACCTTACTCTTATGGTTGTTATCAAGTCCATCAACATCAGCTTTCCGTTTTAATTTAATATCTTCTGAAATAATGCTCTCAGTAATATTCGAATTAGCATCTTCTGTAGTTTTATCTATAGATTCCATAGAATTATTTGTGATCACAATATTCTTATCTAAGTCCTCGGTGTTGGTTTTAGAATGAAAAGTGTTCCCCTGATAATACTGTCTCAATACCGAATAGATGTTAACAGAGATACACCGACTATATTGTTCTTCATCGAAGTTCATGGCTAATAAAGCCTGTTTCTGGGACATATTTCCAGGATGCATGTGTACAACTTTGCCATTGGTTTTGGCTCCTACAGCACTTAATAAGGCGGCAGCAACCAAGCCGTTAGACCCAGAATCATATAGTAAATGATTCCCCTCACAATGAATGTTACTTAATGTTATTATTTGAGATAGAGTGTCTATACGTAAACTTTGCACTTTGCTTGGATCTAATCTGTACAACACTTCGGCAATTATTCGCAAATTAGGTTTGAGAATTTGTACATACTCAGAGTACTTCTTCTCTTTCTTTTTCAAATACTTCGCTTGTGAAAATTCAGTTTTGTTGTGGAAAGTTTTGGAGTTGGTTATCAAAGATTCTACAATGTTGGATGCTTTATTATTGGAGTCTTGTGCGAGTTTCTCTATTTCCGTGAAGGTTAGCTTCTGAGAACGGCCATCATCGACTATATTTCTATTATCTGTGCCTGATATACCGATGTCAATTTCATCCTTCAACTCAACAAGTTCTTGGGTCAATTCTAAGGTATATTCTCTACGTCTCTTACTGTTAGGAATCATTTTAAATATAGAAAAGTATGGGCATCCGTCAACACCGGACAAAATAACACTATCCTGCCCCAAATTCACTTTGGAGTCGGGTTTATTCAACTTGTGTAACTTTTGGTAATCTTGCTTTTGTAAGACGATGTATTGACCAATTTTTATAAGTTCGGCAGACATTCTGTGTCCTGCGATTTAAAAAGTTACGACACAAATAAGACGCCGCCTATATTTCTATAACATTTACAATTATAGGTATTAATTTTGAGGTTAGATAGTCTCACAACACGAGTAAACTTTTTTTGACGTTAGCGGTTCATTTCGCAAAGAAACTTTCATTCATATTTTTATGAACTTACTTCCTTTGCGTCTTCGAGTAATAATCTTGGGCTTTTTGGTGGGAACCACGCGTAGTGATGTTGCATTTTTGAACATACTGAGTTCTTTCAACTTACGGGTTCCCACAAGAAGCCGACAATCCGACAAAATCTTTGGTACCATTCTGCCACTTTACTGAAGAATGAATTATTTTGACTAGACTCTATATGCGCCAAATAGACGAATAACTTATTTTGAATGAGTGAGACTGACTTCACTAAACTGAAGAAATAAGACATGGCTGTGTGGGATCGATCTCTTTGCCTCCTACGAGGGGTGACTTTAAAAAATATCGTACCAGTTTTCTTACTTTTTTAAATTGACTCTCAAAAGTTTTTATTCAACTTTGTTTCAAAGAGGATACTTACATTTACTTTGCACGTTACTTTTCAATGAATTATTATGGAAGAAAGTGTTGTATTAGTTGTGGATTATGACAAAATATGTCGCTTGTGCCTGCAGTCGACGGGTGTAATGTCTGATATCTTCGGGAGTAATGGTGAAATCTCAATGCAGGAACTGATACTGTGCGCTACGGGTTTGAATGTAATGCTACTTTTGTACTTTTTACTAATCCATCTAATAGGAATCATTGCATTCTTCTGAGTGAGACCCAGATGATTCTTATCTAAGAATCTAGCTATGTACAGTTTATGGTCTTCATGTAATTGACTAGCTTTTCGCCGGCGGCTTCGCAAGTCTTTCGCAGTTCAGATCTGTCGCAGTTCCATATTTCGCAGTTCAGTCTTTCGCAATAGTGTTTGTCTCAGTTAAGTCTTACATCGTATACACCCTTGTTTGACTTGTTTTGGTAAAGTACAGGTATCCATTACTGCCTTTGTGTTCATTCTCCCTTTAGTATACCTGTGCCCAAAATTTTTGTCATCATCATTGTTGTCAAGACTGAAATAAACATTAGTAAAAGACATCCGCTAATTCCAAATCACTAATTAAAAACAAGTTTGTTGAAATGTAAAAAATAGAAAACATTAGGTATTATTTTATTTCACAGATTACAAAGGGTGATAGGCTTCCAAAGAATATATGCCATAAATGTCGTTACTTAGTAGAGCTGAGTTGTGAGCTACGAACCATGGCAGTGAAGGCTCACGAATTGCTCTCTCAGGCTGGAAATGATCTCTTCTTTACGGAATGTTTAGAGGACCAAGACATTACTGGTACAGTTCATAAACCCTATTACTATTTCCAATAGATTTAAATTGACTTAATCAACTGATGTCATGTATCTTCTTGTATGTATCATGCTGAATACCTGAATTTGGAAGTTCTTGTCAGGAGAGAGTCAGCAATTCTGGAAGCTAAAGTTGTTTTAAAGATTGCATAGCATAAATAAATAAACCATACAAACCCGTCTTTCAGTTTGTTCATTTCTGCTTCCCAAATTGCTAATGTCATAATTCAAATTAAAATTCAATGTTTGTAAAAAAAAACCATGACAAATTTGGTTATTTCAAAAAATTAATGGTTTATTTTTCTAAGCGTTATTTACAGAAAATTTGCAACACATATCAAATAATGCAATCAGTGTGAAAATGAAGCAGGACTTGAGACTGATTCTCCAAGATGATGACGAGCTTAGACTAGTGACAGGAAATCCAGAGGATGTCGAGTTGGATGGGAATCAAGCTGAGGAGATTTTGGAAGAAGACAAAAGGAAAGCAAAAGTAAATTCGCATGTTTGTGAGTGGTGACTTGGTAATATGTGTCCTAAAAAAATCGAAATTACGAAATAGCTTCGCTTGTTTGTTTCTACAAATAAAAAATAAATAAAAAAATACGCCCCGAATACAGAACCTCCTCCTTTTTTGAAGTCGGTTAAAAATTGCTTATAATACATGTAATCTTCATATTGTATTATCTGTGTCATGAAATTGAATAGGCATTTTTTACAGCTGTTGAAAGAACCAGGAAGGCAGCACCAAAGCACTTGACATGTCAGATTTGCCTCTCCACCTTCCACACTAAGGAACAAGTGCACAAGCATGCTGAGACACACTACAAGGATTCCAATTTAACATGCTATTTGCAACTACAGGTGATAATTTTTTTTTTCAATAAAGACACTAGGATTCTGTCCAATACTTCGTCTGTATTTCTAATAAACTATATAAAGATAGCCTATATTTCTGGCAGAGTTACACATTTTATATATTGGCATGCACAATTACTGTCGCTTTTTTTATTATTATTATTTCACATTAAATTATTATTATTTCAAATTAAACTATTATTATTCCAAATTAAAATTGTACTTATATCAATCGAATTTATACCAATTAATTTCCACACATGACATTTCTATAAGTACAATTACTATTATAATTAAAGTGAATTGATTGAAAAAAATTAAAATTTTGCATCTCTATGTTTCTTCTCCATCAGTAACCCCAGCAGTTTGTCTTCCGCCATAAGTCTCCTCTAAGACATATTTAATAAACTATATACTATCACCTAAAACAAAAAGGACGAACACAAATATACATAAAGTAAAACAACACGAGGACTTCACAAGTACGGTAGTAAATATTATAGTTTAATATTATATGTAGAAATATACTTAGATAAAATATTAACAAATGTGGAATTTGTATATAACAATAGGGATTTCATGTTAATGGGCCTGGGGATATCAGGGGGGAGAATATCATACAAAGAAACTGATTGATTAGGGCAGTTAAAGAATATATGGTCTGTGGATCCTTCCTCAAGGCCACAATCACAAATTGGGGAATCTCTGATGCGTATTTTATTGAGGTGAAGAGGAGTGCATGAATGACCCAGACGCAAGTTTGTTTTAGGTGGCTCAAAACAGGACACAGACCAATAGTTTGGCTTTGGATTTCTTACTGGTCAACCTCAGCCAACGTTTTATCCGCACAACCGGACACTGGCAGTAATGGTTGTCGCATTAAAGACGACCGATTGCCATAAAATATAAAAATAATAATAATATATACTATCACTTTTATTATACATATAAACCTTCCGGCAAAAATCTCTCAATGATAATTAAAACCGTATCAAAATCCATTGCTAATGTAAATGCATATGTGAATTGTATAATTGTTCTTTGGATATGTATTTGTGTTGTATATCATAGCGTCCCTACGAGTGCGAGGCTTGCCGAGATGGTTTGATCAGTAAAAAGCAACTGATACTGCATCATAGGAGACATCTCGGCGTCAATCCGTTTGTGTGCAGGCAACCTGACTGCGGCTTTGTGGGAAAGAATCAGGTATTTCATTAAGTTTCTTTTGGCTCTGTGAAAGGTACAACTGCTATGATCTGAGAGTTTATTTAAATTATCTTAAGTTTTGGAAGTTCAATGATTATGGGAGGCTATCTGTGCTTAAATAATGTAGGCGCCTGTAATACCATTCTGGCTTCACCCTACTCGAGTGAAGCGAGGATGCTTTACAGGCTACTGTCATTAGCTATTAATAACCATAACGTTTAGTACCTATATGGTAAATGTCTATATAGACCGACATGTTCAAGTTAATGAACAAGGTCTTTAAACCAAGATTAAAAAAAAAAAAAAAAAAGTTTTGGAAGTCTATCTGGAGGTATACAAACTAGAACTTTTCATATATTCTCCACATCAGGCTTTTTCAGTCTTTCTTTCCAGTGGTTGTTATGGTTTACGAAATGTAGCATTAATTCAAGTTCGGGCTGTTAGGGAATCCTTGCAGAGATGTCATTTGGATTGATGACTTAACTTCGAGAAGCAGCAAGCGGATTTACCTGGACTGTGGAGGATTTGGAAAGTTGCGCCATATCTTTTCGTCGGCCAATTCCACAAGGCTTCATTATGGAATACATGGAAGCTGGCCATACGATTTGTCCAAATTTAACAGCCCGAAATCGGTCAGCTTGCAATGAAAAGAATAATACTCGGAGTTACTCTGAGAGACAGAATCTGGAACGAGGTGATCAGCGAGAGAAAGAAACGTCCAACAATCGCGACGTCACATTCCAAAAGCTAGGCTTAACAGCAGTACTTTACAGTACAGTAGTACGACGCTTTACGTGATTCTATTACTACCTTGTCCCCAGACTATTTGAAACAAAAAAAAAACAAGGTATATGAAACAAAAGTAGTTTTTGTTTTCTTTAGTGTGTATGGTTATATACAATAAAGTGTTAAAATAAATAAAAAAGAAGTTCCCTATGTGCTTAATTAGTTAATAGCCTATTTTATTCTTAAGTATTGAGACTGTTTACCTGTGTGCATGCTGTGTTCACATCAAGTAGGATACATTCAATTAATTATGTCGTAATGCTGGGTAAGACTAATAATATTGTGAATAAAATTGTGTCCAGTTTTGTGAACCGTTTAAAAAAAAAAAAAAAAATCTCCCCGCTCGGTAAATGGGACCTAATGAAATGTTAAACAGTAATCAGGCTAACCCTATGCAGTAGGAGATCGAGTGAAATTGATCTTTGGCTTTGAATGAATGGATAAATGGAGTTTTGAAATGAATGAACAAGTAGGATAAACTAAAAGCTAGTGAAGTGACAGCATGGTTCTGAAAACGATGCCGGCTCAGCATTGTGCTCTGGCGAAGCCACAGCGTTGATTTTCATCTGGTTCCTGGTGGCCGACGAACGAAAGCAAGCAAGCTTTCGTACAAAGATAGGTACCACGAACTGCGTCTAGATCTAGATGCAGGAAGCGCGGCGGTGGCAGTAGGCTACCGCGAGTAAACGTGCCAGGAATAATAATAATATATAATAAGAATAATAATAACCTTTAAGGTCATAGCTCATTAGAGCCACCCGGCATTCACTCCGCACCGCCTCGCGTCGTGCGGTTAGTATTCTTTATATGGACTTGTATGGGTATGCGCTCGCTACATCAACTCCGTAGCATCACCTCGTTGCTCGCTTACCTTGCGTTGACTGCGCATTGCCAACGCGCGGGTCCCGAGTGGACCGCGCGCTGCCCGCGAATGATTCACGCGAGGACGATACCTATATCTAGTGCCAATGTTAACAGACGAAAATTCGTAGACCAAGCGACGTCCACTCGTTGACCACGCGGGGTCCACTGATTGACGACACTAGGTCCGCTGGTTAACGCGGCGTCCACCCGTGTATCACCTGTATACAACGAGTGGACGCCGTGCGACGAGGCGGTGCGGAGTGGGTCTAATGAGCTATGACCTTAAGAGTGGCAAAAACGCTTGGAAACGTGTCTGTCCAATACTAGTAGCGGGTTGTTGATGACGGATGGCCCTGCACCCCAGGAGTCCCTGCGGCACCACGCGACAGTGCACGGCGCGCGGTCGCAGGTGTGCGAGGCGTGCGGGGCCGCGTACCGCCGGCCCTGGGAGCTGCGCCAGCACCAGCACCGGACGCATCGCGCCCGCGCCCGCGCCTGCCCGCGCTGCCGCCGCGTGTGCCGCAACGCGCTCACCTACCGCGCGCACGCCGCCACGCATGCGCCGCCCAGGTATGTGCTGGATATATGTATATCGTTTATCCGAATTGCCGGATATTGGTGGTGGTATGGTTTTTAAACGACTTTTTTTTTATATCGTTTGTTTCAATCAATGAATACATACATCGTACATATGCTCTCGATTGTTTCCCGTTGCGGTAGGCAGAAACTATCGATTTCCACTTGCAACGATCCTGACGTGCTACTTTCCACAAAATCAAAATTGCTTTATTTTGTAGGTACACAGGGTACACTTAAAATAGTCAGATTTTACATTTTTAAAGCTACTGCTTGTTCAAAAGGCAATTTTCCCCTGAGAAGAACAAACAAGAAACTCGAGACGTCGCTCTTTTTAAAAAAAGGTTTTTATATTACAAAATTATTAATTATTATTTTATATTATAATATTTCATTATTAATTTAGCCTGGTTATGCGAACGGGCTGGTTATGTCCATGATTGTTTATCATCTAAATAATCTGATATTTTATAATATGCTTTCTTAATAAGTTTCTGTTTTATAGTATCTTTAAATTTATTGAAAGGAAGATTTTGTATATCAACAGGAACTTTATTGAAAAAGCGTATACATAACCCTTTGAATGAATTACTGACTTTGTGGAGGCGACTTATGTGACCTGCAAGTTTATCTTTATTTCTTGTATTGACATCATGTTTATCACTATTTTTCCTAAATGATGCTATATTTTTTTTGACATATATTAGATTTTCAAAAATGTACTGTGACGAAAAGGTTAGAATATTATACTCTTTAAATCTGTCTCTAAGTGACACTGCAGGTCTCAATTGATAAATTGCGCGAACGGCTCGTTTTTGTAAAACAAAGATTGTATTTATATCCGCGGCATTTCCCCACAGCAAGATACCGTAAGACATCAAGCTATGGATAATAACTAAAATATATTAATCTAGCAGTATTTACCGGTGGTACGCCATGTTGACAAATATATCAGACTTTTAATTTTAATTGTATTCCATTTGAATGTTTCATCATGCAAGTTATGTACTTTATACACGACGGGAATACGGTCTTCAAGCGTCATTTTTTTGAAGCTATATTTAAGAAGTGTATTGTAGAATTTTGTGCAATAAAGTGTACTTGATTGATTGATTGAGTGATTAATCTTTATTTTGTAAACTAATGAGTAGCAGTTAAATAACAAGAGTTACAAATAGCCACGACCTTAAGTACCACTCAATAGTGGATTTTCGGTGAAACTTGTCGTTTAAGGTCGATTGGGCAACCATCATGGCATAAGCAATGTTATAGAGAGTAATTGAGCGTTTGATAAATATTTACTTTGAATTCGGCTGGTATGCCCGTCCCCAGCCACCCGTGCCCGTGGCTTGGTTGCCGGCGCGCTGGCGGCCCACGCCCCCTCGCTAGCCCCCCCCCCCCCTGCGGCGATGTAGTCGTCGGACGCGGCCCGGGAGAGGATGACACCCCCCGGAGCGACCGGGGGGCTGTCGTCGCATCGGGCCCTGTCGCGCCTCATACCGCTCGCTGATTGCGGTGTGAGGCACGACAGCGCCCCCCGGGAGGGCGCGCCAGCCGCCCTCCGGGAACGGGCCCCCCCTAGTGAGGGGGGACCTGGAGCCGCTTATGCGTTCCCGGGTCCTCCTTACTGTCGAGGAAGGTCGCCGCGAGGTTTTAGTGGGTATCCCTCCCGGTAGGGAGGGGAGTCCCACATTTAAACCACTTACCATTTAAACCATTTATTTCCACACACCGAAAAAAAAAACCACAACAACATACAAGAAATCAAAACCAAGGAAATCAAGGTCCGCATCCCACAAACCGCACTCGAGACCGAGATGGCCACCAGCTCACGCTTGAGAACCTGTTTCATATTGAAACAGTATCAAAAAAATAAAAATAAAAGAAAACTATAATATCGAGACGCGATCCCAGTCTCAAGATCGATCCACCAACACGGCTCTATGACTAACTAGGTACTACAATGAGTGCGTGTGTGGGGGACAGTCTCAGTAAACACTGAGTGACGTGAATCACTCAGCACTGGTTTTCAGCCTGCCCTCAACATATGTATAACCGTCTCGCCGTCCCCCAGCGGTATGCTAAAACGCATTTCCCCGCGTAAAAAAATGGTATGCCCGTCCCCAGCCACCCGTGCCCGTGGCTCGGTTGCCCGCGCGCCTACCGCTCGCGCGGCGCGCTGGCGGCCCACGCCCGCGCTCATGGCCCACGCGCGTACCGCTGCCCGCTGTGCCACGTGGCCGCCTACCACTCGCGCTCGCTGCTCAACAGGTACGGCCAACGGACTGTTATACGTACTTATTCACTGCGACACTGTGTCTAGCTTTTACAAAACCATTGGTAGTAGCCTCAATACTTAGTTAACATACCATTGTTGTACCATGTACGTTGAACATTCAAAATCAAATCAAATACTCTTTATTGCTACATATACTACATATATATACCAGTAGATGAGGTTTGCACTAATAGTAGCATTGCGGGTGTATTTTATAGTTGGTAATTATTATATAACGTAAAGATAAAAATACATAAACTAAGCCTACAAACCACAACTAGATAATTTAACTGCACTTTAATATAATATATTATTCCCTCATATCCCTCAACAACATACACAATATATTACTTTCCAGTTATTACTTTCACTACCGTATCACCGCAACTTGGCACGAAACTGCTCAACCAATCAAAGCAAAGAAGACGTAAATTTAGGTTAAATAAGTTTTTGTTTTACTGTTATTTTGTTTAAAATTGTTTTGCATGATGTGTTCACCTATATAAGGTTGTACATTTAAATTTAAAACCAACCTTAATTGTTAAATGGGCTATGTAGTGACGTAACAATTATTGGTGATCCTAAATAAATAAATAAAATACGTCACCCAATGTAATGACAGTAATAAGGGCGGGAATATACTTCACATTTTTCCATCAGATAGTCGGATCCGATAATCTGATCCAATTGTCGGAAGGCGTTGGAGCAATGCAATACACGTCCGAATCGGATACAGGTGTTTATGATTTTATTACCGGTACTTTCGCGTCAACACGAGCAAATATTTTTTTTTTTTTTTACAACTAGTAAATGCTAATAAGTGACAGTAATCCGTCGTCCATTTTTTCTTTCTGCTCCGCATGCAAGTACTCGGGATATTAGCTTAAGAACGTCTGACTTCAGAAAAGGTCTGACAGAAGAATCGGGCGTGTATCGAGTGAATACAATCAGATAGTCTGGGGTCCTATTACATAATTTCATTTAACGTCAACGGTTACGTTCTGACATGTGATTGGTTGGCTCTTCGCTCGCTCCGTTATTTGACGGTTTCTCATTGGTCAACGTAATCGATAACGATACCGATGAAGTTACGTAATCTGAGGGCTGATCAGGGGCTCTATTATATCATTTCATCGTTATCGTCATCGGTTACGTTCTGACATGTGATTGGTTGATTCATCCCTCGCTCGGCAATTTGACGGTTTCTCGTTGGTTAATGTAATCGATGACGATACGAGTGAAGTTACATAATCGACACGCAGACAACCGTCTAGTAAATACAAGCTTAGTTGCATAGTGTGGAACTAGATGGTGCTGTGTGTATGTGCAAAGATATTTATTATTATTATCTTGGCTTGATTGTCAGTAACGTTTTGTATGCGCTAGGCCCCTCCATGCTTATTATTTGGTCGAAGGTTGATTATAGTGAATGGTTTCCTGTAGACACCTCCGCATGCACGCCCGCACGCGCGTCCCGAAGTGCGACAAGTGCGCGGCCACGTTTGAGGACTACGGGGCCTTCTACCGCCATCGCGTCACATCCCACGGGCCTTGGCAGCCTCACCGCTGCACCTCCTGCAACCAGGGGTGAGGAGGGGACACAATCAAAATCAAATACATTTTATTCAATGTACATACATGTACAGGGTGAATTTGAATTCATTTGATGTTTTCATTATTTACAAAAAAATATGTATTTATGTAGTATATCAATCATCTGGTATCCACAACACAAGCCTATAGTGTGTTACTGTGGAACTAGATGGCGCTGTGTGTATGTCTAAGGATATTTATTTATTTATCTACATCGCTTTAATGGGGTTTATTTACCAGAAAAATAGTAATTAATTCTCGAAAACAACCGTAATTTTGGGTATTATTTATTTTGAGTTTAGAGAGCAGGTGAAACACGAGTAAAGGTCTTAGCTTACGTGACGCGTTTATTCTCGTGCCGGACGGAACGGGACGATTTTTTGACATCGTTGCATTTGAAAACATAGCAATAAAATACACGTGGCGAGAAACACGGGCGGAACGGGACGGCAATAGAAAAAACATCGTTATGGCATCTTCTTCATCTAATACTACGGTAACCATTGCTAGTTCTTCAAAAGTAAAATCGAACATTTTGTGCTGAAATATGGTAGCAGCACTAGCACGACTATCGTTGAACACCGAGAGAAGCCTTCCATCTCACTCCCCTCGGGGAGTAAGGAAAATTGTACCGGGGTTGGTGACCCCCTGCAATAGTTGCCCCCGCTGCCCGTAGCTGCGGGCAGGGCGTTGGGTTGTCGGTGGTTGCCCAGTTGTCGGATCCTCTTCGGACCCGGGACTCCGTCTACGTGTCTGGCTGCACTAGCTCCCTTGGTAGGGCTCGGACTCTGGCATCTGGAGGGCGTGAGTGCAGAGGAGCGATGTTCTGCAGCAGGGGGTGCGAGGAGTTGTCAGCTCCGTCGTACATCTTCCTGGCGAGGCGGCCGATGAATGTGTCCAGGCTCTCGAGCTGGAGGTCCCTCATTATGGTGTCGTTTCGCACGAAGCGGGGGGCGGCGGTGAGGGTGCGCAGGGTGGCAGTCTCCTGGGCGCGGAGTTTCTTTTTGTTGGTGGCCGACGTTAGGGCGTACCACGCAGGTGCCGCGTACGTTAGGCGGGACCGGATGTACATCTTGTATATCCCCAGCTTCGTGCGAAGCGGGAGGCTGGATGAGAGCACTGGACGAAGTAGTGCGCGAGCAGTCTTCACTCGCTGTACGACGTCGCTGACATGGTGGTGCATACGGAGTCCCCGGTCGATGGTGACTCCCAGGTATTTCACCTTGGGCAACCACTCTATCTCTTGACCCTGGAGCAGCAGAGGTGGAGGCTGGCAGGCTCGCGTGGTCATCATCGCCTGCGTCTTCCCGACGTTCACCGAGAGCTTCCATTTGATGAGCCAGCTGGGCAGGGCGTCGAGCGTGGGCTGAAGTTTTGCTGCTGAGTGGAGCTTGCTCATCGATCTGGCGAAGAATGCGGCATCATCGGCGAACAGGGCCAGGTGGACGTCTCCGACTAGCGGGATGTCGTCGGTGTATCGTGCGTAGCAGGCTGGGGATAAGCAGCTGCCCTGTGGGACTCCGGCTGCTATGGGGCGTTCCGTCGAGAGGGCGTCTTCAACCGAGACCTGAAAACGCCGGGCTTGGAGGTTGAACACCGTCACTGTACGTATGTTTTAAAACCACTTTCACGTTAGGAACTATACCTGTCCCGTCTCCGTTCCGTCCGAGAAATTACCCGTCACGTATGCTAAGACCTTAAGTTAGTTCAACACTGATTTATTCAAAGATGTTGGTAGACAGTATATGTATACTAATAATTTAATTACAGTTAATGTTGTATTAAAAAAAAAATCTTAATTTTTGTAATGAGAGCGCCACGGAACGGATTAAGGCATTTTAAATTAGGCTTCCATCTTTACAACTTAACATTATGGTTTTTTGAGGGTTTTAAATTTTTTTTTATAGATTAGTACAATTAATGCAGTGGATATTAGATCATTGTGAAGTATGAATGGGGTGACTTTGAAAGATAGAATCAGGAATAGTGTAATTAGGGAGTTAAGCAGTGTGAATGAAGACGTAGTGACAAAGATTGAAAAAGGTATGCTGAGATGGTTTGGACATGTGAAGAGGATCATGAAAAGACATACGAAAGAGATATACGAAGCGAATATGGATGGTAGTGTTGGTAGGGGAAGACCACGGCGAACGTACCGTGATCAAATCCGTAATGTTTTAAAAGAAAGGCCAAGTCAAGAGTACCCTAAACCGACGAACATGTATGTGCAACCTTATGAGAGTGAATAAAGCAAAAGAGGTGTGTCAGGATCGTAGTGGAAGTCTGTGGTCTCTACCTACCTTAACGGGAAACAGGCGTGACATTATGTATGTATACATATATGTATGTATTTTAGATTAACCCCGCAGATTTATTTTTATGCTCAACGCGTTGGTACTTGAACTCAATCACACCTGATGTTAAGTGAACATGAGGTCGAAGGTGGAAACGTACTGACCCGGAAACCCCAACACATTTGGAGGACTGGCTATCTTATCTCTGACAACCGGAACACAACAATGCTTAACATTGCTGCTTGGCTGCAGGTTTAGATAAGATGGTGGTAGCTAGCCAGGCGGACATTTAAAATGCCCTACCACCAACCAAATCGAATACTTAAACATGTACCCCGCTGGGGATCGAACCCGCGACCTCCGAATCGTAAACCCAATGTTTACATTGAGCCACGGAGGCGGTTACGTTCTTAGCCATGTTTGATGGAAATCGGTTAAGTTATTTCGAAGATTCTTTCGTGTACACTTTATGTCTACCTTTTATATCAAATTTCGATCTCACGGGTTTGCTGGAAGAGGTCTCTTACAGAGATAAGTTCGCCATTTGTACATTTTTCTTAAATCTTTGTTAATGACCATTTGTGTGTACAATAAAGTGTTAAAATAAAATAAATAAAATTCTTTTAACACAATCTTTTGGCCTATGTTATCGGGCGTTTTCTAAATTTTTTATATTATAGTATGACGACTAGGGCATGGTGGTATAAATAAACTCTGTTACAGCTATCAGAGCGAGGCGCAAATGCAGAAGCACATGCAAACTTGCAAGCTAGCGAATAGTAGGAACGTCTATGCAGATGCTGATGGGGTGGACAAGGAGAACGACATAGTTGCAGACAGGATAGTCGTCAGTTCAATACAGGTGCGTACTCTGAGGCCCGTATTAATAAACCGTTCTCAAGATTGAGGTGACCTTAAGTTGACGCTTGAGAATCTGAAAGCTCTGAAACACATATCATCATCGCGTCAGCCACAAGACCGCCTCCGTGGCTCAATGTAAACAACATTGGGTTTACGATTCGGAGGTCGCGGGTTCGATCCCAGCGGGGTACATGTTTAAGTTCTCGGTTTGGTTGGTGGAAGGGCATTTTAATTGTCCGCTTGGCTAGCTACCACTATCTTATCTAAATATGCCGCCAAGCAGTAATGTTAAGCATTGTTGTGTTCCGGTTGTCAGAGATAAGATAGCCAGTCCCCCAAATGTGTTGGGGTTTCCGAGTCAGTACGCTTCCACCTTCGGCCTCATCTTCACCTAACATCAGGTGTGATTGTGCATAAAAAAAAAGAATACAGTCGTCCACTACTGAACATAGTCCTCTCCCATAGAATTCCATAGATTGAAAGTGGCTTGCATGCAGCGATTTCCCGCGACCTTTATCAACTCGTCTGTCCACGTATGGGCATTAGCCATATTTTATTTACCCCATATAAAGTAAACCATTCGGAGACCACCTTCAGTATCGGAGTCCAACTATTTTCAGCTGGTGACTCCACTCCTGATTACGAACACCTTTCCACTAGGAACCATCGCCGAATTTTGCCGAATATCTTGCAATCAATCTACTAGAAAGTGTACAAAGGAAGGCCACTAAGATACCCTTTAATCTGCGGCGGAAACCCTATGAGGAAAGACTGAAGATTCTGAATCTTACAACCCTTGAAGAGCGCCGCTTGCGAGGTGACCTCATAGGGATATTCAAATTTTCACCTATAAATACAACCTGCCTCACTTGCACGACATATTCAGGATGAAAGACATACGACCGTTACGAGCACACGCTCTGCGAATAAGCCGCACTCACGCTGACATCAATGTCGCCCATCACTTTCTGAGCAACCGTGTTGTTCGGGCCTGGAATAAGCTGCCGGAAGAGGTTGTCTCCGCCCAATCAGTGAATTCGTTCAAGATTAGATTGGATAAATTTTTAAAAAACTAGTGATGACTTAAATATTGACTGAATAACAACAATGTGAACTCTTCCAACACTGTGACATAGACATACCAGCAGTAATGCTGTTCGTCTATAATAAATGATATAATAATAAATTTGGTTTCAGAATGGTTTACTTTGAATGGGTAATTGGAAATTTTTTGATCAAATTCAACTATAGATCCTTGGGAGTTTTGTTCGTAGTCAGGAATTACAAGAATTCAAATTCACCCTGTACAGTGACGTCTATAGAAATCGCAAACAGTCACACAATATAAAGTCTAACAAAATTAACCCGACAAACGTTGCAGATGTACCTATTACGGAAGAAATAAAACATTAAAGTTAACAAATAAAATTTAGAAATGTAAATTTTGTGAGTTGGACCAATGGCCGCGCGCTCTAAGTACTTTGCTACAACACAAACACGTGCCGCGGTATCTTTGAAGACGCCGAACGCCGCGGCTTGCTGTGATTGGTTGCGCCCTGTGCCCCGCCACCCACTTTGGCGTCTTCCATATGAACGTTTTTTCTCATTGATAAAATAAGGTACGTACAATTTAAATGAAGTGAGTCTGTTAATTTTTTTACTCGGAAACAAAATTTTTAAGTCTAGAATATTATATTGTCATAATACGTGCCATTGCCAAAGTTTGTCCGGTTACTTTTGTTAGACCCTATATATTACACAAGAAATTCATCTTACTTTTTAAAACTGGACCCGTTGCACCCTCTTAATAACTATTGTTTGCAGGAAATAATGGTGAATGAGAGACCGCTACCGTTCGGTGTGGAGGAGCTGATCAACCGACTCCGCGGACAGTCGATCCTGGTCCAGCCCGGGAACATGGATGACATCAGTAAGGAGAACTTAGGTAATACAACTGTCTTCTTTCTCTATTAGCCTAATCACCGCCTCCGTAGCTCAATGAAAACAACATTGGGCTTACGATTCGGAGGTCGCGGGTTCGATCCCCAGCGGGGTACATGTTTAGTACTCGGTTTGGTTTGTGGTAGGGCATTTTAAATGCCCGCCTGGCTAGCTACCACCATCTTAACTAAATCTGCCGCCAAGCAGCAATGTTCATAGCATTGTTATGTTCCGGTTGTCAGAGATAGGATAGCCAGTCCCCCAAATGTGTTGGGGTTTCCGGGTCAGTACGCTTCCACCTTCGACTTCATCTTCACTTAACATCAGGTGTGATTGAGGTCAAGTAAGAACCCGCGGTGCATAAAAAAAAAATCATCAAAAATTTTCTTTGTATGGCGATCTTGACAATAAGTCCTTTGTAAAAACTTTGCATACTGCAATTGAAATTTTTTTTTTTTCAATAATTGGCGCATAGGCATTTTATAAAGTGACTTATACGATCAGATCATGCAACACATGCCTGCGACGACCACATAGATGACGACCTGTTTGGTGTAGTGGTAAGCAACTCTGACCACTATACCGAAAGGTTGCGGGTTCGAATCCCGCTAGGGGCATATGTTTGTGTGATGAATATGGACATGTGTACCCGAGTTATGGATGTTTTCATTTATAATAAGGTACTTATTTACAAAAAAATAAATAAATGTATTTATGTAGTATATCAACCATCTGGTATCCACAACACAAGCCTATAGTTGTTTACTGTGGAACTAGATGGCGCTGTGTGTATGTCTAAGGATATTTATTTATTATTATTATTATAGATGTTTTTAAGTAAAGTTCTTTTTTTTACGTCCCGACACCGCACAGCATAGAATGATTAGACAATTAGATGGCAAACACAATGTTTACTTTTTGTATGTCTCGACTGGTAATACTTGTACCTGATTGTTTGTGTCATGAATGAAATGGATTTAAATAACTTTTTTTCTTTCATAATATAATTGCTACTCAGTGCTATTTTTTTTTTGTATAACAGAATTTACATACATACATAATGTCACGCCTGTTTCCCGTAGGGGTAGGCAGAGACCACAGACTTCCACTTGCTACGATCCTGACACACCTATTCTGCTTCCTTCACTCTCATAAGGTTGTTCATACATGCTCGTCGGTTTAGGGTACTCTTGGCTTGGCCTTTCTTTAAGACGTCCCCGATTTGATCATGGTACGTACGCCGTGGTCTTCCCCTACCAACACTACCATCCACATTCGCTTCGTATATCTCTTTCGTAAGTCTTCTTTCATTCATCCTCTCCACATGTCCAAACCATCTCAGCATACCTTTTTCAATCTTTGTCACTACGTCTTCATTCACACTGCTTAACTCCCTAATTACACTATTCCTGATTCTATCTTTCAAAGTCACCCCATTCATACTTCTCAATGATCTCATTTCCACTGTATGTATTCTACTTTCATTCTTCTTTTGCCATACCCAGCATTCACTCCCGTAAGTCAGTGTTGGAACCAGCACCCCGCCATGAACAGGCAGACGAGTTTTTTTGGACACATTCTGGCTCCTCATAAAGGCATGCAGTGCTGCACTCACCTGATTTCCGGCATTCACTCTCCTTTCGATGTCCTTCTCACACTTACCATCCCTTGTAATTTACAATAACTTAAAAATAAGTATAACAACAGTAAGCCAATTACAGGTAAAGTAATAACAATAAATTAGCATTAGCGTGTAGGGTGTATACAAAGCTACTTTATCCAGGTATGCATGTATAGTGATTAAGAAAAAAAAAAACAATATATTCATATTAAGCTGAAAATAAATTATGCGACAATTGACGCCTGGCTGAAGCTATGTTGAAATTAATTACCTGTTGTTCTTTCAGTACTGCAAGAGCTACCTCCCGATGAGTTGCTGTATATCGAGGTGGTTCCAGACTCCGCAAACGAGGAGATTGCGATGTGGCAACACTGACACATTTGATATTAACCATTGACCATATTCGACGAATGTTTTGATTTACTGTTCTGTTGTCAACAAGCCGAGGTCTGAGGGAGGGTTCTGAATGACCCTGCTAAATAGTCCAGTAAAAACGCAATTTTTGTTCCAGATTTTAGGTATTTAGTTATAAAACCTACAATATTAAATTAAAATTACCACTGTGAAGTTCTTTGTGTTGTAGAAGATGCTAAGATCTCACAATGTTCTAAATAACTTATCAATGGCTACTTTATACATATTTTCTAAAAATAGTTTATTGAGTTTGAGTTGAGTTGAAATTTTTCATAAATATAAAGAAGTTGATAGATTTTTTTGAAAATGGTATTCGCGCAATGAAAGTCACTGTGGTAGTTTTAATCACATAGTCAGTGTTTTATTACTAAATATCTGTATTATATATAAAGCAAGCTAACGATTTGTTAGATTTTTTTTATTCTATCACTGACAGTTTAAAAGTGTATCCTTACTGGACTATAAAGGCCGTATTAATCAATCAATCAATCAATCATTTATTTATTTGTGATACACAGGTGTACAGGTTGTTATGATACATTAACTTATAAATATGATCTCTGTGATCAGCCAAATTGGCATACAAATATGGTAGTCACGTTAAAATAGTAATGAAAAATAAATAGCGGAATAAATTATATCCGCTAAACAATAACAGTAACATAGAATGAATAAATATTAAACAATTAAATAGCCTCCATTATATTATGTATCAATTTCAAATTTTTAATTATGTATTATTTTTATGATAATGGCTGCATGTATGTTAATAAAACGATCTTGAGATTGGGATCGCGTCTGGTTCTCAATATTATTTTTTTGATACTGTTTAATTTGCAACAGTTTTTCAAGCGTCAACTTAAGGTCACCTCAATCTTGAGAACGGTTTAATATGGGCCTAAGACTGTTTACGTGTCCTCGATGGAGCTAATCCTCTGATTGGACACGCATTAACTAATTTTAAGTTTTTGAGCATCTCTTCTATTATTTTGATGTGTTTACAGAACTTTTTAAGAGCCTGGGCTGTGAGGCGATGCTATTAACCAAAACTGGCTTAATGGAACAAGTATACAGACCACTAAAAATTTTATTAAAAATAATTGAACCGCCTAAACTTGCCCAAACAACGTCTTCACTAAAGTTCCGTTCTTTATCTCCAGCGTACATCATCAAACCTTGAATCAAATATGTGACCAACCCCTTAAACCCTTTCAAACAAAAAAATAATTATCAAAATCGGTCAACAATTCACGAAGATATCGCGTAACGCTGCCAAACAGCAGTGTTAATGGCGTTCTTGTGTTTCGGTTGTCAGAGATAAGATAGCCAGTCCCCCAAATAACATGGGGTTTCCGGGTCAGTACGATTCGACCTTCGGCCTCGTCTTCACTTAACACCAGGTATGATTGAGGTAAAGTACTAAACTCGTTGTGCTTAAAAAAAACTAACATACAATAAAAAATACAGTTAAATTGCGAATCTCCTCTTTTTTGAAGTCGGTTAAAATCTATCTAGTTATTACTAATCGTGGTCGTATATTTCGTCCTTATTAGGTCCGTAAATGCCTACGAATAAAGTGTCGACTCTTGCATGTTATATATTTTTTTGCTAAACGTTTTAATAAATTATGGATGAGAAATCCTAAGTCTATTTTGTATTAGGCATCGACTACACAAGCCATAGACGCCAAATTCGTCTACCTTTGTTATTTATGTGAGCCAGAGTGCGATAATCCGTCGGGACTAGCTCGTGACTAATTCGAAGCCCTTAGGCATCTGTTGTATTACCCTGATTTGTTGACTGATGCCCTACGCCTGTTATTAGGGGTCTATAGGTTGTGTGGTCTGTGGTATGGTTTATTTTCATGGCAGATGAATACCAAAGTAATGTGATGTGATTTTCTTTCAATAAAATTGATGAAGAATAATCTTTTTTTATTATTGGTAACCAGCAGTTCCCAAAACGATTGATCCTCTAACTGCCCCACGCGTCTTCTTGATGTATCTATTTCAGGAGATCCATTATGTAACTTCATCGATTACGTTCCGATTGGTTGACTTATTCAAAATTCGACGTTGGTATGTCATCCAAATATACCAACCATGTTAACATCTAAAGATCTACGATACCTAGTTCAATCTAAACGAAACCGTATTCATATCGGACCACGCATTACTGAGATATTTTTATTATTTTATTCGGAACACTAACAGCAGAAATAAAAAGGTACATAAAACTATTTCAAGGTATTCGCAGATACATCAAGTAATGTATGTAAAAGAAATAAACTCCCCGGGATGAGGTCCCTACGAGTGTGCCGTCCTCAAGTTCCACCATAATTTAGTTATTTTACCGCTGAGGGTTATGTCTTAAATAGGTCCAAAGTTCTGTAGTTTGTTAAATAGATTAATGACTCGAATGAGAAATGAATTTCGACGATAGTGATTGCTCGGAGGCATGTCAAGGGATCACTGTATCCGATGGATAGTCTTAATTTGTTTTCCACCAAGGATGGACAATCAATAACACCGTTCACAATATTAAAGATATAAAATATCAGCTATTTCTCTCCTTTTTTCTGAAGGTAAGAAATATACCTTGTGCATCGGGTTGGCAAATATATCCCGATAAAGACTGGACACATACACAACAGTGTCAACCAGAACACCCGTCTCTTTTCGACGGGGGTTTACACACTTTACTAGAATTCGATCATATCACATTGTAAATATTTAGTGCAGCTATATATTTACGTTTGTATTTTGTTGATATTTTATATTTGGTTGTATTTTTTTTTTTTCATATATTTATTAGGACCACAAACAAGTTCACAATATATTGTCATATATAAACAACTTATACTAAACAGACATTAGTAATTGTGAACCCAACATCATTGGTCACAACGTAATTATCATGTAATAATGTGAGGCCTAATGCCTAATACAGCAAACTGTGAACCAACTACAGAAACTTAAGTTATATAGGTGGAGTATATATACATATAATCCATGAAATACATTTACGTATTAATACAAGGTGTTTTGAGTTGTGTCACTTGTGTATTCTTAGGAGTTTGTGAAATGTAAATTTTATTTATTAATAATTAAAATTTTAGGTATTGATTGATAGGTTTAAATGAGTGCGTGCTAGTCTCTCATGTTGCTGAGCCTCCATAAAGTCCTTATTGATCCAGTATACCATCAAAACAAAATATAAGGAATGCCATAAATGATTTGAGTTCAGTTTTGTCGAATAACGAAAAAAAAAACATTATTAAAATCCTGTTTTGGAACACAATAAAACTTCACCAATATTACAAAACATATTTATTTTATTACAAACGATCGTACCAAACACATATGCCTCAAATATTATCCATTCATTACTCGTTACATTACACTATCTTATCACTAGACCGGCGAGAATTGGATCATGCTCTTGATATCCTTCAGCAGTACCTCGAGGAAGCCACGCTGCGCCGGCGGCTGATTCTGTAACAAGACAAATGACATCAAGGTGAGGTAAAAAAAAATAATAATTTGTTAGAGCACACATGGCACATTCGTTTTCGATTAGTGAAATTAAGCAACGTCTGGCTCGATTTGTCCTGTGATGGGTGACCACTGCGACTTTTCTGACGAATGTTTCCGTGCTTTGGAGCTCGTTAAACTCGGTCCCGCTCGCTTTCAATTGACGGCAGTCGTTAAGCCAATTTGGCAGCCTACAAGGGTGTGAGCCGTCTAATATAATATAATGTCCATTTATCAAAATGTATTCTCTTAATGTCCCCATCTCACTATAATATGAGATAGATGGCCACTAGTCTGACACAAATCCGCCATGAATTATGGTCCCATTTTCTTTTTTTTTTTTTTATATGAGAGAGCGGCAAACGAGCATGCGGGTCACCTGATGGAAAGCAATCACCGCCGCCCATGGACACCCGCAACATCAAAAGGGTCACAGATGCGTTGCCGGCCTTTGAGGAAGGTGTAGGCTCGTTTCTTGAAGGTTCCAATGTCGTACTCGTTCGGGAACACCGCTGCCGGAAGTCCGTTCCACAGGGTGGTCGTACGTGGTAAGAAGAGAAACGTACAGTGGTAGACTTCCACTCATCCAGGTGATGTGGATGGAAATTTAATTTTCTCCGAGAAGTGTATCGGTTAAATTGAGCAGCGGGTATTAGCTCGAACAGTTCTCCCAGTCCCATACTCGAATCTCTACTGATAACCCTTCTATCAGTGGAAACCTCTAATTGGCTTTCAGTTTCTTAGTTTAAGTGATAATTTGTAAAACAGCTGTTGGTTTTCCCAAGAAAATAAAATAAAATAAACCCCAGTAGTGAGCACAAAAGGCTATTGATATGACAATTATTCTGTTATTGGGTGGTGGTTGGAATGTGGTTACGTATGTAATCGTATTCGCTTCTTAGAAAAAGCTGCTTGCGTTCCCTGAATGTTTCATTAGAATACGTTTCATTTTTTAACTTAAAATTACTGCTCCATTTACAAAGCGGACTCCCCAGAGAAGTACGAGCAAGAAACTTAAGCGTTGCTCTTTTGAAGGGGCTTTTTGGTTTCAATCTGTAATTCTACAAAATAAGGGAAAAAAAATGAATAATTAACTAGACTGAATATCATCAAGCAGCCTATGTCTTGTCCATGCGTACTTATCATTTGAACCCTGCACATTCCAAACGTTGAACATTTTTTCCCGTTGACTACCCACTCCCGGAATGTTAAGAAAGCTATACATTGCACCTTAAATTGTCAGTCTTCATAATAATAATGTTTACATGTAGGTATGGATATCACATATGTAAGCTACGTAGTGTATGTGTAGCATTCGATCCTGCTGATTGCTTTATTAGACCACTATTATATTGTCTACAATATTTCTATATGTGAGAACCTGTTATTAGCCGTCAGATATAATTTTCCATTGTAATTTGTGATTTAACATGGCTGTTGGTTTTCCTTAACATAAATAAATAAATAACTAGCTGCTGTAAATGGGTATTGTCAATTTGGGTGGGTTAGACATTCTCTTATGTTTAAAAGTTGTTTTGCTGTATAGTGGCATTGTCAGATACAAAATACACTACTTTCTATCTTTCAAGTAATCACGTACAATAGGCCAATGAGGGTACTTTTGATTTTATTTTTGAATTGTCGTTCCGTCCAACATCTTTGAAAGGATTTTGTTATAAAATCGGACACAGTTCCCCAAATACGACTTATTTACCATTTGAAGTCTGAACGCAGCCACAGAAAGTTTATATTTGTGTCGAGAATTGAGGGAATGTATGTCACTTTTCTTGGAGAACAGGTGAAATAATGTTTTCATAGATTTACAGAGATGGAAATGTCATTATCTTAGTTTAAGAAAACCTCTTTGAGAGTCACGTGACTTGCACAAATTGCACGTTTTTGTAGAATAAAAATAACATTTATATCAGCCGCTGCTCCCCACAGAAATATATCGTAGGACACCAATAATGGCAGTAACTATAGTACACTATCATTACAGTTACTTGATTGGTCAGTTGTCTGATTTTTGACTGTAAATATAGCTGAGCTTAATTTTGCTGCAAGTGAAGCAATGTGAGGTCATCATTTATTAGTTACCTTGGCAGTGTCAAGCAGCTGCTCAGCGAATCGGTCGTTGAACACAGCGATGAGCGCCTTCCTTAACTCCACCAGGTCGCTGCTGGCCGCACCGCCCCAACCCTTCGCCTCCAGCGCTACATTACAACAATCATACATTAACAACAGTCTATAAAAGAATCGTTCCATGGGAGGCTTACTCTAATAGCTATGCACAGTATATTTATTTTATTCTTGTTTTAATATTAACTTTTTTATGCGCAACGAGACCATAGGTGTCTCAAATGTATAAGCTAGATTTTGGTGAACAATATCGAATGGTACCACAAATATATAGGGTATTATTTGATTCGAACAAAATTGTTAATTTTTTTTTCGTTTTAATTTACTCCTCTCGGAGAAGGCCCTACGCCTAATACAGCTATGGCTTATTTCTTCAATTTAGTGAAGACAGTCTCAGTCAAAACAAGTCATTCGTCGCATACTTAGTGCGTACAGAGTCTAGTCACGGTCAAGTCATTCCCCAGTAAAATGGCAGAATGCTTTACTCAAGATATCGGAGACTTCTCGGGGAACCCGAAAGCTTCGTTACGCACTTTAATTTACACTTCCGTTCAATTGTACACCATCACTGGCTTTGCTGCACAATATTAAAAAAATAAAATATAATTTACATAAAAAATGATAAAAAAAAAAACAGAGAAGCCGGGGCTGTGGTTTTTCGTGCACTTTTGGGGTCCATTGCATATAGGTACATAAAAATATTTTTTTTTTGGCGATGTATTCGTCTGTTATAGTTCTGGTGGTGTTAAATGAAAATGTTTTCTGAAAAATTTTATCTGTGGACACTGTTTGTCAAAGAATTATTATTTTACCAATATGTTTCTTGTATTATGCTTTGACTGTTTGTGTTCTTAAAATAAATAAATAAATATTCTGCCATTATTAAGCTTCAAAACACATAATTCACAAACTATAAGAAGTAAAAACAGAAATGCAACATCACTCGGTGAGCGGGCGGGAGCCAAGGGAAGCGAGGCTCGACATACCGTGGGCCGGCAGGTGGGCCACGCGGTGCAGGCGGGCCCACACCAGGTGCAGCGCGGCCTCGGCGCCGTGGCGGCAGTGCTGCAGCGCGCGGCGCCGCGCCCGCAGCCGCCGCAGCAGCAGCGCGCCCAGCAGCGACCGCGTCTCCAGCGGGGACGCGCCAGCGCCGCTCTCGGCCGGCAGGAGCTTCTTCATGTCTGGAAAGATGGGGAGGTAACGACTTCAACAAACTGTTATATGACCACTTCAATGTCGATCTCTTCCACACAACTTAGTCTCTTTTAATCGTCTATTTTGTTTTTTATTTTTAATAATAATAAAATAAATAATAAATACATCTTCGGACACTTACACCAATCATCTAGTCCCAAACTAAGCAAAGCTTGTGCTATGGATACTAGATAACGGATAAACATACATAAATATTTATATATAAACATCGAACCCGCAACCGTTGGTTTCGCTGATAGGGTCACTATCCACTACACCAATCGGTCGTCTAAGTATCTATATATCTAAGTAACATATTTTATAAATGTTTACACATAGGTATGGCTATCACATATATAAGCTACGTAGTGTATGTGTAGCGTTCGATCCTGCTGAGCGCTTTATTAGACCACTATTATATTCTCTACAATATTTCTATATGTGAGAACCTGTTATTAGCCGTCAGATATAATTTTCCATTGTTATTTGTGATTTAACATGGCTGTTGGTTTTCCTTAACATAAATAAATATATAAAATGGTACCCCAAATATGTTGGGGTTTCCGGGTCAGTACGCTTCCACCTTCGACCTCATCTTCACAACATCAGGTGTGATTGAGGTCAAGTACTAACTCGTTGTGCATTAAAAAAGGAAGCGAACATTATGGCGTTTTAATACGACCTGCGGTTACCTCGATTTTCTTCATTTCAACACTACGCTGCAATTCCTTATACGTTTTCAATATAGCGATCAGAAAGCAGCACTTTACTGCTCTCGGTGACGCGAATTTGTATGGAAATCCTTATTTTTTTTTTAATTTGTAGTGGTCGAATAAGCTTGATTATAAAACATGTAGGCACTCGTCGAGACTTTCAAATTAAGAACAAATTTTGCTCGCAGAGTGCGGGTCTAGTACTTATGTCCAAAGTTTGAATAAACATTGAAAAATAAGCGTAAGATTGTATCGAATGTCAGTGAAGATTAGATCTTGTAAAAGCTGCTTCATTGTTAATAGCAAAGGTTATGAACATCGCATTAAAAACGATTAGTATAAAAATTTACTATTTTTGTTCTATTACAATTTATTAAAAAAAACAACATGCATTTGTGTAGTTTATTCAACAATCTAATAAACTTAATACAAGCCTAGTTGCTTAGTAAAGTAGATATATTTATATATTAATTACTTGAGTGCAACCATAATGAGTCAGTTACAATACGAAATCCTTACTCTAAGCTAGACCGGACGCGGGCTCAAATAAAAACGGGTGTAGAATAAATCCATATCTCACCATCGCATGTCATAGTGGGCACGCTCTGCAGCTGATGGTGCTGGGAGGCCAGCAGCTTGGCGTGGTGGTGAGCGCGGTGGGTGCAGGCCTGGAGGATGGCGAGGATGGCGCCGCTGTAGGAGGGCGAGTCGGGAGCGCCGTCCAACGCGAGGGCCGGCCGCAGCCGAGACCCGTCCATATCGAGGATGTTCCGCGCGTATGTCAGCAAATTACACACGATCTGGGAAACCAATTGATATAATATACCATTGCATTCTGTTTTCTATTTACGACGGGTGTTATGTTATGTTTTGTATGTGTATGTTCAGTCTTTGTCCGGATGTATCTCAGTAAGGTGTCGTACGATTTGAGTGCGGTTTTTTTAGAGATTTACAGACGACTAGGTTTGGTGGAGTGGTAGCCCGACTTCTATAACAAACGGTTGCAGACGAAATAACAACACGCTGGCGCCGCAGTGCTGCAGGTAAGGCTGGAGCACTCACCCTGCAGTAGAGCGAGTCCGCATGCTCGGGCTCCGGCGGCGGGCGCTGGAAGCGCGGCAGCAGCGCCAGCATGAGCGCCTGCACGCGCTGCACGCTGGCGCCGCAGTGCTGCAGGTAAGGCTGGAGCACTCACCCTGCAGTAGAGCGAGTCCGCATGCTCGGGCTCCGGCGGCGGGCGCTGGAAGCGCGGCAGCAGCGCCAGCATGAGCGCCTGCACGCGCTGCACGCTGGCGCCGCAGTGCTGCAGGTAAGGCTGGAGCACTCACCCTGCAGTAGAGCGAGTCCGCATGCTCGGGCTCCGGCGGCGGGCGCTGGAAGCGCGGCAGCAGCGCCAGCATGAGCGCCTGCACGCGCTGCACGCTGGCGCCGCAGTGCTGCAGGTAAGGCTGGAGCACTCACCCTGCAGTAGAGCGAGTCCGCATGCTCGGGCTCCGGCGGCGGGCGCTGGAAGCGCGGCAGCAGCGCCAGCATGAGCGCCTGCACGCGCTGCACGCTGGCGCCGCAGTGCTGCAGGTAAGGCTGGAGCACTCACCCTGCAGTAGAGCGAGTCCGCATGCTCGGGCTCCGGCGGCGGGCGCTGGAAGCGCGGCAGCAGCGCCAGCATGAGCGCCTGCACGCGCTGCACGCTGGCGCCGCAGTGCTGCAGGTAAGGCTGGAGCACTCACCCTGCAGTAGAGCGAGTCCGCATGCTCGGGCTCCGGCGGCGGGCGCTGGAAGCGCGGCAGCAGCGCCAGCATGAGCGCCTGCACGCGCTGCACGCTGGCGCCGCAGTGCTGCAGGTAAGGCTGGAGCACTCACCCTGCAGTAGAGCGAGTCCGCATGCTCGGGCTCCGGCGGCGGGCGCTGGAAGCGCGGCAGCAGCGCCAGCATGAGCGCCTGCACGCGCTGCACGCTGGCGCCGCAGTGCTGCAGGTAAGGCTGGAGCACTCACCCTGCAGTAGAGCGAGTCCGCATGCTCGGGCTCCGGCGGCGGGCGCTGGAAGCGCGGCAGCAGCGCCAGCATGAGCGCCTGCACGCGCTGCACGCTGGCGCCGCTGTGCTGCAGCGCGGTGTCGCTGAGCACCATCCCGAACACCTCCCGGTTGGACGCGCGCCCTATCACCGACGTGATCGCCTCCAGCTCGATCAGCAGACCTTGCGGGGAATTCGGATGCGCCGCTCTACAAACGATATAATATCTTTATTTTTTTCCACACAAAACTGTTGCAGGTTTTGTACAAAATTTGTAGAACTAATACAGGATCTTACTTATGATGTGGGAGGCAGAGATCAAACTATGAGTGTTCTGGTTCACCCCTCTCGGTAAAAACAAGGAGATTGCAAATTACCCATTCATTACAATAATACAACCTTGTTTTTTTTGAGTGCATACAGTGGGGTTTAGACGATGCATTGAAAAAGTTAGCGGCAGAGATCCCTCCCCACGCCTAGTGGTCCGAAGATGGAAGGGCGACGGTGGAATAAGATTATGTAATTCCAACGCACACTCCCCGAAATGCATCCTGTAAAAAACTGAGAGACAGGCGACTTTGCGACGGTGTTCAAGGCTCTGCAATTTAGCAGTCATCGAATTATCACCTATGAGACTCATCATCTCATGGCACGTCGTTCCACGGAATCGAGAGCTAGCACTCGATTCTGCATCGATACTAGCAATCGGGGGCAATGACGGAATGTCAAAAAAAAATAATTATAAGCGGGACCGATTTTAGCCTCTAAGTTTTCTACAAAAATTTGTGTAAACACACACTTCACACCAATTGGAAATAGATGACATTTTTTTACCAAAAAAAAATGTTTTGTCGTATACGATCTTATGGCGTAAAATCTAGCTGGTTAGCGTTGATTTGGATTTGCTGAGTACTGTTTGTTGGTAATATGAATAGCCTTACATCCCCACTGTTAGGGTATAGCTTCCTGACACTAAGAGAGGATACGAGCCATAACATAATCTACCACGCGGACCCAGTGCGGATTGGTGGATCCTCTACTATGTTCTGTTCGGATCTAATGTTACCTTAGCACGCAGTCGATGCACTCGACGTGGCTGAGCAGCAGGTGTGTCACGTGGATCACGCAGCTGTGGTTCTCGGTGCCCAGGGTGGTGAGCAGAGCGTCGCAAAGTGCTAACGCAGGGATCAGGATTTGACGGAACCTGCAGAATTGTGTACATTAGGGCCATTATCACCAACTACTCATAATATTTTTTTAGCACCTCAATCACACCTGATGTTAAATAATGATGTGGAAGCGTACTGACCCAGAAACCCCATCTTATTTGGGGGACTGGCTATCTTATTTCTGACAACCGTAACACAACAATGCCATTAACTTTGCTGTTTGACGGCAGATTTAAATAAGATGGTGGTAGCTACCCGGCTTTGAAATGCCCTATGACCAACCAAACCGAGTACCAAACATTTACCCCGCTGGGGATGGAACCCGCGACCTCCGAATCGGAAACCCTGTGTTGTTTACATTGGGCCACGGATGCGGTTTCCAAATCCAATTACACAATTTTTTACGATTTACTTGACACGCGTTTGACCACAATCTCACCTGATAGTAAGTGATGACGCAGTCCAAAAAGGAAGCACGTGGTATCTTGATGATACCACGAATGGAGGATTTGGGGAAAATTGGTGCTAGCTAGTGCCTTGGCTGTTTGTATTAACGAAGAGCCAAACCGCTAATGAAAAATGTTCTTCAAATCAAAGATTGTGGGTGGAAACTGGAAACACTCCCTGTGACTATTAGTCCGAAGACGGAACGGCGATGTTGGAACAAAATTGTGCAATTCAAATGCTTGCCATAAAATACCGACAGAGGCTCTGCAATTTACGACCTCCTTTCACATACAATTATTTCCCCCATAACCCGAAAATGAGGATGCATCTTTTGTAGTGTCGGCTGATGCGGTTTGTGAAAATGGTTTCGCCTTTAATACTGGCTCTGGTGGGGGCATTGACAGTCTGATAGCACAGCCTTGGCCTCCTCTTCTGAAACTGGCGAAGTAAGCCTCAGTCCCCACTGACCAATCCTGTCTAATGAATCAATTTTTACAAAACCGGTAATACCAAGTGAAAGAGTTGTTCAGAAATAAATATATTGCCTTATACTGTTGAAGGACTGACCTGTTAGCGACGCTGGGCACGAACTCCGTGTGCTGTGTGTCGGCGCTGGCGGCGTGTATGTCGGGATGGCAGTCCAGCGCGCCCATGTTGGCGAGGCAGGCCAGCGCGCCCTGCGCCAGCACTGTCTCGGCGCCGAGCCGCGTGCCCGCTATCTTTATCAGGAGGCCCATTTTGGACTCGTAGACGTAGAGGACGCGGAGGGATTTCGGATTGGGTTCCAGAGTCTGGTGAGAATAATATAATACTTAGAAAGAAAATGTGTTCACGTTTTGGACAATGCTTGTTTTAAAATAAATAAATAAATATCCTTGGACATGCACACAATGCCATCTAGTTCCACTTTAAGCAAACTATAGGCTTGTGTTGTGGATACCAGATGGTTGATATACTATATAAATACATTTTTTTTTGTAAATAAATACTTATTATAAATGAAAACATTCATAACGCCGGTACACATGTCCATATTCATCATACAAACATATGCCCCTAGCGAGATTCGAACCCGCGACCTTTTGGTATAGTGGTCAGTTTCTAACCACTACACCAAACAGGTCATCGAACTAAAAGCTAACATTCAAATAGTTTAATATACTCCCTTTACCCTGTATGTATGTATATAAATGACCTGTGTCCGTTTGATAAAGGGTTATCACGACCTTTAAAAAGTAGAACGAGACCAGTGAGTGACAAACATTTGCCACGAATAAACATTTCATTTAATTACAAAAAGCAGTACAGAAACATTTATATCAGCATCATTGTCACACGTATATTTACTGGAAAACTGTCTTATCTTTAGTGGCAGCATGCTGCAACTTTGTCCTGGTTCTAATAAACTGACTGAAATTAATTGACAAACTAGGATTGTTAATTTTGGGATGAATAAATATGTTCTTATTTTATTTATCTGTATGAGCCAAAGCTTAACGCTGATACCTTATCAAGCGTGATAAAGAACAAACAAATAAAAACACTCACCTCCTTCAACCCCTCATCGTCCTGCAGCAGACTGTCGATAAGACTCCTCAGGTACCCTTGATTGGTCAGCGTATTCATCCAATCGGTTCTCGGATTGATATCTATCAGAGTATCCAAGCACGACAGCGCAACCATTCGGCACACATCGTGACCCGCCCCGATGCAATCCCCGCACACGATCGCGCACAGATTATCACCAAAACTACTTATAACATCTATCACCATGGACTTCAACGACGAGTCCTCTTTACAGGGCCTCGCCTTTGAACTGTCGAGTCGACTGACGTAGTTGCAGTCTGCGTCCTCTTCCGGTTCAGCGGGACTGGGCTTCAAATTCACAATGTTCAAGTAATTTAGCAGAGCTCCATATAGATTCACTCTCATCTTCTGGGTGCAGCCGCCGGATACCAATATCCAGCTGAGTATTTTGTGTAATATGAACTTCAGAGTCAGCGAATTCGTCTGCATGATCTGATTTGACGGTCCGAAGAATGATGCTTCGAAGTCTGAAGATTTCAAATTGGTATCACGTTTTTGTAGTATGTAGCAGTGGCGGAGGTTGACTAGGAGAAGCAGTATGGTACCCGATGCCAGGTTGCCAATTTGTGGGAGGACTTCCGCTGGTGGTATCTTGTTGAGCAGGTCCTGGAGGATGTTCAGGAGGAGGTTCTTCCTGGAGTCGAGGGTGAGGATGTCCTGTGGGGCGACGCAGAAGAGGATTTCGGTGAGTTGCCGCCAGGAATCGTAGTAGTGGGTGAGGGTGGCTGCAAGGTTGCGTTGCTTATTCACTTCTGTTACGTAGTCTAACACCTGCAAGAAAAGGGGAGAGTAAGTAAGGGTTAAGTTTTGCAGGCCTTATGTTTGCTACAGGGCATTTTTCCAAAAGGCAGTCACAATTAGTGAACGCACTATGTACAGCAGTATAATACTATTAAAATTCGAATTAAAAGCAGTCTTTCCCTAAAAACTAAATTACATTTTAGTGTCCCGCCCAAGGTCAACGCAAGTAGGTACAGGTTCACTCACTATGGCAAAATTCTGACTAAATGGGTATGGTTGATGGTACTAGTTCAAAGTGGCGTTTATTATAAAATTATACAACTAAATAAAAATGTTTAAGTTGTAGTATATTGATAACCTTGTCGTATTTCGGTGTTTCACCGTAGCGTCATGGTTTACTGCAACATAAACGCATATCGCTTTGTCAGCGCCGATACCAATATTATATATACGCTTGTAGAGAATTAAAGGGCCTTGTTCGTGCAACATCACTCTAAACGACGAGTCTTATTTACGGAACCCTCCGTCCTCGACCAACCACCATCATCACACTACAAAGTCGTGATGTAGTTTTGCATTCTTATCATTTTCGCCTACGCAAGAGAAAAGAAAAGTTAAATTAAAGTCGCTTTAATTAGAAAGGGAGAACAAATGTAGGCCTACAGGCGCCATCCTAACCTAAAAAAAACAAGGGTTACCTCGAATTTTTGTACTGAAGATTTGGTTTTTTTGCGAGCAGGTTTTAAATTCAGCAGGCACAAATTAATTGTACTTAAAGTAATGAATAGATGAAAAAAGAATCAAGCTAATTGTGTAATTTAATTTGTATTTTTATTGTTTACTGAAGGACAGGCTAATTATAATTTTGCATGCTATGGTATATGGCTGATTTAGGTGATACAACTTATACTATTTTACTTGCCCTAATCATTGCAAATAAATGTATTCTATGATCAGTGGGAGGTGGGATGATTTCATCATCTATTCATCATGGGAAGGTAAGCCGATGGGGCTGGGGCATGTATGGACCCTCGCCAGCAGCGACATACCTTCTGTATCTCCACGGCGACAAGGCTCCGCTGCGGGGCCGTGGCGTTGAGCGCGGCCAGCTCGCGCGCCAGCAGCGCGTGCACGCGCGACACGCTGATGCGCTTGCCGCTGAGGCCTGCATAAGGTGCAGTGGTCGCATGAACACGCATTTCAAATCATCCTAATAAATATTTGGGACATTTACATCGAATTTCAAACTAGTACTAGTACAAACTAGTGCAAAATTAATGTATTGCCTTTTTGTACAATAAAGCGTTTACAAACAAACGAACAAACAAAGTACTTGGCTACTAGATACATAAATATTTATATAAACAAATGTCGGTATTCATCACAAATGAGGTTTGAACGAGCAACGGTTGGGTGCGGAGACAGGGTTACTAAATTATATGGAGCTGAGTGTTCAACGGTACCGACGTACCCACCTGTTGGCAGGTCGCAGGCGGCAATGGCCTGCCGTAGCTGGATGCTGTTGAATAACTCCCAGGTCGGCTCCACTGCTGGCTGCACGCTCACCGGCAGCGCCTCCAACGTTCGTCTCAGCAGGCACCACTCCCACTCCTACAGCATATTATATTATTTTTAGAAAAGTTAGTTTCAATCTAACATTATCCAGTTTAAAAGTTCAAAAGTGTGTGTGTGCGCGCATGTGTCTGCGTGAGCGCGTGTGTGCGTGTGTGTGCGTGAGCGTGCTTGTGTGCGTGCGCGTGTGTGTGAGGGACGTGTGTGTGAGGGACCTGCGTGGGATGGTGCGCGGTGTGCGTGAGCGCGGCCAGCAGCGCGTGCAGCGCGGCGTGGTGGGGTGGGGTGGGGTGGGGTGGGGTGGGGGGGTGTGTGAGGGACCTGCGTGGGATGGTGCGCGGTGTGCGTGAGCGCGGCCAGCAGCGCGTGCAGCGCGGCGTGGTGGGGTGGGGTGGGGTGGGGTGGGGTGGGGGGGTGTGTGAGGGACCTGCGTGGGATGGTGCGCGGTGTGCGTGAGCGCGGCCAGCAGCGCGTGCAGCGCGGCGTGGTGGGGTGGGGTGGGGTGGGGTGGGGTGGGGGGGTGTGTGAGGGACCTGCGTGGGATGGTGCGCGGTGTGCGTGAGCGCGGCCAGCAGCGCGTGCAGCGCGGCGTGGTGGGGTGGGGTGGGGTGGGGTGGGGTGGGGGGGTGTGTGAGGGACCTGCGTGGGATGGTGCGCGGTGTGCGTGAGCGCGGCCAGCAGCGCGTGCAGCGCGGCGTGGTGGGGTGGGGTGGGGTGGGGTGGGGTGGGGGGGTGTGTGAGGGACCTGCGTGGGATGGTGCGCGGTGTGCGTGAGCGCGGCCAGCAGCGCGTGCAGCGCGGCGTGGTGGGGTGGGGTGGGGTGGGGTGGGGTGGGGGGGTGTGTGAGGGACCTGCGTGGGATGGTGCGCGGTGTGCGTGAGCGCGGCCAGCAGCGCGTGCAGCGCGGCGTGGTGGGGTGGGGTGGGGTGGGGTGGGGTGGGGGGGTGTGTGAGGGACCTGCGTGGGATGGTGCGCGGTGTGCGTGAGCGCGGCCAGCAGCGCGTGCAGCGCGGCGTGGTGGGGTGGGGTGGGGTGGGGTGGGGGGGTGTGTGAGGGACCTGCGTGGGATGGTGCGCGGTGTGCGTGAGCGCGGCCAGCAGCGCGTGCAGCGCGGCGTGGTGGGGTGGGGTGGGGTGGGGTGGGGTGGGGTGGGGGGGTGTGTGAGGGACCTGCGTGGGATGGTGCGCGGTGTGCGTGAGCGCGGCCAGCAGCGCGTGCAGCGCGGCGTGGTGGGGTGGGGTGGGGTGGGGTGGGGTGGGGTGGGGTGGGGTGGGGGGGTGTGTGAGGGACCTGCGTGGGATGGTGCGCGGTGCGTGAGCGCGGCCAGCAGCGCGTGCAGCGCGGCGTGGTGGGGTGGGGTGGGGTGGGGTGGGGTGGGGTGGGGGGGTGTGTGAGGGACCTGCGTGGGATGGTGCGCGGTGTGCGTGAGCGCGGCCAGCAGCGCGTGCAGCGCGGCGTGGTGGGGTGGGGTGGGGTGGGGTGGGGTGGGGTGGGGGGGTGTGTGAGGGACCTGCGTGGGATGGTGCGCGGTGTGCGTGAGCGCGGCCAGCAGCGCGTGCAGCGCGGCGTGGTGGGGTGGGGTGGGGTGGGGTGGGGTGGGGTGGGGTGGGGTGGGGTGGGGTGGGGTGGGGGGGTGTGTGAGGGACCTGCGTGGGATGGTGCGCGGTGTGCGTGAGCGCGGCCAGCAGCGCGTGCAGCGCGGCGTGGTGGGGTGGGGTGGGGTGGGGTGGGGTGGGGTGGGGGGGTGTGTGAGGGACCTGCGTGGGATGGTGCGCGGTGTGCGTGAGCGCGGCCAGCAGCGCGTGCAGCGCGGCGTGGTGGGGTGGGGTGGGGTGGGGTGGGGTGGGGTGGGGGGGTGTGTGAGGGACCTGCGTGGGATGGTGCGCGGTGTGCGTGAGCGCGGCCAGCAGCGCGTGCAGCGCGGCGTGGTGGGGTGGGGTGGGGTGGGGTGGGGTGGGGTGGGGGGGTGTGTGAGGGACCTGCGTGGGATGGTGCGCGGTGTGCGTGAGCGCGGCCAGCAGCGCGTGCGGCGCGGCGTGGTGGGGTGGGGTGGGGTGGGGTGGGGTGGGGTGGGGGGGTGTGTGAGGGACCTGCGTGGGATGGTGCGCGGTGTGCGTGAGCGCGGCCAGCAGCGCGTGCAGCGCGGCGTGGTGGGGTGGGGTGGGGTGGGGTGGGGTGGGGTGGGGGGGTGTGTGAGGGACCTGCGTGGGATGGTGCGCGGTGTGCGTGAGCGCGGCCAGCAGCGCGTGCAGCGCGGCGTGGTGGGGTGGGGTGGGGTGGGGTGGGGTGGGGTGGGGGGGTGTGTGAGGGACCTGCGTGGGATGGTGCGCGGTGTGCGTGAGCGCGGCCAGCAGCGCGTGCAGCGCGGCGTGGTGGGGTGGGGTGGGGTGGGGTGGGGTGGGGTGGGGGGGTGTGTGAGGGACCTGCGTGGGATGGTGCGCGGTGTGCGTGAGCGCGGCCAGCAGCGCGTGCAGCGCGGCGTGGTGGGGTGGGGTGGGGTGGGGTGGGGTGGGGTGGGGTGGGGTGGGGGGGTGTGTGAGGGACCTGCGTGGGATGGTGCGCGGTGTGCGTGAGCGCGGCCAGCAGCGCGTGCAGCGCGGCGTGGTGGGGTGGGGTGGGGTGGGGTGGGGTGGGGTGGGGGGGTGTGTGAGGGACCTGCGTGGGATGGTGCGCGGTGTGCGTGAGCGCGGCCAGCAGCGCGTGCAGCGCGGCGTGGTGGGGTGGGGTGGGGTGGGGTGGGGTGGGGTGGGGGGGTGTGTGAGGGACCTGCGTGGGATGGTGCGCGGTGTGCGTGAGCGCGGCCAGCAGCGCGTGCAGCGCGGCGTGGTGGGGTGGGGTGGGGTGGGGTGGGGTGGGGTGGGGGGGTGTGTGAGGGACCTGCGTGGGATGGTGCGCGGTGTGCGTGAGCGCGGCCAGCAGCGCGTGCAGCGCGGCGTGGTGGGGTGGGGTGGGGTGGGGTGGGGTGGGGTGGGGGGGTGTGTGAGGGACCTGCGTGGGATGGTGCGCGGTGTGCGTGAGCGCGGCCAGCAGCGCGTGCAGCGCGGCGTGGTGGGGTGGGGTGGGGTGGGGTGGGGTGGGGTGGGGGGGTGTGTGAGGGACCTGCGTGGGATGGTGCGCGGTGTGCGTGAGCGCGGCCAGCAGCGCGTGCAGCGCGGCGTGGTGGCGCGCGGCGGCGGCTGCGCCGGCCTCACAGGCGCATGCGCGGAGCACCCACGACCGCGCTGACAGCTTGGCCATCGACGCAGTCTGTGGACAGATTATTAAAAAATATACAGGTAATTTGATTAAAATAAATAACAAAGTGGCCTTTTAGAACGTTACTTTAAAATTTATTTTGAAATGAATGACGTTCGGTTTTGTTTATGTTTGGTACGGTGAAACGAAAACACTCGATCGGCGGTCCCAACGACGGCCTTACAACTAATTTAGTTTAAAATGATTCAAGCAATCTAGAAGATCGAAGTTTGATGCCAATTTATTAACCGACAAGAAAAACAAAAACGTCTTTTAAACGCTCTTAATTCTGTCACTACTAGAAATTTGCGTACGTCGTTATGTGTATACCTCGAGATTTGCGGCCGCCTTGACGTGTCGCGAGAGGAAGTAGTCCCTGGAGCGCAGCAGACGGAGCGCGGGCGCAGAGGTGGAGGGTCGCGCGCACAGCCAGTACAGCAGGCGGTAGCAGCTCTCCACCAGGGTGCTCGCCTCTCTGCCGTTACAGGATATACAGCAGTGTAAACAAAGGCCATAGTGTAACAAAAAGATTAGTGAGTAAGTGCTAACCCTGTGCATAGACATAGAATTAAGAAAATAATAGAAAAACAAATAAACAAAAATAGCGTAAATTTTGCGTGTATATCCATATTATGGAATACGTATACAGGGCGTCCCAAAGTTATGGGACATGAAGGGGAAGTACCTTAAATATCGTAGATAGTGAATTTTGCTCAAAGAAGACTTTATGTTATTTTTAAAAGTTAGTAATTCTGCATTCATAGATTTTCTAAAAATTATTTGCTTCGGCTGGGAATCGAACCGACTCAAATGTGAAAAAAAAACACCCTACTTTTATGATGCCAATCGAAAGAATAGCTAAAAAATAATAACTCTGCCTAAGTAACATAGTATTTTAAAAGAAAGGAACAACGTGAAATTAATCATTTTAATCAAATAAAAAACATACATGAAACTGCCGTAGTCAATTAAGTAGGTATTTTTTTGTAAATTAATTAATTAAATGCTCAAAATGTGATCCCTCTTGTCTTACGCAAATCGCCAATCTTTTAATGAGCCCGCTGCCTGTTGATTTTCTAATCATTTTATGGTGAACACTCGATGTGATATGGCACAATTCTGTTTGCAACTCGCCTACGTTCTCGTATCGCTTTTTGTATAGCATATCTTTCACGTATCCCCAAAAGAAGAAATCACTTTAGCAATAAATAACTTTCTTGAAATTTGACTCAATCATTTTATGTTGTTCCTTTCTTTTAAAATACTATGTTACTTAGGCAGAGTTATTATTTTTTAGCTATTCTTTCGATTGGCATCATAAAAGTAGGGTGTTTTTTTTTTCACATTTAAGTCGGTTCGATTCCCAGCCGAAGCAAGTAATTTTTAGAAAATCTATGAATGCAGAATTACTAACTTTTAAAAATAACATAAAGTCTTCTTTGAGCAAAATTCACTATCTACAATATTTAAGGTACTTCCCCTTCATGTCCCATAACTTTGGGACGCCCTGTATACATAAAGTACTTAAAATGTAGTAACAGAAGAAATTCAATTAGTATAAATGTAATAAATGTAAGAATGTAGAACTTGCATCCATATAAGAAATGTAAAATAAAAAAAAGAAAGTAAAATGACCAGGCAAAAAAAGTCTCTGATCCATGTAAGAGGGCAAAAGCCTATCAAACAAAACAAAAAAACTCTGTGCATAAGAAGATAATTAGTTTTTTTCAACAGCCATGTTAAATAACAATGGAAAATTATACCTGTCGGCTAATAACCTATTAGACGTGTCATCTAAACATGGCGGAGAAGGTAGCGTGAAAAAACCGGTCGAGTGCGTGTCGGGCCACGCGAAGTGTAGGGTTCCGTAGTTGCTCGTCACAATATGCGGACTTACAAGTGCGCTTCTCTTCTTAAGATTTCTTAGATTTTATAAGTTTTTCGACGATTACATAATAACTTGTGAAGCCTACGTAGCTGTGATAGCTTTCCTTTTAACTTCTTTATATACTACTGCGGTGAATTTTTTAACGTATCCAAAACCAACAGTTTTACTGGGGCTGGGGAGGGACACATTTGACTCCTACAAAAATTAGCACTTTGAAGCTTAATATTTCGCAAACGGATGCCTGAATCGAAAACTGTTCAAGATAACGTCTCATATTTTTGAACGACCTATCCAACACACGAAGGGGTACAAAACATAGAACAAAATTAGGGTTACGGTAGGGGAAAAATATCTCAATTTTTTTACCTCATTGTCGGCGCGATTAATATGAATACCCGTGCCAAATAATAAGAGCCTCTGAACTAAACCACGGTAAGACAAACTGGCATGGCAATACTATAAACGTTCCTACGGAACCCTAAAAAACTAATCAGTTTTGACATGCTAACAGTTATTAGCAAGGCACAGAACGACGCCGTGGTACCGCTTTATTATTTTCCTAACACTATACCATAGCGAAAGTGGTAATAAATTCAGAAACTGATACAAAACCCGATATATAAAAAGACTATAATTATTTTTGGAAAAATGATGTCTAAACTTCAGTCAAACTTACGAAAACCTAGCTCGTCGAGCTGATTGACACGTCAGCTGGTCATAAACCGTGCGATTTTTGAGGACAGACAGAGGTGTGCGTCAATCTTATAACACCTCTCGTTTTGTTGTTGACGTGGCCAACAAGTAGGCCGTTGGTGGTGTTACGGTTGAGTATATTAAAAGAGTATAATGTTCTAACCTTTTCGTCACAGTACATTTTTGAAAATCTAATATATATGTCAAAAAAAATATAGCATCATTTAGGAAAAATAGTGATAAACATGATGTCAATACAAGAAATAACGATAAACTTGCAGGTCACATAAGTCTCCTCCACAAAATAAGTAATTCATTCAGAGGGTTATGTATACGCTTTTTCAATAAAGTTCCTGTTGATATACAAAATCTTCCTTTCAATAAATTTAAAGATACTATAAAACAGAAAATTAATAAGAAAGCATATTATAAAATATGAGATTATTTAGATGATAAACAATCATGGACATAACCAGCCCGTTCGCATAACCAGGCTATTTCTCAATTAATAATGAAATATTATAATATAAAATAATAATTTTGTAATATTAAAACCTTTTTTAAAAGAGCGACCTCTCGAGTTTCTTGCTTGTTCTTCTCAGGGGAAAATTGCCTTTTGAACAAGCAGTAGCTTTAAAAATGTAAAATCTGACTATTTTAAGTGTACCCTGTGTACCTACAAAATAAAGCATTTTTTGATTTTGATTTTGGTACCTGTCGGCGTTCTGCGCGATGTGCTGCTCGAGGATGTCGAGGATGGAGTGGAGACACGTGCGTGGCGCTCCGGCCGCTCCCGGCTCGTTCAGCGCGCTGCGACTCACCTGCGGACAAGCTGCCGTTACAGAGAACTACGGGATTACCTGACTATGAACATACTTCTTTCTATTTTAATCTATCATGCATGATGATAACTGATCCCAATATTGTACAACATACTGACATGTGTGGTCAGGAGCGGTGAAATGATACGACCCTTTTCTAAGACGATGATTTTATTGTCTGTCTCAAATTAACATGTATTACAAATATAAAAGGATTAAATAAATAAATATCCTTAGACATACAGAGAGCGCCATCTAGTTTCACAGTAAGCAACTATAGGCTTGTGTTGTGGATACTAGATGGTTGATATACTACATAAATACATTTTTTTTTGTAATTAAATACTTATTATAATTGAAAACATCCATAACTCGGGTACACATGTCCGTATTCATCACACAAAGATATGCCCCCTAGCGGGATTCGAACCCGCAACCTTTTGGTATAGTGGTCAGAGTTGTCAACCACATACATACAAGCTCATTCGCATGCCAGGCTATTACCCAATTAATAATGAAATAAATCGTTCCTTTTGCAATGTAAAACCTTTTTTTAAAAAGAGCATCCCGACTTTCCTGCTCATTCTTACACACATATGCTCACGCCTGTTTCTCGTTGGGGTAGGCAGAGACTACTGATTCTTCCACTCTCATCAAATGCTTCATACATGCTCCGCACCTGACCTTTCTTGAGTACGTCAGTCACATAATTGACGTAGGTCCTTCTTCGTCGTCTTTTACCGACCAATCTATTCACGCTTTCGTTATTCTTCTCAGGAATTCTTTATTATTACATTGATGGTCTCTTTTTTTTCCTGTACACATATAAGTGTATTTGGGAACGCGCCTGACTGTGTTGTATTATTTTGAAAACCCAAGTGAGAGAGGGGTTGCGTTGAAAACCGGCGCTGTCAACTGCCATACGGACATATTGGCAGCAAATGCTGACGCCCAATCCCTTTGCCACAAATACATTTAATTATGCAAAATGTTATACCTACGAAATTTGATGTATTTGTTGGCAATAAATACTTTTTCTTTTTTTCTTTCTTTCTTCTCAGAATCAAGACCTGATGGAGATACTCACGTCCTCGCCGAGTTGATATCCAAGCAGGAAATGTGCGAGGTTAGGTGGAGTCGTCGGCAGCACTTGCTGCAGCAACACTATGATGCCTTCCTTTGTCTGGCGCACGGCGTTGCTCTCCTCGTCGTCGCCCCATTCCTCAGCCTCCAGGCACTCGACGAAACCATGTCTAGGTGGAAACAAAGGCAAATATGAAACTGAGATGGACCTTTCGGGGGAGTTGTAGTATATTGATAACGTCGCCTTATTTCGGTGTTTAGCAGTAGCGTAATGGTTTACTGGAACATAAACGCATATCGCTTAGTCAGCACCGAAACCAATTAAGAACTAAAGGGCCTTGTTCGTGCAACATCACAATAGACAACTAGTCTTATTTACGAAATGGCGACCAACAACATTACCACAAAACATTATATAAGAAAAAACTTCACAGACGTCCCGGTTCCCGCAACTATCCGTGACCCATTGGAAATGATGTGCATCTGAGTTAAGTGATCCTTATATATTTTTCAACAAAACCAAAATGGACATTTCAAAACTCATAAATTAAATTCAAAAATTTGTCACTCGTGAAGTCCTCTCCAACCCGCATTGGACCAGCGTGGTGGACTGTGGCCCATGCTCCCTCATTATACGAGGGAAGGCCCATATCCCTGCAGTGGGATGTTTACGGGCTGAGATGATGAAGGGATTGAAGATATTGCTCAATATGTGGATCACTAAATTTAGACATTTAGCAAAATGGCTACAAGCTGAATCTCAGCAAATATTTACTCTGTTGACATAATTTTAAGTTCAAAAATTTGTACCGTATTTGTCACATTATTTTACAAAAAATCAAGCCACGAAAGGTTATATCCAGGAATCTCGGAACTGGATGACTGAATCCTGAACATATATAGAAATACGGTATTAGGAAGACGTAATTTTCTTATTCAACAAAAAGTTAAGTTTCGAATATTGTTCAAATTAAAATCACACTACAAATATTAATAGTTAAAGAGTTACGAACAATTTAATCTGTGCTGAACTGAGTGATTGTTAAAAAATTATCATTCAATTCAGATGTACAATTGAAAAAAAAACTTTTGAGTCTATATACCAGCCAATATTTTTTTCTAGAAAATAAAAATTGCCTTTTAGATAATCCTCTGTAGATTTCATATCTCTTTACAAGATTTAAAATCCAAAACCACTATTAGTTGGAAGGAACAAGATACTGGATCATTTAGCTTTCTTTTCATGTTTCTCGAAAAACTATTCGGTAATTTTAGAAAATTTTCAATAGCCGTTTTCACCACCTTGTCGAACTCGAGAACATGCGTCTTTTGACATGCCATTATTCTCCACATCCGGGATGTTTTGTAATTATCCCACTACCAGAACTTGCTCCACGGTATAGGCAGACTTGAACATTATGAACGAAGAATCAAAGAACGAATGCCGAATGTTCGGTAACGATGAAATGTCTGAATCAATGTTTACAATAAATCCGAAAATATCAACCACAAAAGTGTCAACATTCAGACAACAGCATTTAGGTGATAGATAAAGGTGTATGCGGTAGCAGTCATATGGTCCTTCGAGTACATCGTTATGGTCCTTCGAGCCGGATCAATATTATTATTTTTGGTGGGGAAAGCGTAGGTATTTCCGACTTAGCATCGGTGTGTGGCCCCCACCCACCTGACGTCCCCCGGCGCGGCGTGGCGCGGCGCCAGCGCGGGCAGCAGGTGGCGCGCGGCGGGCACGTGCTGCAGCGCGCGGCACAGTATCGGTGTGTGGCCCCCACCCACCTGACGTCCCCCGGCGCGGCGTGGCGCGGCGCCAGCGCGGGCAGCAGGTGGCGCGCGGCGGGCACGTGCTGCAGCGCGCGGCACAGTATCGGTGTGTGGCCCCCACCCACCTGACGTCCCCCGGCGCGGCGTGGCGCGGCGCCAGCGCGGGCAGCAGGTGGCGCGCGGCGGGCACGTGCTGCAGCGCGCGGCACAGTATCGGTGTGTGGCCCCCACCCACCTGACGTCCCCCGGCGCGGCGTGGCGCGGCGCCAGCGCGGGCAGCAGGTGGCGCGCGGCGGGCACGTGCTGCAGCGCGCGGCACAGTATCGGTGTGTGGCCCCCACCCACCTGACGTCCCCCGGCGCGGCGTGGCGCGGCGCCAGCGCGGGCAGCAGGTGGCGCGCGGCGGGCACGTGCTGCAGCGCGCGGCACAGTATCGGTGTGTGGCCCCCACCCACCTGACGTCCCCCGGCGCGGCGTGGCGCGGCGCCAGCGCGGGCAGCAGGTGGCGCGCGGCGGGCACGTGCTGCAGCGCGCGGCACAGTATCGGTGTGTGGCCCCCACCCACCTGACGTCCCCCGGCGCGGCGTGGCGCGGCGCCAGCGCGGGCAGCAGGTGGCGCGCGGCGGGCACGTGCTGCAGCGCGCGGCACAGTATCGGTGTGTGGCCCCCACCCACCTGACGTCCCCCGGCGCGGCGTGGCGCGGCGCCAGCGCGGGCAGCAGGTGGCGCGCGGCGGGCACGTGCTGCAGCGCGCGGCACAGTATCGGTGTGTGGCCCCCACCCACCTGACGTCCCCCGGCGCGGCGTGGCGCGGCGCCAGCGCGGGCAGCAGGTGGCGCGCGGCGGGCACGTGCTGCAGCGCGCGGCACAGTATCGGTGTGTGGCCCCCACCCACCTGACGTCCCCCGGCGCGGCGTGGCGCGGCGCCAGCGCGGGCAGCAGGTGGCGCGCGGCGGGCACGTGCTGCAGCGCGCGGCACAGCAGCGCCACGGCGCGCGCGGCCGCGGCCGGCAGCTGCGCGCCGTGCCGCAGCACGCGGCAGCACGACACCAGCCGGTCCGTGTTGTTGGGGCCCTCGGGCGCTGCGACACAGGCACATACACCTCGCTACTTGTGCACGAAGGCCAGTAGCAACAAACTCGAAAGGTTGCTCTTTTTAAAACTGGTTTTTATATTAGGTCCTTACTTATGAAATTGAGATTTTGTATGAAGAATTTCATTAAGACTGTTTTCTCGATACAAACATTTTAGATTTTTTTTTGGGAATGGCAAATCCAAATTTAGCTAAACTTTGTGTGTATTATCGGATAACATTAAGTTAAGTATAGGCAGCGTTAATTTTTAAAAGTAACCGCTTTATAAAGTTTCAGCGAATATAAGAAATGATTATGGGAAGCACATGAAAAGAGCTCTGTTCAAATTTTTTTTATTATGTGATTTAGCCCAGAAATTAAAATATATTTCATGTGAAACCTTGAAATAATATTCCATTTTCCAAATAAAAAACAAATTTGGATATAGCTTTGAAAATCGCAGGAATTGGTACATATGATTAACGAAGAAAAAAACTCCAATTTCATAGGTAAAGACCCAATATTACAAAAGGTACAATTTATGTCACTATTAGATAGTGAAATAAGCTGGCATGCGAAAGAGTTCATATCAAAGTAGATCATATTTGAATGGATCATATCAAATAGATAGCGGGAAGCCGTTGGATGCGGGCAGCGAAGGACCGATCGTTATAGAGATCTTTGGGGGAGGCCTTTGTCCAGCAGTGGACGTCTTTCGGCTGATGATAATGATATAATCATACTTGGATTGATTTGATTGGAGAAGAAGTACTCGTGGCGCAGACATATTCGCTACTCCTTTTCAATTGACGAAGTTAAGCAATGTCTAGCGCGGTCAGTACTTAGATGGGTGGCCACTAGTGGCATTTTAATACGAGTGTTTTCGTGCATCGGAGGACACGTTAAATAGTCGTCCCGGTAGTTTTCAATTGCAGGCAGTCGTTAAGCCAAGCTGGTGGCCTACAGGAGCGACTTAAAACACTGACAGTCAGGTGGACACTAGTCTGACACAAACCCACTAAACTGCACTGGGCACGCGCAGTGGATTATGCTCCATACCCTCCCAGTGGGAGGATGCTGTGGGGACCTGTAAGGCTGTTGATGAAATTTGATTTTTTTTTTTTTTTTTTATTAAAAACTGGTTTCGCGTTTGACTACAATCTCACCTAATGGAAAGTGACGCGCACCCAGTAAATTTTTTGTTGTTGATATTTTATAATATGGTTTTTCTTAATAAGTTTCTCTTTTATAGTATCTTTAGATTTATTAAAAGTAAGATTTTGTAAATCAACGAGAACCTTGTCGAAAAAAAAATGTATCGTGTCAGATAATTTAAGGGACAATAGTGTCCGATTCGGGCGTACACCAACTAAACTAAAACCAGTTTTGGAGTGGTGCCGTCGCATCGTACTGTTCCAGGGAGTAAGAGACAGTACTACTTTAAAATTGGTTTTAGTTTAATTAACTGTACATCCGAATCGACACCATTGTTTAATTTATTCAATATTATATTATCATTGGCATTTCTTAAGTATGTAAATATGTTACATAATATAATAAAGATAAATAATAAATAGACTTTCACGGCGATGTGTGTGTATCCAATATTTGTCGGGATGTATTTTAGTTATGCGTGGTTCAATTTTAGTGCGATTTCTTTATATATCGCACTAAAGCCGCACTCGCTCGCCTCGCTCGCCTGTCCGCGAGACTAGTCGTTCTCATCGATCCATTCCCAAACCACACACACACACAATACACTCACACACACAAAACACGACATTGCGAAATTCATACATACGACGATTATTTGACATTGATTGAATTATTTGACCAATTTTTTTATTGTAATTTTACTTATTGACAAAATTATTTATTATTGCTTAGTTTGTCTCACTATTAATTTTTTACCTCTAGATTGTATAATTATTACTATTTAATACTGACTTTCCACCTAATTATTTTTTAAGAGAATCGAAATGAAAAATGAGAATCTGTTATTGGCATGACTTTGGCTTGTAAATTCTGTGTAATATTTTTTATAATGATGCTGTTGATTCTGTATTACCAATAAAATAAAAATAAAATAAAATATATTAAAGACTATTCGACGTGGCAGCTTATTAGCCTGTAATGAACATCGGTTAAGTCGTTTGCAAGATATTATCATAGCAGCGAGTTTGCACACTGATGAGACGTGCCATCTAGACGTGGCGGAGAAATTAATGGCTGTCACTTTTACAAATTATTTCCTTGTGTTTCTAGTTAGCTATGGTTTACGGTAGTAGGTACGAACCTAGTATGAGCTTGGAGAGGCCAATGATGAGCACGGCGCGACCCGCGTCAGCTGCACTCGTGACCAGCGCCCGTTCTAGGGTCAGCGCTCGTTCCAGCATTTGGAGAGTGGACACCAGCGTCTGTTCCACGTACTCCTGATACCATACCAATGAATACCTTTTATAATGACAGATTATCATATATACATACTTATAACTAAATTTTATTTTATAGTTACATACCTTGCCAGGCAGTGGTTGCTGATCCAACAATTCCAATGTCTCATCCAAGGACGTGAGCAGCAATCTGAGGAACTCGGACTTGGTGTGAAGCTGCATCAGCAGGCGGAAACCGGGTGGGGGGTTGGTGTCGGGCTCGCGGCCCATGAGGGGGAAGTCTGCAGCGGCCGGCTCGTATTGATCCAGCCAGCGAGCGAACAGCCGGAAGCAGAGTGATAGAACCTGGGAGGACGAAATTATGTTAATTAAGTGAACTAAAAGATTTGGAAAATATATTCTCTAAGGCAACGTAATAAGTCTCCGCTTTGGAGTTCCGCCGAACTGCTGTGCTAAGGGAGGGATAGGGTTAAAAACTTAGCAATCAATCGCAATCAGTGGAGAGGAGATAGCACCTGCCAGCGCTCGGGCGGGCGCGCGTAGCTGCGGCTGGGCGCGCAGAGCGCCAGGCGGCACAGCGCGTGCTCCAGGTAGGGGTCGAGGCCGGGGCGGGGGCGGGGGCGGGGGGGGGACAGCACCCACCTGCCAGCGCTCGGGCGGGCGCGCGTAGCTGCGGCTGGGCGCGCAGAGCGCCAGGCGGCACAGCGCGTGCTCCAGGTAGGGGTCGAGGCCGGGGCGGCGGCTGCCGGCCCCCAGCGCCCGCGGGAGGGGCGCGGCGCCGCACAGCGCCTCCAGCAGCACCAGGAACGCGCGCGACAGCGGGTACTCCTCCATGCGGCACTCCACCTGACGACCACCATATTTGCGTTACAGAAAACTTCAGCCGTTGGCGGTGGCGGTGCCCGCTTAAATGTTCCCACCTACCTCCTGCAGCTCGGCAGTGAGGGCCCGCTTCTCCTTGCTGTCGGACACCAGCTGAGTCGCCTCCATGGCGGCCCACACGCGGCCCGCTGTGGCCGGGGTGCCGCCCAGCGCCGCCAGCGTGAGGCACAGCTCGGCCTTCAGCTGCAGCGGGATGTGGCAGCAGATCAGACCTGGGGACGGGTGTTCAAATTCAAATTATTTTGCCAGAATATAGGTACACAATGGTGTTTAGAAACGGAATGTTTAAAAATTGTCAACATTACAAAATTAATGTCAAATCTTCAAATGAATGTCAAAATTATAGAGAATTAGAAAGAATGTCAAAATCAATAAAAAGAAAGAAACAAAACTTCTTGACACATTTTACTTTACGGTTTACATCTAGGTAGTTTGAAATCAAAGACCACTTTTAAATCGATGTCAGAAATATACACAAATTATGTTTATTATTTTTTTTATTTATTTATGTCAAGGAAAACCAACGGCCATGTTAACTCACAAATAACAATGGAAAATTATAGCTGACGGCTAATAACAGGTAATAAAGGGCAAGTAGAAGTTTCTACATATTAGGCTGGTGGCATGTTGGCGTGTCCAAACCTGCCCGCCCACGGCCGACAATCGGTGACCGATTTTTATAGGAGATAAATGGAACGTACTGATTGCAATGTTTCAACGCCCACATCCTACAAAAAATCGGTCACAATATCGGTGATAAAAGTATTGAGGAAAAAATCGGCCCGATTATCGGTCCTACAAAAGGTCGGTCGTGGGGGGGGGGCAAACTTAAGCAAGGAAAAAGCCATTCGCTAATGACAGCGGTATACATGTCTCGCCTGAAAACATACGAGAACGAATCATCGATCTGGACAAAAAGTAATGAAATCTGAAATGACATTTAATAGAAGCTTCTCAAGTCACCAGTTAATGGGAATTACACGAATTCAAATTCACCCTGTATATTTTCTACAATATTTCTTATTGATATATTTTTTTCACTTTGATGATTTCATCAAAACCATAATAGAAGGAAGAATAAAGGGGGAAAAGGAGGAAGACCGAGAATAAGCTACATGCAAGATAAAAGAGAAGAACGTCGTGTCCTATCAGGCGGTCAAGAGGAAGGCGGAGAGCAGAGAGATATGGAAAAAACTCCACCGACAAGAGCGTGGCTCTTAAATAAGCTGATGACAACCTGTCTCTTACGACCGTTCTGGTTCCTTCTTTGTGACGTAGCCTATCCTACAACACTGGACTGTCACGATACATCTAACAGTACCTAAATAATTAAAATCCATCCAGCCATTTGGGAGCTACGAGGGAATAAAGAATCTCACATACATACATAAATACGCGCGAAAACATAATCCTTCTTTGCAGCCAAGTTACTTATTATTACACCGTCACCCTTCCATCTTCGGACCACTAGGCGTGGGGAGGGATTCCACCCGTATATAGTTAATATACCGAACATTCGCACTAAGAAGTTCGATTCTTCATTCATCATCCGAACAGCCAAGGCATGGAACTCCCTTCCGGCGTCACTCTTTCCTGAATCCAACAACCTTGGGATCTTCAAGAGCAGAGTGAATAGGCATTTACTGGGATCGCGTGCTTCATCTTCGACCACGTCATCACTTTCCATCAGGTGAGATTGTGGTCAAACGCGAATCCAGTCAATCATTAAAAAAGAAAAAAAAAAAAAGTAAAAACTTTGCAAAATTGTTATATTATTGTGAAAATTGTAGCCAAGTTATCCAACTAACCAAACATGACGTTGACCGCGTCCCACTGCAGATTTTCGCAGATACTAGCGCAGGCGGCGTGGTCTTCCCTAGCGACGCCCGCAATCAACTTTAGGGCTGCAATCATCGCCTCTACCTGAAAACACATTAATTATTTACATATCTAATATTAGCCCAGGGAAAATACGGTAAAAAATTAGCTTAGTTAGACATAATTCAGAACCGACTAATTGCTATCTTGTAGAGGTATATTAGAGATGTTATTTTGAATAATTATGCCATAAAAAAAAAACGAGCGCGTAGTCTCGATTTTTTTAGAAAACCATATTTTTAATTTGTATCTTAATAACAATAAATACTAACTGATATATAATTAGGTAGACTTTTTAAACACAGGTAACTTATTGATGGATAAAACATCAATAAGTAAGCATGTAATAGTTAGGCATGCATGCGTTTTAGCTGAAAATGTAGTCGAGCTGCCATTGCTAAAGAAATAAATATGAGAACAAATATTTTAGAAATCTGTTTAGCTGTTTAGGCTACAGGATGCGCCAAAGGCACGGATGAATGTACGTACACTCGAAAAACATTACCCTCCTTCCTTGGGCAGTCAGGTAAAAATAACAGATCCAACGCATCTGTTCCCTGAGACATCTATAGACACAAGGCTTCAACGGCGATGAGATATCGATTCACATGTGCATTTCTGTTATTTAAAAAGGATGTTGTTTAAAATTTTAATATTTGGAACACCCAAACAATTATGGTTGGGATAACTCTGACCACATTTGAGATAAAGGTGACGTTACGTATGTATTAGTGCCGTCAACTAAGTTTGTTTTCCTCAAAATAAAATGAACTATCTTTTCGGTCTTCATACCTCTTCCTGTCTGACCAACAGTTTCCCGGGTCTGGCCGCCGGCGTGACGATGGCAGACGCGCCAAGCGACGACGAGTGGAGATGATCCGAGAACGGCGCCGGGTCCGCGCGGAGATTTCTGCAAACATCCAGTTGCATACATTACTTTTTCTACAACCATACAATTGCTTTAGTAAGAGATTGACGGACGATGCTGTGGGCGTGGTCGCGTTCTGGTCCACACACACTCACGCGTGGTAGCGGGCGAGCGCGGTGAGCAGGTGGTGCGCGGAGAGCGCGTCGCGGCGCGCCAGCAGCGCCCAGGGGGGCGGGGGGCGGGGCGCGGGGGGGACACACACACACACTCACGCGTGGTAGCGGGCGAGCGCGGTGAGCAGGTGGTGCGCGGAGAGCGCGTCGCGGCGCGCCAGCAGCGCCCAGGGGGGCGGGGGGCGGGGCGCGGGGGGGGACACATACACACTCACGCGTGGTAGCGGGCGAGCGCGGTGAGCAGGTGGTGCGCGGAGAGCGCGTCGCGGCGCGCCAGCAGCGCCCAGGGGGGCGGGGGGCGGGGCGCGGGGGGGGGGGGGGGGACACACACACTCACGCGTGGTAGCGGGCGAGCGCGGTGAGCAGGTGGTGCGCGGAGAGCGCGTCGCGGCGCGCCAGCAGCGCCCAGGGGGGCGGGGGGCGGGGCGCGGGGGGGGACACACACACACTCACGCGTGGTAGCGGGCGAGCGCGGTGAGCAGGTGGTGCGCGGAGAGCGCGTCGCGGCGCGCCAGCAGCGCCCAGGGGGGCGGGGGGCGGGGCGCGGGGGGGGACACACACACACTCACGCGTGGTAGCGGGCGAGCGCGGTGAGCAGGTGGTGCGCGGAGAGCGCGTCGCGGCGCGCCAGCAGCGCCCAGGGGGGCGGGGGGCGGGGCGCGGGGGGGGACACACACACACTCACGCGTGGTAGCGGGCGAGCGCGGTGAGCAGGTGGTGCGCGGAGAGCGCGTCGCGGCGCGCCAGCAGCGCCCAGGGGGGCGGGGGGCGGGGCGCGGGGGGGGACACACACACACTCACGCGTGGTAGCGGGCGAGCGCGGTGAGCAGGTGGTGCGCGGAGAGCGCGTCGCGGCGCGCCAGCAGCGCCCAGGTGTGGCGCGGCACGCATAGCGCGGCCAGCGCGCGCAGGTAGGCGGGCAGCAGCGACGCGCACACCAGCTCGCCCGACAGCCGCACGAACTTGTACAGTGTGGCCGCTCGACCGCCCGCCCTGTATAACGGAAACAGCATCTTTAATATACTAGTCTTCTTCGACCAGCGGGATTTATTTGAAGCCGGATAAAACACACCACGTATATTGAAAGGAATAGGACCGATATGGGAGCCCTGAGGGACGCCCGAACTAATACTGCGTGTAGTCGACTATAACCCATTTATAAACCACATATAATAATCTTTTCTGTAAGTAAGACAATATCAAATCCAGTAACGAACCAACAAACCTGTAAACGGATAACTTGTGCACCAATAACCCATGTAATAACCTATCAAAAGCTTTACTAAAGTCAGTGTAAAATACATCCACCCCTCTACCAACTTCCATAAAGATTCTATAATTAATTTGGTGGTCGTGCAGGGAACCCGTTTTTTTTTTTTTTATATGAGAGGGCGGCAAACGACCATGCGGGTCACCTGATCAAAAGCAATCACCGCCGCCCATGGACACCCGCAACACCAAAAGGGTCACAGATGCGTTGCCGGCCTTTGAGGAAGGTGTAGGCACGTTTCTTGAAGGTTCCAATGTCGTACTCGTTCGGGAATACCGCTGCCGGAAGTCCGTTCCACAGGGTGCTGAATAATGGAACATAACATATCAAAGTGGCAGTGGTACACACCGGTAGAGATGCGAGTGCGCGCCCGTGTCGCAGGCGCGCCAGTAGTCGTGACGCAGGCCGAGCGGGTCCCGCGCGTAGAGCCGCTCCACGCAGCGCAGCAGCGAGTCCAGCCGGGTGCGCGGCTGGGCGGCGCCGGCGGGAGGCACCAGCCCCTCCGCAGCGTACATCTGCACCGCGCGGGCCGCTTCATCCGCCCTGCAACACCAGCTGCGATCTAAGACCATCTGTTTTGTACTAGCGTTACATCGGCAATGAACACGTACGGTTTATTATTATTATTATGTGATTATAGACGAGCAGCATTACTGCTGGTATATCTATGTCACAGTGTTGGAAGAGTTCACAGTGTTCATTATGTTGTTATTCAGTCACTATTTAAAGTCATCACTAGTTTTTTAAAAATTTGTCCAATCTATTCTTGAATGAATTCACTGATTGGGCGGAAACAACCTCTTCCGGCAGCTTATTCCAGGCCTGAACAACACGATTGCTCAAAAGTTACGTTACGTACAAGTTACTTTTATTTGTGCTGCGCTTGCGTCCTACTTTTGGCATATAAACAAAAGGACAGTCGACGCAATTACGCCGTCTCGATCGGTCACAATTAGCTATCCAAACACTGTAATTTATGTAAGCAATAAACCTTTTGCTCATAATTCGGGTGTGTCAACTCAACTACTCTTTAACTTATAACTAAACCCCTTCTAACTTACCTTTAATTACCTAACTACTCAGAAGATATCCAAGACCATACAGAACATATTAAGTAGACCTTTTTTGGCCAAAAAGTAACCTAATACTGCTGTGACTAGTTTGTTTTTTGGATTGGCGATGCAAGGATATCCTATCTATAGATTGTTTATAATTAGATTAATTTTTCCAACCATTCCCTGATTGCAATGTATAGTTTTTTATTAAGAAGTAAGTTCTATCAGTGGAAACCTCTAATTGGCTTCCAGTTTTTTAGTTTAAGTGATAATTTGAAAAAACAGCTGTTTGTTCTCCCAAGAAAATAAAATAAATAAATCACCACACAGACTCTCAAACGTTCACGTCGGGCTTCTGCTGCGTATTCGGAGTTGGAGTTTGGAGCCCATTTGTGACATCGCACTGCACTCACTCTATGTCAAATTCTACGTTTTCTGTGTTGTGTATTTTCTTGTTAATTGTTACTCTTGTTGATGCAATATTGTTTGTGCATGCAGTCATCAGCAGAAGTAAGAACCATCCCAAGGCGTTTAAGTCGTCATTTGTCAAACTAACAGACTGCATTCTTTTGCAGACAGATTGCATTCTGTTATCAGCAAATGCACGAGGTGGAGACTTAGAAACAACTATTTTGTTAACACTCTTAAAAATGTTACCCTCCAAATTAGCATAAATATTGTAACCATAGATATTAAAGGTAATTTTTTTTTTCAGTGAATGAATAAATATTAGTATTTTGACGTCGGGCTTCGACGGGCAAGAACGATTTTTTCAGTGCATTTAGTCAACTTTTGAGTTTGCTGGCTGTGCGGGGTGATAGGGCTATTTAAGTAGGCGGGCATCGGCCTGTTCCACCATACTCCGTCTCGTCTCTCAGTCAAGGTGTACCTCTCACTTATACACTATAATTATTTTGGTAAAGTGATATTTGATAACCTAGATCATGTCTACAGTCTTTCCATTGTAAGACTAATAACAGTAGAAAATAACAATTGCTACTTTAAAAAAAAATTACTTGATCTATTCAGTCTTCAGTCAGATCTATCAAATCTTGCTATCAAAACCAACAATTGACATACACCTGTTTCTATAAATATTTATCTGTTATCAAGTATCTTTTTGCATAGTAGTATTCCCAATTTTAGGACTATGTTCATGTGTGTGGAATATTTATAATAGCACTGACTTGACCCTCATTTCCATGAGTTTAGAGTGCATCAGCACTATAAAATCTGTGATCAGCGTATGGATGCGGCGCTGGTAGTATTCCTCCTTAGCCACGAAATCGGTCGAGAGGATCGCCTCATCCAAGTACTCGAAGACCTGAAAAAAATTATAATAATTTCTAGTGAGCTTTTTATGTATATTGTCGTGTAATGTGTAATGCTTGAAGAAAGTTTTACGGTTAAAGTCGATGATTTAGGACAAAGTACTTGACAAAGATTAAGATATAAGCCTGCGTATATACGCAGCACATATGTGTGTAGCCAGCACTCAGGATTATGACAAGCAAGCTCCCTCCTTAGAGGTGGCAAAGTCTTTTGAAGTTAAACGGACGGCATACTGCAGCTCACATGCTCATAATATGCGCATGCGCATAAATGTGGAATTCTCTTGAATAACAAATAAACAATATGAGAAAAAAGTGATACATTTTTTGACTTAAAAGGCCGCTGTTGATGGCTTAATACCCACCTTTCCATCTATAGCGGCGTCCACCAGCATCTCATCCTGTTCCAGGAGCTCCACCTTCATCTCCCCGCGCCGCAATAACGACTGCGGCGCCCGCTTCAACGCAGCAAGCGCCAGCCCCAGCGACAGCTGGCACAGCGCCCGGACCCCCGAATGTTTCTCCGGCTCCTGGTGAAAAAGCGAGATGAAATTGACTTCCCCTTAGGAAATAAACGATTAATACTACACGGCTGAAGCATGTCTAAGAAATACCGCTAGAAAACTTGCTTTCAAATAAAGAAAACTGGATCCAAATCGGCACATCCGTTTAATACGGTGCCATAAACAGACACACACACACACATAGCGGTAAAAATTAGAACACTCCTCTTTTTGCGTCGGGGGTTAAAAAGAGTCTCCTTTTACGGTATTCATCATGACGTTTTATAAAAAGGCCAAGTCAAGAGTATGCTAAACAGACTTATTAATATTACAGTAAAAAAACGTCATTTTTATGGTGTAGTTCCTGATTTTTTGTAGAAGGATAGATCCCATCCCAGAGTACCCATCAGTAGTAGAATAAAAATGATTTAAAAAGTGAGAAATTTTTCATAAATATAAAGAAGTTATTGTACGATTTTTTCGATCGAAAATAGTTACAGGAGTTCTCACTATAAACTCGACGCAAAGAAATTCACAGTGGTAATTTTAATCTAATGGCCTGTTTTATTACTAAATTACCTATTCTATCTAACAGGTACTCTATCCATGAGCAACAAATCACGACCTTTCAATTATAGAAAGTTAAAAGAATGTCCTTGCTGGACTATAACTTTAACAAGTGAATGAAGCAAAAAGCCGCCTCCGTGGCTCAATGTAAACAACATTGGGTTTACGTTTGGGAGGTCGCGGGTTCGATCCCCAGCGGAGTACATATTTAGTACTCGGTTTGGTTGGTGGTGGCGGTTAAATATCCGCCTGGCTAGCTACCACCATCTTATCTAAATCTGCCGTGTTAATAGCATTGTTGTGTTCCGGTTGTCAGAGATAAGATAGCCAGTCCCCCAAATAAGATGGGGTTTCCGGGTCAGTACGCTACCACTTGCGGCCTCATCTTCACTTAACATCAGGTGTGATTGAGGTCAAGTGCTAATCCGATGTGGATAAAAAAAAAGCGATTTTATGTATGGAAACAGAGACGGAATAAGCCGAAGCTGCTATCCAACTTTCATCACATTTCCCTGCCAGTCACTACAATCAACTAACACCGCTTCGGAAACGGAAAAACAATTTTTAGAAAAAGTACTCGTTACAGAGATTAAAACATCCGAGCTCTGGACAGAAATAAATTGAGAATGCTTCACCGACATGAGCAAGAAAAAGAAAGAACGAAAGAAGATTTTCTCATTTTAATCTTATCTGCGATCGAGAACCCGTCAATGCAGAATTTGTTAAAGCTGTTGATGTGATGATATAGTAAATAATAAATAAAAACCTGTTGACTTTGGTGGGGCGGGGGAGATAGCTCATCGAGAAGAACCGATATGAGGTCAGGATCTTGGATGAGGGGAAGCTTTTTCGCTAGTTCCTCACCATCTTCCCGTCTGAAAGAGAAATACATCAGTTACAATTAATCAGAACAAAATCTCCCAAAGCCCACCAATTTGTGGAGCTTTATAAGCAATGGTTTATAAGATGGTGTAGAAAACCCGTCTGTCCCAGTAACATCAGAAATACCTCGTGGCTCATTCGCTATTCGTTTTTGATTAGCAAAGTTAAGGAAGGAAATCTAATATTATGTACCTTGTGATCAAAAAAAAATAATATATTCATATTAACTAAGCTGAAAAAGATCGTAAAGATTTGTGGTAGCCCTCCAGATATGGCCTAATTTCTTACCTGTGTAATACTGATAAATCCAGTGCAAAGAGCAGCGCCATCTGCAGAGCTAAGGATATTTCGTCCAACGCCCCTGTAGCACCATGAGTAGGGGATGTTGTTTGCTGTAATAAAATTCAACATTAACTTTATCCACCTCAGTGGCTCAATCTAAACAACACAAGGTTAATGGAGGTCGCGAGTTCGATTCCCAGCGGAGCACAATTCCTTGCAGCTAAAAGTATAACGTAGCACATCTGTTAAACAATTTCCATCTTTTGAATTGTATTACAATTCATATTACATATTAATCGAAACTAAAAGACATAATAGCATACTTACGAGTCTAGATTACTAATGCCTAGAAACTACTCAATTAGGCACTATTCCAAATTCACAGATTCTTCATTCTTCAGGATTTTTGTCCATCCAACCACTCACACACACAATACACACACACTACCACAAAAATACACCGAAATTAATTCGTTCATTCTCATACCTCCGTAGCTGAATATGTGTATTTTTTTAATAATCTGTGGCTAATGGTGCTGGTGTTACAATTAACCATATTAGTTTGTAAATTAGTCTATAAATAATAGTTATTGTAATACTGTTTGTTAGTCCTAAATAAATAAAATAAAATCTAGGTAATCAGTCAAAATCCGTTATGTAGTTTTTCCACATTGTATCAAGCACTCGTGGTGTAATTGCTATTCGTTTTTGATTAACGAAGTACAGCAATGTCTGACGCGGTCAGACCTTGGATGCCATGATCACTAGTAGCATTTAAACACGAATGTTTCCATGCTTCGGAGGGCATGTTAAATTGTCGGTCCCGGTTGTCTTCAATTGAAGGCAGTCGTTAAGTCAAGTTGGTAGCCTATAGAGGCGGCTTAAGAACACTGACTGTCAGGTGGCCAACCAGTCTGACATAAATCCACCAAAGACGACCGATTGGTGTAGTGGATAATTACCCTGTCAGCGAAACCAATGGTTGCATGATTATAATCGAATGTGAATACGTTGTAGATTTGCCTATAGTAACTCGCAATAGTGTCGCCATTGCCCGAGCCACCCTTTACCACGCGACTGGCACCACCGTCCCGGTCGCTAGCAAAGCCCACCCGAACCCACCATCGACGACATATACGCATTATAAAACTCACATCCATATTCATCATACAAACATAAGCCCTTAGCGGGATTCGAATCCGCGACATTTTGCTATAACAGTCAGTGTTTTTAACCACTACCGACGACCGGTTGGTGTAGTGGATAGTGACCCTGTCAGCGAAACCAACGGTTGCGGGTTCGAATACGGCGAGGGGTAAATGTTTGTGTGATTAATACGAACATTTATTTCCGAGTCATGGATGTTTATATAAATATTTATGGAACATCCATAATTAAGAAGAAGAATATAGATCATCAAGTAAAAATTCATATGTAAACTATAGCTTGACCAAAAAGAGTAGAACAATAATGAGATTTTTTTTCGTTTTCTACTAGGTACTTGGTGAAGCTGTAAAACTTTCATTGCCGCATCTTGGTATGCAAGGAACAGCGATATTCCTGAGTACCAACGATAAAATAATGACCGATTGATGTAGTGGTGTCTGCAAAACGAATGGTTGCGGGTTCGAAACCCGCGACGGGTAAATGTTTGTGTGATGAATATGAACATTTATTCCTGAGTCATAGATGTTTATATAAATATTTATGTATGTTTATCCGTTATCTAGTATCCATAGTACGAGCTTTGCTTAGTTTGGGACTAGATGATTGGTGTAAGTGTCCGAAATATTTATTATTATATTATTATTATTACAATCTGCACTAGGCCCGCATGGTGGATTACGGCCTATACCCTCTCCCAGTGAGTGGAGGCTGAGCACCAACACTGAGGATGTGTAAGGCTGTTGATAATGTATAGTATTTTACCAGTCACTATCATATGACGAGGTTGTTATAACACTTTATTGCATACACAAAAAAAAACACATACAGCAATCCTTAGCTCTTAATAAATAAGATATACGAAAATTTTAAAAAATACCTCTGTTAACAGTCTTAACACCATGTCGCGTTCAAGGCCTCGCTGCGCCGACGCCGCGAACACTACACCAGCCAACATCTTTCTGCCAGAAAAACAAACATAATTAAAAAGACAGACACACACCAAACTTGACAATGTATATGAAATACGGCTTCCATTCACTGTCACTTCTATAAAATAAGATCAACAGTGATACAATGCAGGCGTCTGCAGGTAAACGTTGCCCTACGTGCCTCTATTGCTACCTTGGGCTACAGATTTATTAAATTGTTGTGGTTGGTTGGTTGAAGGAAATAAAAAACACACATCTACGACCTGTTTGGTGTAGTGGTTAAAAACTCTGACCACTATACCAAAAGGTCGCGGGTTCGAATCCCGCTAGGGGCATATGTTTGTGTGATGAATACGGACATCTGTACCCAAGTTATGGATGTATTCATTTATAATAAGTATTTATTTACAAAAAAAATGTATTTATGTAGTATATCAACCATCTGGTATCCACAACACAAGCCTATAGTTGTTTACTGTGGAACTAGATGGCGCTGTGTGTGTCTAAGGATATTTATTATTATTATTATTATTTATCTGCTCGATTGCTAGGACAAACTAACTGGCCCAGTGTGCCTATATTTATATAAGAAAAAGTTCTTTATCACTTGCACATTATAAATATGCCGTCGCTACTCGCTGGTGTCGCGTCTCGTGGTCTTCGTATGCTCTTCTCTTGAACAGCAGTATGCCACCCTGCTCGCACAGTATAAATATATGCGACTGCGCCGCGGTGCTCTCAAGTGTCTGCTCGTATGCGAGCCGGAATGTATATATGCTTGCCATAAAAGAAAGATATAGGGTTTGAAAGTAGGAAAAGTTTTTATTATTTCCCCCCTCGACAAATGGAAGTTTCAGGCTATGAAATTCATCATGGCATTAAGGCCTATCCTATGGGAAAGGCCTACAGTGACGCTCGACCCCCGGATTCTCAATTCATGGACAGAAAGAAGCACTCGTGGCGCAAGCTAATCGTTTTCGAATTGTAAAGGCCTTCGTCCAAAGGACAAGATGTCAGGCCAAGACACTTTAAAAATATAATTAATCATACATTCTTTGTTAGTATTTATCCCTTTCCAACCTGCGTAATTATGTACGTCTATTCTTATTAATACACATTTTTCATGAACATTTTGTGGTTGTCCCACTAATATATTATATTATACTTCTTATGTAATACTTAATTAACTAAACACGCTAAGCAGTTTAGCTGAGTAGCTCAAGCTGAAACTGCAACATGTATACCTTGTGTAACGTGTATACACAGCTACCCACCTGGTGTTCTCGATGGTAGCGACGAGCCTCACGTGGTGCCTGTGCGGCGGCAGAGCGCGGTTGGCCTGCAGCAGCTCCAGCTCCGACTGCAGTGTGTATCGCTTCAGTGCCAGCAGCACTCCACTCAACAGCCCGTCAGCGATCAGCTGCTCGACGTATCGGGACACGTAGCTCACTATCTCCTCGCGAGCGTTTATTGACCTGGGGAATTATAAACAATAAATAGTAGTTATTTAACACAGGAGTGAAATTGTGAAGGCGCGATTTATTTTCTTCGTAAATTAAGTGAAAAGCAGAGCACTGAAATTTATTTATTTATTTATTTCCAAACTTACAACTATCTTTACAGGTTTACCCTAATGCGATAGTGCAGTGAAGACTTCACTTGCAGTAGTTTATTTTATTTATTGTTATTATTTGTTACAAATTGCAACTTAAAATTACAATTTGTAACAAATAATAACAAGAGCTATATTTGTGAATTCACTCAGAGTACAACTGAAGAGGTCTATCTCCTCCGCAATAACGTTTAGAGTGCGGAGTGCGCGCGTGAGAGTTGCCTTAGCGAGCAAGTTAGTCCGGCCGCGCGGCTCCACCAGCAGACGCGGCCGCCTCCGCCGCCACACATACCCGTCGGGGACGTACATACCTACTAGAGACAATATTTCTGGATTGTGGATTTTACCTCTCATTATTTTAAAGATATATGATGTCAGTGATAAGTCCCTTCTCACTCCGAGTTCGTTGTATCCAACCATACCTAAAATAAATAAAGTTGGGTACTTCAACGGATAAAATGGAAACACACCATAATATCTAAAATATAAATATCTTATTTGATTCTGGATCCGCTCTAACATTGCACTGTATTTCTGTTCATGTGGTGCCCAAATAACAGCGTTACATTCCAGATTACTTCTCACCAAAGCATTAATTAATATAAATATTTCGGACACTTACACCAATCATCTAGTCCCAAACTAAGCAAAGCTTGTGCTACGGATACTAGATAACGGATAAACATACATAAATATTAATATAAACATCCATGACTCGGGAATAAATGTTCATATTCATCACACAAACATTTAACCCTCGCGGGATTCGAACCCACAACCGTTGGTTTCGCTGATAAGGTCACTATCGGCTACACCAATCGGTTGTCAAAATAGTGGACCCATCATCATTTATGAGTGTTTCTTTATATTTCCGATGTCTGTTACCAATAAGCCTTTTTTGTTTGAAACGGTGTAGCCACTGGGGTGGTGCTATATTAATTTGGAGAAAATCTGATGATGCGCTCCAGAGATAGAGAGCTGAACCCTAGTGAAGTCTGTTGTTTTGCCAATTCTTGGCAGTTCAATTATCAATTATTACTTCTGAAATCATACAAATACAATTATATAAAATTAAAAGCTCACCTTTGTACATATATATTTGCTGACTGTAATACATATATGTTTGTTGTGCAATAAAGAATGATTAAAAACGCCAGTGCTTTATACATACATTAGAAAAGAAAAATGATCCTGTGGGTTTCTTGCGCCGCTTCTTTTCCCACAGATGATTTCCCTTTCCGAAGCGATGGTAGCTTGGACATATTGACTGACCGAAAAATGCTTGGCCCTAATTTTATTACAGGAGCCCTGGGTTGTCTCTGGAGCCCTACAAGTGTCTCACCAGCAGACTCCCTGTGTGCACATAACAAGCTCCTTAAGTGCCTGCGCCATAGCCCGACGTCCGTCGTAGTAGAGTAGGACGGCCACGAGTCCGCGAGCGAGCCCCGGGTGACGCGGCAGCTGCCTTTGCGCGGTGTGGAGCAGCTCCAAGGACAGGTACTCGTTCACGTTATACATATCTGTGGATAAAATAATTTTTAGGGCCTGTGTACGGAGCAAGCTTGCAATGTCGCGCCTTTACGTGTATTTTTCGTTTACTTTATATTATCTATAATATAGTCTGTAGATTTACCATATAATATTTTTAACTGATTGAAATTATTTTGATGCAGCAGGTATGACAAGTATCTACTATTAATTTGAATTTAAAATAATATTTGAAATATCCAGATAGATGAAATAATTGGTTGTGTACCTAGTAATTTAATTTGTCAGTTTATATATATTTTTTAATTAATACTGTAATTTTTTTTAATGGTGCATTCCATAATTTCTCATATTTGCACATCAAAATAATTGGTGCAATGGCTTGGGACAATATGAATTGTTTAACTATTTATGTTCATTGCATACTATTCTTGTAAATAACTAGTACAGTAGCTTAATTATTATGACTTAAGAACTTAATTTAAATCAATATTGCATAAAATCTAAGCCACTGGGACCAGTACTAATAACCTAACCATGTAGTAACCAAACCATATTGACATGACAATGTGTTTTGTTTTGTGCATTATGTATGTGTTATTAATGATCGAAATGAATGTAGAAAGGTGATGTTGCTGGCTCACACCGTAAATGCATGTCTGAAAGTTGAAGATAAATAGACAAACCGTTTATTTACATATGACATAGATAGATAGATCAAGCCTTTATTTGTTTCCACAGTCACACACACACATTTAGCTTATACATATTGATACACAGATAAGGTAACACATCAACAACAATAACATAATATTGTAACACTAACGCATGTGTGCTGCAGCAGTACAAATGGGTCATAGCTCAGTGTATTAGATTGCTCATTGAGCAAAACACTGATTTTCAGCTATCCCCTAAGGAGCAGAGCAACTTGGAACCTAAACCAGAGGAAACAGTAAGTAATAAGTAAATAGCAATTTTCAGACGCTTGAAATAATGATTGATGAGTGATAGTAGGTGCGAGTGAATATAAAGATATATATTACAGAAACACATACTCTGCCTACCCCTATGGGAAACAGGTGTAACTATGTATACACACATTTTTTTTAATAAGTTCACTGCTTAACATGGCCTGTGTCCTTAACATGGCCTGTGTCCTATAAATTTTCAGAGCAACTTGATGCCACTATCACTACAAGTTACTAATCCGCTGGGATGGGCTACTCTCATTCTTCTATGGATTTACACATTCCTGAATCGATTTCTTAGTGAAATCGAAAGTTATAAGCACCATTTATCATAAGACACCATTGTATACACTTAATTTTGCAAATAAATAATTGAATTGAAACGCCAGACATCTCCAGTGTGACCTTGAGCTTTCTTAAAGCCCTAAGTGATAAATTTGAAATAAATAACAAATTATAAGATTACCTGATATAATAATAGCCTCATCCACCAGTTCCTTTGAGAGCAATGTTCTCCCAACACTGGGTAAGTTCACACCCTCTGTAATGCCTCTTTTGATTTCTTCTCTGCTTGCCGGATTCTTTGCCTAAAATAAACATATACATGTATAATAAACATGTACATGACAAACATCATCAAACAATCTGTATAGGGTAGGAAATATAAATTGCAGATACCCAGGCTACCAGTAAGTAGCTAAGAACTGGAGGAACCTAGTCACTGTATCACTGCTGCCTTCTGTATCTCACCCTTGACCCAAATACATCCCTTAACCTTTAGGCGGACGTCGACACCGATCAGTGTTCAAAATACTTTTATACCGACAACACTCGCGAACACCGATCGGTGTTAACCCCGACTTTCAACTCTCAATTGTAATGATTATAGAGTTCCAATTCCTTTGGACTGTGTTTGAACTTGTTCGCTATTAAATTCCGCATCCAATAATGTGCGCCATATCATGTTAGCTATGATATTTAGTCTATTTGCGAAAATATTATTTTTCTCTTTGGGTGGGAGTATAGGCATAGAATTCCAACTACTGTTTTTTATTAGAACAGGCTTAGGAACCTGCCATAGAGCTTCCAATTCTCATAACAATTTATTGAATTACCCGTTTTTTTAAGAAAAACATGAAATAAATCTGTACTTTCCGTAAAACTACCAATTATATCGTGGATATAGGTATACCTACATATTACAACTCTTAACATTTTTCTGATTTTTTGTATTATAGCTGTAGTAGTGTTCATTCATTATATCCATAGATAATATATTCCCGTAGCTATTGCTTTTCACAGATTACAAATACACCCAGTAGAAGAGTATCTATAAACGTTTTTAACACCGCAGGTATTTTCGAAAATTTGACAGGCGCGCCTAGATACTTGACCCGCGGAAAAGAAAAAAGGAAAGAGAGGACAGAGAGGTTAAGTAATTTGTTGAAGTTCTGCTATTACACAGTTGACCATGACATATATGATAAACAATTTTAATTATTGGAATTTAATTTCTATGCAACATTTCAATCACTATCCTAAGCTAGCATTATCAAACTCAGTGTGAGTTTAGAGGGCCGAATTCATTAGAATTGTCAATTGATTGGGCAGCACGAAATTAAGAAAACATAAAAACAAACAAGGTTTCTATAGCATTTCAACCACAGTTGTATTTATTAGAGATAGTCTAAATTGCTATGAATGACCACATCTGGCACAAATGGAGGCCCTTCGCAATCTGCAGTGTTAGTTCCATTTATTTATTGTTTTGCCTTTGTGTAGTTATAGAAATTTAATCAAAAACCACTTACTGGATTTTTTAACAACGACAGGAATGTTTGTTTGTGCCGTCGCAGTACCGATTCGAATGTGTGCACGGCATATGGTGCTCCACCGTTCTCGTGAGCAAGGTAGCCCTCCACCACCGCCACCAGCTCTTTGTATGGTGTCCATAAATCATCCGTTGTAGTCCCTGCTGTGAATAAATGTGCAAGTCACTAACAAAAGCTTCATTTTTACAATATACCAATATATAGTACGGCTTTATTTTGCGCCCCACTGACTGTGCGAGTTTATTATTTAGCCAGTCTGATGGTCGGATGAAACATGATTAGAATATGCATGACATCATTCAGACAACAAGTGACCATAACCTCAACAAATGTTAACTAAAAATGTAGTACAGTATAAAAGACAAATCTGTTATGCATTTAAATATACAGGGATAAGTTCCCAAAGGCAAAAAGTTCAAGGGAAAATATATAACTATCTATATTTACTACACAATCCTGTGCCGGAAAATATGTAAATGTATGTTACAATTCAAATATTTACCTTCGCTGATATCCATGGTTATGTTATAGTAAACCGTTTATTTAATTAATTACATCAGCTTTTCCCAAACGAGAGCATACTGTAAATGTAGATTTTAGGTGAAATTATTTAAAAATATTAAGTGACAGTTTATAGAAAATAATGCCGCGGCGCGCGTGCCGCTGCCAATCAATTCAATGGAGATTCAATGACATTGACTTCCCCGTCGTATGTTATATTACTCTATGACATTGACAGAGGTATTTTTTTTTTTTTTTTTTTTTTTTTTTTTGGTTTCATTCTCTCCTTTAGGAGAAGGCAAAGGGATCTAGCCCATAACAGCCATATCTTATTTCTCTTATTTCTTCAGTTTGTAAGTCAGTCTCAGTCAAAACAAGTAATTCGTCGTATACTTGGCGTATACAGAGTCTAGTCACGGTCAAGTCATTCTTCAGTAAAGTGGCAGAATGCTTTACAAAAGATTTTGGCGGCTTCTTGTGGGAACCCGAAAGCTCCGTTACGCACTTTAATTTACACTTCCCTTCACTTGTACACTATCACTAACGTTTGCTGCACAATATTCTGCCATTATTAACCTCTATGTCCTCTCTTTCCTTTTTATAATTCCGCGGGTCAAGTATCTCGGCGCGCCTGTCAAATTTTCGAAAATATCTGCGGTGTTAAAAACGTTTATAGATACTCTTCTACTGGGTGTATTTGTAATCTGTGAAAAGCTATAGCTACGGGAATATATTATCTATGGATATAATGAATGAACACTACTACAGCTATAATACAAAAAATCAGAAAAATGTCACGAGTTGTAATATGTAGGTATACCTATATCCACGATATAATTGGTATTTTTACGGAAAGTACAGATTTATTTCATGTTTTTCTTAAAAAAACGGGTAATTCAATAAATTCTTATTAGAATTGGAAGCTCTATGGCCAGGTACCTAAGCCTGTTCTAATAAAAAACAGTAGTTGGAATTCTATGCCTACACTCCCACCCAAAGAGAAAAAAAATATTTTCGCAAATACAGACTAAATATCATAGCTAACATGACATGGCGCACATTATTGGATGCGGAATTTAATAGAGAACAAGTTCAAACACAGTCCAAAGGAATTGGAACTCTATAATCATTACAATTGAGAGTTGAAAGTCGGGTGTACCGCCGACACCGATCGGTGTTCGGGAGTGTTGAAGGTATACAAGTATTTTGGACACCGATCGGTGTTCGCGTCCGTCGTGCTTCAAAAGTTAGAATGCACAAATTATAAGACTTATAAAGAAAAATGCTACTTCACTCGCCGAGTTCCCGCCAAAAAGCCGTATTTTTTTTTTTGTGGTTTCATTCTCTCCGTTAGGAGAAGGCAAAGGGATCTAGTCCATAACAGCCATGTCTTATTTCTCTTATTTCTTCAGTTTGTAAGTCAGTCTCAGTCAAAACAAGTAATTCGTCGTATACTTGGCGTATACAGAGTCTAGTCACGGTCAAGTCATTCTTCAGTAAAGTGGCAGAATGCTTTATCAAAGATTTTGGCGGCTTCTTGTGGGAACCCGAAAGCTCCATTATGCACTTAATTTACACTTCCCTTCACTTGTACACTATCACTAAGGTTGGCTGCACAATATTCTGCTATTATTATGCTTCATAAGTTAGAAAGCACAAATTATAAGAA